>JARJLG010000085.1:0-381248 GCA_029448575.1 Mycena maculata | reverse complement strand
CATCCCATCGTATGACACGTAGATCAGCGCTAGATCAACGCGTGGGGGACTCGGCGCGCATAACACGTTGGTTGGTATTCGGCACATGTACGTGCTGGTCCTGGGGGTATGGGGTCGCAATGACCGCATCTACGAGGTTTCATGGTATACCACTTCTCTTCCCTGTCATATTGTGTATTTATTGTATTAGTACTTTTAACACTGTATGTAATTGTTGGCCATGGTTGTTCAAGTTAGCCTGTCAAAGCCAACTTGGCTCGGAAATGCCACTGGAATTTGATTATTCGCTTGCAATTTGCTCAAATGTGCTTCTCAAGTCCAGAAATTTGATTGATTTTCTCATATTTCAGCTTGTCTGACCTTGTTCTGCACGGTGGCAAGCCCCTCGTCTTAGGCTCCGGCCGGTGATCTCCCTTATCGAGCGATGAAAGCAAACAAGGCACGCGAGTTGCCTTATTGGGTGCACGTGATGGGGGCGAAAAGTCGCCAACTGCAGACAGGTGCATTTCAGCATTTTGCTTCACTGAAATGTTTTGACATGTTTGTTCCTGGCAGACAGGTGCATTTCAGCGTTTTGCTTCACTGAAATGTTGTGAACTATTTGGTCACGGTGTTTGGAGGCTATGCATGGTGTTAGTTCTACTTTGTTCCTGGCAAGTCTCAGGTGCAGAAATAAAGGGCAGTGGGCCCTAGCTAAAGCGAGGTGATTTTTCTTGTTGGTTCGCACCACCTTGTCATCGTACGTGCTTTCCTAAATTAATCTAAGGTGAGTGTGAGTCGACAAGAAGGAATCCATATGGACCGGGGATGTCCATGGGTCCGAGTACCCTTCCTCGTAATCTTTATCCTTCTGAAAAACTGTCAGCTGAGATAGATGAAGGTAGATTTCCACCAACTTCCACCTTTACCGTCACACGGGGTCTAAGATTCTTAGATGGTCCCGAGATTGCCTAGCACAATGGAAAATTAACAAGTGACAAAAGAAAAAAGCTGCTGTTATACTTACAGAGTTGCACTGTTTTTTTTTTCTGTTTGGCCTTTCGTCTCTCCCTGTGAGATGACGGTGAAGCAGTGATTGGGAACGTCTACGAAATCATCAGGAAATCAGGCACATAATCAATGCATAATGTGTGCTGCAGACTTGTTCTCTGGGGACTCTTGATTGGAATTTAATTTGAATGATGGGGACAAAAGTACGAACTGCTATAGTTGGCCTCATCAGAGGTCACCACCTCAAGCTTCAAATCTTCAGTATTGATCCACACAAAAAAGGATTCAGGCTTACATCCAAACTTTTCGCAGGCAGGAGGTTAAACGAGGCCTCGAACATAACGGTGTCCTCATTCTCATCCTCATGGAACCGTAGGACCTTGGGGAAGCACGGCTGGAAAGGAGCATGAAGAGGAAAAATTGCTGGTCAGTCAAAAGATCTGACCAGCTCACAGCTGGAGAGTTTGCTCTCCTGAAAAATAAGACGTGGTCAGTGGATGAGCTCATGTGACAAAGAAATATTTCCTACCGTTCGCTTGAGGGCATGCTTTGTTGAGGCCATGGTCGCCCGAAGAAGAGGATGGGGAATGAACTAAATCGATGCGCACGTCACAGACTGAGACTGGCACCAGCGAGGATTCCGCTCCATCATGTGAATTGGCTTGCCGAGGGCATGTCTTTCTGTCAGGGCACCTAATTATTCATGGCTGGCCGACAGCCGCTGAATTGGAGAAAGAAACCATCAGATCGAGCGCCAGATCGAGAGTTTCCTCATGCAAACCACGCCACTTGGTTCAGCAAAATGTCCCAGACGGGATACATGAGTGACACGCATATTCACTTCCGCCTGACAGCTGCGTAAAACGTCGGGATACCGGCACGAGGAACATTCAAGAGAGCCGAAGAGTTGAAAAAGAGAGATTGTGGGCCGGGATAGAGTAAAAAAAAAAAACACAAAGGTTGGGTTAACGCATCCAGAGTGCTGTTCCAAACACCTGGGGCTCGAGAGGAACCATTACCGAGATAAAATGGATACTCAGTCGAGATAGATGACAGTGATCCTTATTGCGGATGATCATCCAGAGAATAGCCGACATCTTGGTTGGAATGGCAGCCATGAAGTCTGGTAGTGGCACGAAGTTGGAAGCTGAGAAGGGCTCAGTATTTGGCACTGGCCTTGGAACCAATGTGCGAGTGTGTCATGGTGACCAATCAACCGAAAGGGTGTTGAATCCATCCATTTGGACCTACCCAGCGTGTAGAGCGGTGATTTGCATGTCAAATGAGCCCAAGAAACGCGAAAATTGAATCGTAGACGATGGATTATTCTACTGAGGAACCCAGCTTTCAATGGAAACCCCCATGAACAAATTGGTGTTATTTGGAAACCCGGATATCAAGGGTTCTCCGTGGTCAGATGGCTGGGCGGGTGCCGACGCGGCAGCGCAGCACACGGTCACATGATCTTTCTCAGCCGTTGATATTCATAATCCATGAACAAGTACTCACAGACAGGTTGCAGACAGGTTTTCATGCCTTTTATCTTGTAAAATTGTATTTGCATAGATTTGTTGTGCTTTAGAATTGCTTAGCTAGATGAAGTTACATGTAAATTAATTGAACAGCATTTTGACGACGATGCAACATGATGAACCACAACCGGAGAGGGCACTTCGACTGATTGTGTCCCTCCTGCCTACAGAAGGCATATTTGTAAGTTCTACCTATCTGGGACCTTTTTTGGCAGGAGGGCCTGAAGCAAACTCAGACTGAATCTGCCTATTAGTTGGCTTAGTACGAGTGCAGCTGCCATTTCCAGCACCTGCTGTCAGCCTTTTCGTGAATTACTAGTCATTCTGGGTAGAGGAATATTTTTTTACCAGACATCTCTCAGCTTGGTTGGACTGGAAAGGGCCAGCCACAAGGTAAAATCAGTGAATCAGACAGAAGTATACAGCATATGGACATTCAGGCCTTCGTATAGCAGGAGCAACCGAGATCTTACATGATTTGTATAGATGTCAAAAGCAATTTTGTCAGGTCACGCACACAGAGTCACATCAAAGCCTGTTGACAAGAACTGCTGGTAGGTATCACACCTGGACCTGCAGAGTACATCTGGGACCATTGTATTGAATGTAATCTGGGGATTCAGTGTGCTGGACAATAGGGACCTTCAGAGTAGCCATTTCAACCTCATTTTGCATTCATTTCAGTTTCATTTCATTTTCCATTTGGCCACGAGCGTGACCGGGAAGCTCCGAAATAAGCGAAATGAGCGAAATAGCCATCAGTATCAGAGTTAAATCTTACTATACAAAAGACAAGGGCCACGTGATGACCTCCGTCAGCCAATCAGGTATATAGAATCTTTGGGCATGCGCAAACAAACAGACCCGACTGCCTCTCCCCTGTGTTCTGCTCCCTCCGCACCCTCAATCGTCGTCAGCTTTGCATCCAATCTACTTCCCACTGACCACTGACTCAATCCCCCTAAATCTGACTCTCTTGACAATTCTGATCTCTACGACACATGCTCACAACACGACACCAGACACAACAGACAAGCACGACGAAATATGTACCTATCCATAGTTTTTGAGTAAGAGATGTCTGTATATTGCTGTACTAATAAACACTTTTCTTTCCTTTGCTTTGTGGTCTATGGTTTGAGGTTCTGCCGCTAAATTCTGTGCATGAGTTAAGCAGGTCACTTTTCTTCCGTTTTTCTTTCTGTGGACCCGCAACCGTGCAACAGTCCTCGGCCTTCCTCATGTCCCTGAAGGGTCTTCTCTTGATTCTCTGGGTCCTCCTTATCTTCATGTGAGTCCCAATCTGGCCTGCGTATGGATGCGGCTTAATTTCTCTGCAGGGTAAATTCACCACTGCCGACTCCTTTGTCCTCTCTTGCACATCGACGTGAGAAGAGTGTCCGTGGTGCATGTCATGCAGTGATGCACTCACCGTACCAAAGTCCCCGTCAACATTGTCTGGAAGGCAGCTGCGCTCCATTCCAGAATATACAAAATATTGTTGATGGACCTTCAGCGACAGAAACTTCTTCTCTCGAGCACGAACGTTCTGGGATTTGGGATGCAGAGAGGGAACATCATATTGCGCTACAGGAGACATCGAGCCGTAGACACCGACACGTTCCAGTGCAACATGAGGAGGAAACCCGACCCGTGTCCCCAACACCAGGTTCTCGAGTACGTGTGTATTTTTTTTGTTCCTTTCGGTATTGTACCGACCTTCGGTTCCACTCAAGCTCCAGCCCTCAATAAACGCACTCTTGCTCAACGGACATGGCGTGCACGTGAGGCAGCCGCTAAGGCCATGGGCTCTTCGTACACTACCACAGTGCCTTTCGCGGGTCCTTCCAGAGTTCCCAATACACCATCTGCTCTGAACGCGCCTGCGGGTCCTTTGGCGGCTCCAACTATTGCGACAGCTCTGGCGGCCCCTTCGGCAGGTCCTTCCAGAGCCCCGACTGCTACATGAGCAACCCCAGCTGCTCCTGGTGTTCCAAATATGTGCACTCTTGGTCAGTTGGCATGCCAGCAGCGGGAACGAAAGCAAGCTGAAGCAGCACTGGCACATCTCCCCACACCACCTCAGACGCAGGCTGGGGATCCTCGCCACGTCGCTTTAGCGCATTTGGGGAATATAACCCTTGTGCAACGTGTGGATGTGCTCCCTGCGCATGCTGGACCACCTGCAAACCCTCTGCCACATCCTGATCCACCTCAGGTGCCTCCTCCATGTGCCGATCAGCCTCGCGCTCTATCACCACCCCCGCCTAAAGCGGCTCATCGTGGCCATGGGTGCGCACAAGGTTGTGGACGGGCAGGTGCACTATTACAGCCCCGTCAAATCATGCCCCACGCTGCAAGTAAGGCATTTATTTTATTATATTTCTAATACATTATTAACAAGCTTTTACTCTTTCAGACAACCTACAAGCTGCTCTGAATCATATGCGGGGGCGGGCCCGAGTGCTCCCTCCTGCACGTCGTCCCTACATTGAGCCACAAGGTCACCACGACCTCAGTCGAATGGACATCAAATGTCGGCATTGCGGGGCGTTCCACTGGATAGGAGAAAAGACCTCTGATTCCTCTGTTTGAGCGCCAAAATTTGGCATATGCTGTAACCACGGGAAAGTTGGAATCCCCAATCTCAGGCCACCTCCAGAGGCCCTCCGCCTACTGCTCACTGGCAACGATGATAAGTCTGTTGAGTACCGCAAAAATATGTGGCAGTACAATGTAGCGCTGTCCTTCACGTCTCTCGGTGTCAAGGAGGACCAGTCTGTGACCAGTGGCAGGGGACCTCCGGTATTCAAGATCCAGGGCGAGTTGGTTCACCAATCGGGTGCTCTTCTCCCATCCCCCAACAAAGAGCCGATATATGCTCAACTCTACATTTACGAGCCCCGAGCAGCGCTGGAGCACTGGATGCAAAACAACAACAATTTGCATCGGGACACAATGGACCTTCTGCAGACCGTGATCACCGAGCACCATCAATACGCACCCATATACCTTCATGCTCATGAGATTCTCCGTGAACACTCAGATGTGGAGGAGGCTGAAGTGTGGCTACGCGTGGCTCCTGGCATCCATTGGCGGCATGGTAATCTTCCCACTGCTGACGAGGTTGCCGTTATATTACCTGGGGATCAGTCACAGGCACAGTCGTGGGATATCATTCTGCGACGGCGGGAAGGTCCGCTTCACCAAATCAGCGATCTTCATCCAGCATATACACCACTATACTATGTACTCTTATTCCCACGTGGTGAATCAGGATGGCATCCAGATCTGCAACTCATGGAACTTGACGTTAATTTTCCGAAGCGACTCACCCAAACGCACTATGTCGCATACTGGATCCATGCTCACCACAATGAGTTCTCAACCCCCCTGCATGGTGGCCGGCTCTTTCAGCGCTATCTGGTGGATATGTGGGCATCTGCAGATCAGAATCGCTTGCGTGTGCGGCGCTGTATAGTGGCCTGGAGGATGTGATACATGCCGGAGACGACAACATAGACCTTAATGAGCTTGGGCAGCGTACTGTGCTGTCTTCAAGCTACATCGGTGGACCACAGCATATGGGGCAGCAATTTCAGGACTCCATGACCATTGCACGTTACTATAAAAAAGTTGACATATTTATGACAGTCACGACGAATCCGAAGTGGGTCGAGATCACTCAGGAGCTACTCCCCAGGCAGGCTGCACATGATCGCCCTGATTTGGTGTCACGTGTGTTCTACCTCAAGAAGCAGGCCATCATTGATGACATCTATGATCTATAAGAATGGTGTTTTTGGGCAGGCTGTTTCTTATGTCTACACCGTCAAGTTTCAAAAGTGTGGTCTTCCCCATTTCCATCTCCTCATATTCCTGAAAGACGGCTGGAAGCTGCTCACTCCAGAAGATATTGAAAGCGCTATCTCGGCACAGTGGCCTGATCCTGAAACTCAGCCACTGCTCTTCGAGACTGTCAAGATGTGCATGGTCCACAGACCATGCGGTGCTGCTAACCCACAGGCCCCTTGCATGGAGAATGGGAAATGCACCAAGCGCTACCCAAAAGCCTTCTAGGATCACACAACGATGGATGAGGATGGTTACCCCAAATATTTCCGCCCAAATGATGGTCACAGTTACAATGTCGGCGGCTTCATGGTTGATAACTCTTGGATCATACCGTACAACCCATATTTTTCCACCAAGTATCACTGCCACATCAACGTCAAATGTGCAGTCTCTTTGGGCTCTTTCAAATATGTCTTCAAGTATATCCAGAAGGGCGGTGATCTCGCCGGTCTTGAAGTGAGCCGACGCAATGAGATAAAGAGGTGGCTAGAAGGCCGTTACATCTCTGCCTCAGAGGCGTGCTGGCATATCTTCCATTTTGGGATGCATGACAGAACTCCTAATGTTGTGCGCTTACAGGTAAGCACTTCCATTTCGAATATGGCTTTCCTCCTCATTAATTTCTTTCGGCGTAGGTCCATTTACCTGGCCAGCATTTAGTTATGTTCAGCCCTGATGAAGATGCGCAGGAGGTCTTGCAGTGCGCTGTGGGTGAGAGGACCCGTTTGACGGTGTTCTTCAAGGCTAACACAAATGAGGGTGCTCTCGGGAATTTGGCACGCCAGTACACATACCAGGAGTTCCCGCAGCATTTCACCTGGAAGGACAAGGACAAGTGCTGGGGCATCCGCAAGAAGGGCTTTGCCCTTGGGCAGATGTACTTTGTCCCTCCGAACAGTGGAGAGTGCTTCTACCTACGTACACTGTTAACGGTGGTTAAGGGGCCCAAATCGTTCAACGACCTGAAAACTTACAATGGTGTTGTGCATGGGACCTTCCTCGAATCCTGTCTTGCCTGCGGTCTGCTTGAGGATGATGGGGAGTGGAGGCAATGCCTGGCGGAAGCTTCAGAGATGCAAACAGGAACCCGCCTTCGTGAGCTGTTTGCCACGCTGCTTCTGTTTTGCGAGCCATTGCAACCAGGGAACCTGTGGATGGAATTTTGGCAGCATATATGTGATGACCTTCCCCAGCGCTTGCAGATCATGGGACGCCGCGACCCTACGGAGGAGGACCGCTATGACTATGGCCTTTTCTTACTCAACAAGGTCTTGAACGAGTTGGGCCGCAGCTTTGCTGACTTCCCATCGATGCCAATGTACCGAACCGACTGGGATGCACATGTCGACAATCCTCTGATCACCAAACAGCTTGACTACGCCGAGCGTGAGAAGGCTGAGCATATGATTCTGCTGCTCAATGAGGAGCAGCGCAATGCCTTTGACAGGATCATGCAGAGTGTCAATGAGAGTCTGGGCAAGGTCTTTTTCGTGAATGGACCCAGGGGCACCGGCAAGACTTTTGTCTACAATACAGAGTATATCGTCCTCTGCTGCACTTCCTCTGGGATAGCAGCATTTCTCATGCCTGGCGGCCATACAGCTCACTCAACGTTCAAGATCCCAGTCGAGGGGATCAACAAGGAGAGCTACTGCAGTATTCCAAAGAACAGCCAGCGTGCCGATCTCCGCAAAGTCCGGCTCATCATTTGGGATGAAATTGGCATGCAAGACCGGTTGGCCATCCAGGCCCTCGATCGCACACTCCGTGATCTCCTCAATGATGATCGTCCATTTGGCGGCATCACTGTGGTCTTTAGTAGTGATTTCCAGCAGATTCTCCTTGTCGTTCCGAAAGGATCTCGCGAATAGATTGTGGACGCATGCATTCAGCAGTCTTACATCTGGCAGCATGTCAAACTTTTGATCCTCCATCAGAACATGCGCTTAGAGACAGAAGGCCAGTCAGAACGAGAATTTGCTGCTTGGCTGTTAGACATTGGCCATGGACGTAACGTGGATGATGATGGCAACATTCTTCTCCGCCTGCAGATGAGAATCGACTCTTCAGCCTCATTGGTGGACTTTGTCTATCCAGGGATCTCAAGCCAAGCAACCCTCCACCGCCTCCCAAATACTTCCTTAATCGGATGATACTTGCTCCATGCAATGCAGATGTTTTCCAGGTCAACGATGATGTCTTGGGGAGGATGGTTGGCGAGCAGCATGTATTTTACAGTGCAGACAAGATCATCCATGAAGCCGGGGCAGATGGAGATGAAGAGGCGATCCCCATTGAGTTCTTAAGGGCTCTCAATCCATCCTCGCTTCCTCCCGGTGAACTCGCTCTCAAAGTGGGTTGCCCACTGATTCTGCTGATTCTGCTTCATAATCTTGCGCCTGCCCGTGGCCTTTGCAATGGCACACGGATGGTCTTACTCAGGATGTCAGAGAGAGTTTTTTAGAGGTGCACCTGGTAGGAGGGGACCACATTGCACTCATTCCACGTGTTACACTCACACCCACAACCTCTGACTTCACTTTCAAATTCAGCCGCCGTCAATTTCCTGTCAGACTTGCGTTCAGTCTCACTATCAACAAGTCACAAGGCCAATTGGTCAAATTCGTTGGCCTTGACCTTTGTGCCCCTGTGTTCTCCCATGGCCAGCTCTATGTAGCCCTCTCACATGCTACTTCAGATCTTAGAATTAAAGTACTTCTTCCTGATAATGCAGAGTCATCTCGGACGAAAAATGTAGTGTACCCAGAAGTATTACTAGATTAATGTCATTCTATTTCAGGGTTGTCTATTGTATATTTGAGATCTTGGCCTGATTGCTTTGATCATTGAGGATACGACTAAGCCCAGCGTGGTGCAGCTGGCAACAAATATATTTGCTGATTTTCCTTGCAATGAGGGTCGCCATGCAGATATTTTAAAACCACATGATAAATTACGACAATTCACGGTGTATGTACACTATTTTTCTCATGAAACAGGTATGAACTTCTATGAACATCTATTATATGTTTTGTGAACCATAGAATATTTTCTTAATAGCACACTTTTAATTCTGCTTAACGTTGAAACTTTCAAGGTATGGTGGTCCATTTGCACTTTTAATAATCCTGGATAGATAAAGGTGTGTTTCTGTGTAATTTCAACCCATTTGGTTGCAAAGAACATTTTTCCACTCAAAATATATTGACTTTAGACGAGCGTAAGCATGCTGAGTCAGCCTTGCAGTCATTTTATTCTAATGGTTCCTGGAGCTCGCCATAGGTAATGATGCTCCTGAATATTATTTTTCTGACTATACTGCTGATTTGTGGTAGGCTTGGCACCCCAGATTGAACACCCCACCTCCACGAGCATTATCTCCAACTCAGCTCTTTTCGAAACAGGGGAAGTCAACGGTCTTCAGAATATACACAGACAAACATTGTTTTCTTTCTCTCCAGATCCTGCCATTGCATCTCACCGAGTTCCATTTTCAGTTGGCTATCAAGCATGGAATATCTTGGAATCCTCTCAAAAATGCCAACAAGGCCAAACTGACTGGTTGGGCCGAAACAACCATCATTCTTTCTTTTATCCTACCACTTCACACCAAGTCCTCTGCTTCCGCATCGCTCTCTGCTTTTCTCTACTTTTGCATCATGAGCTCTTCTGTCGCCTTCATGGGGGTTGCAGTCCTTGAGAACCCAGGGTGATTTCTCCTCGCGTCATTGCCTTTGACATGGTTGTGTACGTTGGCAGCCCGAGTCTTGACAAGATCAGAGGTGCAGTCTGCTACTTCAAGGAGCCGAGAGACTGTGCAGAATACCCTGACATTGGAATGTACAACATCACTGTTACAGTGTGGTCTTTTCTTGCCTTCCTCTCGAGACAGATATCTGAGCCAACAACAGGTTGCCAAGATGACACCTGGCATTGAGGTCTATGCTGAGTCAGAGGAGGAGGCAGCCCAGTATATGTTTGTTGGAGACGTCAAAAAGGTGTATGATATTCATTCTGACTCTCTTGCTCATTGCTCATGACTATAGTTGTATCTTCTGGAAGCATTGGAGGCCGCCAGTGAGGATGGTCCACGCCGGTGGACAATCAACCCTGCCCAGCAGATGACGGTTCATGTCTGCTGTGTCCCCCCCAAGGATGACCAGACTGCGGCAACGTTCCTCGCCGAGCCTGAGCAATACATTCTGAGCAATACATTTTGGTGTATGCAGATGCCAAGAAGAAGGCGGACGAGAGACGGGTGATGTTGCTCCCCATGTGGAATTC
Organism: Mycena maculata; assembly: GCA_029448575.1. Lineage (NCBI taxonomy): Eukaryota > Fungi > Basidiomycota > Agaricomycetes > Agaricales > Mycenaceae > Mycena > Mycena maculata. The sequence goes on along the minus strand of JARJLG010000085.1, from coordinate 370,587 downwards.
TCCCTCTTTGGCTACATCCCTGACTCTCCTCGCTTCAAATACACCAAGAAACCCACTCCATACACAAACAAATATTCAGACTTTGTAGGCTTCCTTACTGGGATTTCGAGCGCACTGGAGGGCACGAAAATGGTGGATAGGTTTTGCATTGAAGTTGACACAATTTCTTTCATGGGCACCTATATAAAACCTGCCAAGCCCACTCCCGGCACGTCATTGTCTCAGTCTCAGGGTAGTTTTAAGGGTACATATATTCTCTTTTTCTTCATTGTCGAATACTGGATGTTTTAATTCAGGGAAAGCTGCCTCGAAAAAGGCTACCTGGGATTACAACTTGGAGTCCGGGTCAGCTAAGAGGCGCCACCTCAAGGATGGTGCCGGGCCATCCAGCAGCCCCAGCCCAGCCCCCTAAATGACAACATTCACCACAACGATTCCTTAACACTCCTCGCCCACCTCTATACCCTGACATTGACACTCCTACACTGACATCTTGATTTGATATAATACTTACTGTGTCTTCGACTATTTAGTTCACCTGCCGTATATTCTACTTATACTACGACCTGACCACTCTATTACCACTCTTATGAACAACTTGATGGTTGACTTCGACGTGGACCATTGTTATCTTTGATTTCATACCTCGGTCTGAAGACAAAAGATTTCTTTGATACTCTGTCCATGCGGAGCACGGGTTCCTGCTAGTCTCATTTCAAAAGAACGCTGATGGTTGCCTGTCATCAGTCGGCTATTGCGCTCGACACCTCCCGCACCCTCCCGCTCCTTGAGCTCGACGATGAGGACAATTACTCCTCTTCCTGGACCACTCCAAACCTCCGACCCTTTCTCATTAACAATTACTCAACTGATCTTACAACCTCTTCAGTTAGATTTCTCAAAGGATGTTTTCAATGGCCCATTTACATAAAGCAGCGGCAATGGGGGCAACGCAGTCGAGGTGGATCCATCAGGATGGTGTGCGGGATTGATGGAGGAGAGCTAAGCTAAATTGACCAGAGTTGTCACATCAGGTCACAAAAATATACGGCCAACCTGGCAACAAAATGAAACTGAAATGAGCGTGAAATGAGGTTGAAATGGGCTACTCTGAAGGTCCCTAATGCAATCAGGCTCACGACGTGGTTATGTCTAAGTACATTGGTTTGATCCGATCGGCGGGTTGAAACTCCGCCCTGCATCCATCAGTGATGTCCGAGGGGCTTTCAATTAGATGTTTCAAAGGTTTCTCCGAAAAGTGGGGCTTTCATTGGTTTCTTAGTAGAATAATCCGTAGACGATGGAGCTGACAATGCTGTCAGACAGATTGAACATTGTTGGCATGATTGATGGGATCGTTCTCGGGCTGGTTTGAGGAAAGTGTGAATTGCCAAACGTAGACATCCCGGTTCACTGCAGGAAGAATTGCATCGAATACGAAATGAAAACAGCAATTATAATTACTACACAAGTTGAGTACAATCATGGTCGGTATAAAATTTCAAACATCTTCTACTATTCAAGGGCGGCCCGAATTGTTCGGAACAATGCAAAATTAAAATCGAAATCAACCGTGGCTATCCGCCGACCGTATACACGTACTCGTCTCGGTAGATGTACCAAGGACCGTACATGTGCAGAGTGGCGCGAGTCGGGGACATACATAGCCAAACAACTCAACACCTAATGCCCAAATAGGCAACTCCTCATCATCGAACCCATCCCTGGCTACATCCCGTGCCTAATGGGGCGCTGTGGCCGAGTGGTTAAGGCGACAGATTCGAACTGTCGTCGTCTATCTGTTCCGGTTTCCGGGCGCAGGTTCAAATCCTGCCGGCGTCGTATATTCTTTTCGTTTTCAACTATAAAAAAATGCGTTTTCCTACTTTTTGCAACCGAACGTTCGAAAAAAATCGATCCGGTGGGGGGGCCATTGCCTTGAAATTATAGGTGCCAGAGAAGGTCGCTAGATCCCCACAAGAAATCGAAATTCGGGTTTTTGATCAAACTGACCGCGGGTCATGGAGGACCACCAATGGAGCCTGTCAGAAGTGGTCTGGCAGAAGAGACAAGCGTCGCGCACTCTCAGCAATGAGTACAAAAACAATCGTGGAAGTAAGAAGCTCAGTATCCAACCGCATTTTAACAATCCGCTCCAGGAACCTCCACCTCGCCCTCGAAGATCGTCGATGATATCTAAAGCCCCCATTAATAGTATGTATACAACCCTCCTCTAACATACATACATCATAAGCATAAGAAAAAAGTCGTTAAATGTCGTGAAATCAAGTAGGATCCAAAGGATAATGATATATTTTCTGGAGGAAATGCCAAAGCTTCTCCGCGCCCCGCAGGAGCTTTTCAAGCATGAGATCCATGTCCACCTCAGGCCAGGTGATGTTGAAACGGAGAGGCTGTAACAGAGCGACGGATGTAGACGGCTCTGCCTTGGTAAAGGTTGGTACGGCCCGACGAGTCTCCACAACGGAAGGCGTGATTGCGGTCGTTATAGCTGCCGGAACGGTACTGCTCGGGATGGCCGAAACAGATTCAGTAAATTCCGAGGCAGACTCCGTGTCGCTGTGGCCCGGGAACCAGGGCCACCTAGTTGCCTGGAAGGCGGTGGATGTGATGGTGACGGGCTCAGGGTGGCTCCATCTTGAGGTCGAGTATCCTTGCAGTGAATTCGAGAGCTCGTAGACTGCCAAATTCAACCGAACAAGATATACGGAGCCGAGGATGAGGACCGCCCACGATACGACGAGTATCGTGAGTGGTCCAAAACTGTTCGGTATAGGCAAGAAAGAGTGGACAGAACTGCGCGCTGGTCGGATGTTCAGAGATATGTGGGGGTAGAAAAACGAGTGCAATGAGTAATGCAGTAGCCTTCGCCCGGAACTAGATCCCACAGATTGATGGTGGGAGAAATTGGAACGCAAGGAGAAAATCTCCAGCCCTAAAGGGAGTCAGAATGTAATAACCGGAAGAAATAGCGCAACACTTGCCTGGATTCCCGTCGATATTGACCTCCAAGCGTCCCACGGGTATCCCGAACGACGGCAAGTACACATCGAATTGTGTCTGGTCCTTGGCCTTCATTTTGCCCTTCTTGTCCGTGCCAGACAACGGTCCGCCAACGTCCCTGACGACGTAATCAACCACAATCTGTCCGCCACCAGCCGCCCCGACCCGCAGCTTGACCCAGCTAACCCACTCCTGCCCGCTCATCTGCTCAAACGGCAGGCCAACGCCAGCCTCCTGCTGCTTCACCGCCACACTCGTCTCGTACAGCACTGGCACATCGTCCACGCTCACGCTCACAATCTCCACCTTCGGCGGCCCGATGTCCGCCGGGACCGACCCGCCCTCGGCGTGCTTCGCCAGCCCAAACTCAAGCCAGTCCGAGTCTGAATCCACGGGCGCCGCGAGACAGACGCGCACTGCATAGGACGCGGGCATGGGTGCAAGCCGGCTCGACGGGCTGTCGGGCATCACAACGAGCGGGGTCACGTCCGCGACCACACTCGGGATCATTAGGACGCCGTCGCGCTTCGGGCGCGACGGGACCATCCCGAGGACAGACATCGCGCGCGCGGTGGTCGACGGCACGCGGTCGCGCGACGTCCCCACGCTGCTGGGAGTCCGCGGGCGGCTTGGCGGCGCTAGCTTCCCATTCACGCTCATGCCGTTCGCCGCAGAAGCGAATGCGATCCCAGGCTTGACCGCGATCCGCGCACGCTCCATGCACTTTGTGAACTCGCCACGCTGGAGCACCGTCTTGCTCGCGCTGGGCCCGCGCTGGTACGACTCGCCGTTGACGTTTACCTCGACGGTACACGGTGCGCTCGCGGCGACGTCGTTGCGTACGAGGATGGCGACTGTCTCGTTGTCCGCGGCGAGGACGGTGAAGCGGGGGATCACGATCGAGTCCGGGTCGACGGGTGGCGACTGCGTGTCTGCGTCGGTCTCTCCGCGTACGGGCGAAGAGTTGCGCGAAGGTGCGGGCACGGACGCAGGCCGGGGACGGGGAGTCACCAGCACGGTCCCCGATATCCGGAACGGAAAGGAGTTTTTCGACGCGGGGAGAGTCAGCTCGTTCATATTGACGTGGATGGTGACTGGAACCCCCGGGGGGCGGGGCGTCGGGTCTAGGGACGGCGTGGAAGACGGAAGAAGGGAGACTACAGATGACTCGATTGAGGTAGTTTGTGATGCGGAGACGGAGGAGGGCCCCGAGCCTTCGAAAGAGTACTCGGGAACGTTGTGTACAGGAAGGGGTCCACGGAGAAGAGAGGACGAGGACGAGGCCGGACTCTGGCGAGAAATAGCCGAAGGCCCTCGTTCCGCAGATAGGAAGATCTGAGGCCCGTTTGAGGAGCTCGACTCCAAAGAATCGTGTCTCGACGGGGGCTCCGGTTTGGGAGGAGCACCGACGTCAAATCCTGTATAACCAGCACCTCCGCCCACCGCCCACTCGTTGGTTCCCCCAGGGATCCAAGATATGTCTGATCCCTTGGCCTCCAAACTAACGTCCATCCCGAGCATCGTGGCCACACCAGGGAACCAAACGCCCTTACACGTCCCCTTGTACTCCACATTCATCACTATCCCGTCACGCTGGTACTCCGGATCCCACATTTTGCCCAGGACGGCGCACGTCATCTCGCCCTTGACGTCCTTGACGCCCACGCGCCGCCGCCCGTCGTCGCCAGCCCCCACGACCTTTGTCGGCTTTGCCCACCGCACGCGGATGCGCTCCGCGCTGGGAAACGTGCCCTGGATCCCGCACCCCTCGGAGAAGCCCGTGGTGGACGAGTCGCTCGACTCGTCGTCAGCGATGTTGCCATACGAGTACGTGCCGGAACGCGACTGGCGCGATGACGTCGCGCGCGTGACGTGCGGATCCGAAGTGAGGTCCCACGAGCCGCCCTCCTCGTCCGTGGACGAGAGCGATGCGAACGAGGCCGACGCGGCCGTAGGTGGGAAGATGCGCAGCCGCACGTTGTTGTGCAGACACCGCGGAGTGGGGATGGAAAGCTATGCGAGTCAGCGCTGCGCCGGAGCAGAAGAATGGGGGACACTACCAGATACGGGGACCTCGGCGGGCGAGAGGCGTAGGGCACCCACATGTCGATGGCCGCCATGAACTGCACCGTGTTTCGTTCTACGATGGAAGCGCGGCGGATGCTGCCCGAGGACCGGGAATAGACGTCGCTGTCCTGAAATCGCCCCGGGAACGCCTTGGGGAGGACATACGAGATGTTATAACCGCTGACTAGGATGTGCCCAGTGTATTTGTTGTCTACAGGCGGGGTACTGCTTCTACTAGACCCGTTGGACTTGCTTGATCGAACGGAGCCGGCTACGGAGGCGCTGGTTGCGGGTGGGGACAGTCCAAAGGTAGCATGGTATGATTCCGACGAGCGGCTGGGAACTATGCGAAAGTCAGCATTAACACCGGAATAGGGTCAACAACACACGGTTGAGTGCCCGCGCTGCATTGTGAAGAAGCGGTGACAAGTCTGACGAAAAGTCGTACGGAACGGAATTGTTGTCTAGTGGATGAACCTGTGAAGTCAGGATTTTAACGCTTTCCTCTGCACAGAAAAGTCAGCGACGCCGCATACGTGAATGAAAACTGACCTGGGAACAGCGGAATGGTCGATCCGGGGGTGATGATGTCTAGTGGCAGGGCGATCTGCAAAAAAATTACTTCTGGGCGGCAGAGGCGCGAATTCGTCCCACCTTTAGGTACATCTTGATGGAAGCACCATCGTCGCCGTGCTTGGCCTTTCCCTCAATCGCTACACGCGTCACAACATTCAGCTTTGGTGAATGCGCGCCCTGGGTGACCGTAGGAGAGTAGGAAGTGCCTGAGGACGTGGTATTGAACACGCCAGAGAGTACTGGGCGGAGCGGGGTAGTTGTGGAGTTTGTGGTGGCACTTGTCGGAGGACTATTGGGTCTACTGTGTCTCTGCGAAGTTGGAACAGGCATGCCGCCCAGAGGCTACCAATGTGGAGTCGCGTCGCGTCTGAAACGCAAGTACAAGTACAACGCGGGATACGGAAATCGTTGGTCGATGGAGTTGGGACCGTGCGGTTGTGGGGATATATGGCGAGTAGGTAAAGGTACAACGAGAAAGGAACAAGTAAACTGACCTAAACTGACAGTCTTTTGTCCACGACGGAAGCAGAAGCGGGCGACACCCGAATCAAACAGGGTCCAACAACCACAATTCGCCCAAAATGGTCATTCGCCCTCTGAGGCGGTCAGACGCCGCCTCGGGCCGTATGCCTTCCCGTACCAGTTTGGTCGACACATAGTCTCGACCGCCCGGATCTTGCAGTGTTTCAAGGATGTTAAGCATTACTGAATTCCATTACTCCGTATGCAGAGCACTGAACTTGAATGTACTCCAAACAGACCATGGTATTCAAGCCTTAGCCAATGGGGACATTTCACCAGATGCAGATTTCGCCGGCCGTATACTTCTTCATACTCCGTCCGAGCCCTCTAAGGCTTGGACGAGCACAGCTAATATGCACATCCTTCAACCGAGCGATCTGCTGGCACAGCTGCGAGGAGCCAGAGGAAGGAGGCTGCCCGACCGGCCACCATCGTGAGCGGAGCATCGACTCAAGCGACGCTTCTGCAAAATCCCCGTTTATCGAATCCCAATGAATAGTTCTCGCGGTACTGAAGCCGCGAAGTGAGCTATTCTCGATGCAGCAGGAGCACAGGCAGAGCCTGAGGTATGTGAGAGCCGGGGTGCATCGGAGGACATCAATCAGGTCCTCGGAGCATATGTCGGATAGCGTCAAGTCGAGGGACCGGAGATCAGGGGATCTCAGCAGGAACTGTAAAAAATAGGCAGATGAAAGAGGTCTGGATTGCAAAAATAGTTGCAACCCAGCTAAGGCGGGAAGCTCGAGAGGCAGGAAGAACCGTTCAGCGTAATCATCACCCTCTACTTTCTCCCAGTCCATCACAAATAGAAGGGAACGGAGGTGAGGGAGGATGGTGATCGGATGCTCGGAGATAATACCCGACGAGGTAGTACTGACGGCGGCCGTTTCGAGATTCATGCATTTTAGTAGCACGTCCAGGCAACCCGTAGATGTATCAGTCATTCGGAGAATTTTGAGTCGTGCCCAGGGTATTGTGCAAATGTCGGGATAATTTCTGTGTAGTATGAGGTGGGTGAGCTGTGGAGCGACGGTGGATACATCGATTTGGGGTGTATGAATTCAATGTCTGGCTCTGGTGGTCCTATCGCCAACACATCCAGGGTTTCGAGAGATTCCAATGGGGGGCGAAAAGGGAACCCAACGACACAAAAGAGCACAGTTTAAGTATGAGCGTCTTTATCCGATGGTATCTGAAAGGCATTACAGTCTGCGCCCAGGTGGGCAAGTCCGCGCGAAGGGCGTCCGAAGTAAACGAAATGTTCAGCGGGAGATCTGACGACCTCTCCAACCAAGCCTTGACTCCAGCGACGTGCACTTCGCTCGGGGTCGGTTTGACGCGGATTAAGCATGTTGTCCAAAACGCCGGTGTCCCGTGCGACACCTGCTTCCAATGGTGGCACACTTGAGAGAGAGTGTAGATATCCATCTTTGAATCCGGTGTGCCGCTAAGGCTCGCGTCAAGTATCGACAACGAGAAAATTTCGACCAGCAACTCGACGGGAAGGGATTTGACGGGAGCTATGAGATCCCGCGACGATGCGCCGTTGGCATGCTCCTTGGCGCGGAGGGATTCCAGTTCGCGTATCTGCGAATCGATGTCTGAGAGCTTCAAGTCGGATTCAGCAATGAGTCGTCAGATCTGGTTTCGGTCCCAGCCAGTGGGTGGTGAACGAGCGTTTCCGTACGCCAGGGCCAACTCTAAGCCGGTGGAATTCATCCTATGTTCAGACGAATTGAGGTGAGCTACAAACTTGCTTGCTTCGTGCTCGAACCGTGAATGGCAAAACCAGTGAATCGCCGCCCCAGCCCCACATATCGTGCTGGAGGCACGAATGCGGTAGACGCATTTCCTCGCGAGGATTGTACCATCGTTGTCTGGCCCGGTTCCAAGTCCACGGCCTCTATCTAGCGGGCAGGCCTGGGGGGTGACCGACTATGTCGGCCCGAAAACCCCGGTTGGTCGCCTATGGGCCTTCCGAGGGGGACGGGGTGAGTGCGGCAGAGCGCCCCAACTCTCACTTACCTCCTGCTATATAACGCTCCTCAAAAAAAAAAAAAAAAAGAAAAAAAAGAAGTGAATCGCATCAAGATCTGATGGCCGCGGCAAATGCTTGAAATAGACTGGTGACCAATCTGTCCACGAGAAAGCATGTCGATGAACGTTTTCCCACTTCAGAGAGAGATTGGTTACCGGTCTACGCAGCAAAGTGAAAAGCCAAAAATAAAAATAAATCAGGTCAACTGCCGTAACGGTGTCTCTCTCTGTCTCTCACATCTTGGACGCCATTGCCATCGCCCTCGAGACCATCTACGCCAGTGGTTTGCTTTGCACCAGTCACATTGTGCATCCGGTTCAAGGCCCGGGGCCGCCATGACTTGGAGACAACCATGAGCCTCACACCTAAAACGGCAAACTATCAACCCTGTTGAAAGGCTGGCAGATTGTTAGAGGGAAAATGGCCTCTAACAATTCCGCTGCACATTTAACAGGGTTGATAGTTTGCCGTTTTAGGTGTGCAGATGCAAGAACTTTCAGGCTCGCGCTTCAGATTTCTTGTGGCTTTTCCTCTCTTCTTTCCCCCTTGTTTTGGTGTGCGGCACATTTTCTCCTCTCTCGGGCTTCACGGCACAGTGGCGAGATGGCCTTAAGTTGCAGACATATGGTGATTGAAGCCTGAAATTTGTGATGAATTTGCTAAGTTGGACCAATTAAATACTCCCTCTCGCGTTCGATTCTGTTATCGAGCCGACGCCGTGGTCTTCGTGCCGTTGAACTTCATATTACTATTAGCGGCACCCGTGCCAGTACGCCGAAACTATAGACTGAGGTTCGTTCAAACAGATTGCAGGTAATTACCGTAACAGTTTGCAACTTTTTCGATGGTCGTGTGCTCACGCAAATGCGACGTGTCTCATTCCTCAGGAATCTACAAGAAGATATGTATACAAGATGTCAAGATCAGCCCTAAGGCTATAGTAGGTTATACCACAACCGCCTGTACGAAAAAAATTCCGTCTCGATGAGCGAATCCAAACCTGAATAGGTCTCGCACCTTCTCTGACAGCGCGGCGGCCGGTGTGGACTTCGGGGCAGGCTTGGGTTGTAACCCCCACTTGCTATCCACAGTGCGCGCTAGCGGGATGTCCCTGATCAATAACGTGCACAACAAACCGAGACCAGATAACGCAGCCATGACGATCCATATAAGCCGCATACTCAGCAAGAAGGCCGTCTCCACCTCTCGCCTAAGGGGCTCCGCCATCCCAGATATCTGTGGGATGACCTGGTACACCAGATCGGACGCATCCGCGAATTGCGCAAGGACCGAAGAAGGGAGATGGGTTCGCAGCTCATTTTGGAGAATTGTCTGCCCCACGGCAACACCCCACGCCTGAGGGAAAGTCCGCATGAATATCAGGAGCGAGACTGCGGAGGCGTTCTCAGAGAGCGGGAGAGGAGCCAGCACGATGAACTAACAAAGATGAACACAAACTCTGGGTCAAAGAGAAAGAAGGCAATACCGTGGTTGAATAGAGGAACCCAATTCCGACTCCCAAAACCAGCTGGTAGAACACAATGAGACCAAGCGGCGTCGATATATCAAGGCTGATGAAGAGTCCCAAACCCAAGATCATCAAAATCCAGCCCGATAACGTCTTAGAGAAATGGAAGCTGAATGTATCGACGAGAGACAGCAAGCGTCCTCACCATCAATCGATAACGCCCGGTCTTGGCGACGATGATACCTTCCACGATTACGGTTGGCGAAATGGTTGCCATCATGGGTAGGAAGTAGACGCCCGACTGGATGGGAGAGGCTGCACGGATGGACTGGAACCATGTAGGCCTGTTGTGGGTCAGAAAAACGGGCCTAGGTTAAGGGGTGGTCTTACAGGTAAACTATGGTTCAACTTTGAGTTTGGGATATAATATTAAAGGAGGAGAACGCACATGTAACAGCGATAGCCGCAACACCATGGATGAAGGTGACAAGATACCTGTCGAAATTCTTGAATGAATAAAGGAGTTGTATAACGTAGAACGTCCATGTACCCAATCAAGCTGTTTCGGTTGGAATATAACACTTTGGGAATCTAAAGCGCCAGTCAAACCAGGTGCTTTCGGCTACGCAAAGCACTCACCGTAGGCTGTGCTGGCCATTTTGCCTCATAAACCAGGGTTACACCAAGCCCCGCGAAACCGAAAATCAATGGGCCGAGGACCTTTATCGAGGACCACGGAATGGAGCCACCGCCAGAAGTGAGTCCAAGGATGCAAGAAGTTGAAGAGGCAACGATCAGGATGTTTCCTCTGGAACGTATCAGTCATTTGTGAGCCTAATAAACAATTGCCGAACTCACATCCAATCTACTTTTAGGAGCTTTTCCCGTATGTTCCCTCGCGGGGTATGGAGGTTGAGGAACAACGCCACAGTAATCCAAGTGATAACACAGAGCGGTAGGTTGAGATCTACATATATTGTCGTCAAGGGATAGTCGAAAGGATGATATCGATACGGACAAAACAGCCACCTCCAGGACGCCTTCTCGGCCAGCCCGCCCGCGACGAAAGGGCCGATGACACTACCAAGAGACCATATCCTGAGCTACTGTCAGACGTAAGCTTCGACAACAAGCAAGAATAATTACATCCCAGTGATCGACGTGAACATCCCTCGCTCTCGGAGAGGTACAAGGTCTGCGATAACAATGTTCACCTAGCAGCTGGTTCAAAACAGGTCTCGTTTTCATTGCAAGAAAGTCTGACCAAAGACTGTGTCCCCCCTCCACCGACACCTTGGATTGCTGCACATTCGGTTAGGGCTAAACATGAGGATCGAGGTCTTCTGTAGCTCACCTCGTCCCACGATGAGGACAGTCATCGATGGAGCTGATCCGCACATAGCTGAACCTACGGCAAACATCAAGATGAACAGCAAGGTTGTGGGTCTCCTTCCAAATATCTGCGCAAGATTTCCACTGAGGGGAAGGAACGCCGCACTGAACGAATTTTTAATAGAGCGGATTTAAAAAGGAAAGTATAGCGGAGACTGACCTGCTCAGAGTATACGCAGAACCAATCCAGGCAAAATTGACACCATGAAGGTCGGCAACAATAGTTGGTGCGGCGGTACCCACTCCACCCTAGTCACGACAAATCAGCACATATTCGTGTGGAACGCCGTCCGGGTAGATTCGTACGAGATCGAGCGCAGAAAGCAACGTGCAAAGGCTCAGAACCACAAAGACCAACCAGAAACGTACACCTCTCGGCGACGGATCATCGCCATTGGCTACAGGTTGGACTGCTTGGGAGCCAGAATTTGAGCTCGGTGTGCGGGTTGGAACGATCCCCGGGGCTGACTTTGTGTCCTCTTCATGGACGGTTGGAACCGATTCCATTTCCGACGCAGACTGCAATTGAGGTGTCGAGGGCATATCGGGAACGATGCTCAACGCGTCCGAAGCGGCAGTGCATCGTGGTCTTCTTAGCCATCATCACGGTCAGTGTTCGAAAAAATGGCTCTCCATTCTCAACAACTGCGTGATCGAATCGCCGTCATACCGATTCGGGAACACTTTCTCCGACCACCGCCGGTCTTCTCCTGCCGGTGCTCGCCGGTCTGCTCCCGGCGCTTCTTGGTCTTCTCCCGCGTGAACACTGGGTGAACTGAATCGACTCGCACAGCCTCTGAAATCTCTTCCCGCCCAGGCGACATGATCCAACTATAAACTGCTATCTCTGTCACAGGCAGCCCGGGCTGCCGGGAGGAGCGAGCATGACACCGTCCAAAGATGGAACCTTGTTCCTACGGACATCAGGGATGAGGCAGCCGCCACACGCAGCCGCCACACGCAGCCGCCAAACGCTGGAACAAAATACTGGAATGCATCCAAGAGTTCAGATGTCGAGAAAATATTATATCAGGAGACCGTATATCCACACGGAAAGGCTATCCACTTGCAACTAGTCTTTAAAGACCGGGATAGGACTCGCGCAAAGAAGCATGGCGGCTACCTTAATTGAGCTCTGCGGCCTTATCTCTTCCTCAGTTGCGACCGTCGATGCTCGATGCAAAGCCATGTCTTGTACATACCCGAACCTCAATGATCCCGCAATTTCCAAAGATGCGGCTAGGCTATTGGAAGACAGCGAAGTTTCCAGAGCGACGTCGATAGCACTGGCCGCAGCGTCACAGCTCATCGCAACCATGCAATATCCTTCTAGGGTTATTGTCGACACTTCCCTCGGAGTGAGCGCCTATCCCAGATGAGCCGTTCAAGTGAAATCTAAAGCGGTGGAAGTTCCTTCTTTCTGCGGCGTTAGGTGTTGTTGCCGCGTCATCCACCGCCGAGATCATTCGTGAAGCCGGACCAGAGGTAGTTTTCTCTTTGCTGTGTCACCGCAAATTGACTCCGACAATGAACAGGGATGCCACATAAACGACATAGCCAAAAAGAACGGAATGGATCCTGCTAAAATAGGTAATCTTCAACTCGGCCAAGCACCTATATTCATAAATGACCTTTAACTTTCCCCACAGCTCGAGTCTTGCGTCCGTTGGCCACCCAGCATATATTCCGGGAGATATCTCCCAATGTGTTCGCTCACAATCGTGTCTCGGCAGTGTTGGACACGGGCAAGAATTTGCAGGATATCTTGGCTGCGTGAGTCCTTCATCAGATTTGAATGTAAGGGCTCACGCGCCTTAAATATAGACCTGAAGACAAACATCATGGGGCTATCGGATATTCAGCACTCGTAGGACTCAAGTGGGTCCGGAAACATTGGGCCCTACATCCCTTCACCGTTCAACAGTACAGATGAAACATTCAAGGCTGCAGCATACATTCAAGATGTAGTCCTCAAACCCAACGCCGAAAATGAAGAAGACGAATTCAACACGCCGTTGAACAAAGCATTCAACACACATATTGATCTATTTTCTTGGTACGAATTACCCGAGAACAAAATGAGGTTTAAACGTTTTGGAATGGCTATGGACGCCTCTCGTCGAATGTCACCATTGGGCCCACCGTCGCAAGGCACGTACCATCGCAATACCTCTACATCCGCGAATTTATATAGATCTCCTAGGCTTCAAATGGGCGTCGCTTCCAGGCAACACCCTCATTGTCGATGTAGGCGGGGGGATTGGCTCCGTATCCCTCGAGATTGCTCGTCGTAATCCGTGTATACGGTTCATTATCCAAGACAAGGCCAGCGTAGTCCGAGAAGGGCAAGAGGTGCGTTGCTTCCAATAATCAAAAATCATGAGAGGATTTAGCCAAGCCTGTTGCAGCATTGGGAGAAAACCTTACCAGGTGCTATGGAGTCTGGAAAGGTCTCATTTCAAGGTAAGTTTTTAATAACAAGCACTTCCGTGTTTGCCAGCTAGGTGCGCTGACGATGAGCCCCTTTAGCTCACGACTTTTTCATGGCCCAGCCCGTGAAGAACGCGGATATATTCGTGCTAAGATTCATCTGCCATGACTGGTCTGATTCCTATACCCTGAGGTATGAACGGTACGGTCCACTTAGTTCATCAAATCATATTTTTGGTCAGGATCCTGAAACACCTTCGGGAAGCTGCTCAAGATACAACAAGATTGATTGTGCTGGAATATATTCTGCCATTCGCGTGTGCAGAGGACGAAACTTATCGGCATATCCCCGGCGCCATTCCACCCGATCCTCCCCCAAAGCCACTCCTAGCAAATAAGGGTATCGTTGGAATGGTTCGATATCTCGTTGACATGCAGGTGATGCCAGTTGCTCTGAAATATCGAGCTCTCTTTTTCATGATGTTACAGATGATGGTTCTCTTGAACGGCTGCGACCGCACCTTCCCGCATTATTGGAACTTGTTCAGGGAGGCGGGTTGGGAGATCGAGCAGGTTTATCATCCGGCTGGCACTCAGGACCAACTCATTGCGAAACCAATTTAATTTTTTACCAACGGTGGAGTTTGTAATGACGTCGAGTTATGAGATTAGGCAGAGGCTGGTAAATTTTACGGAGCGATGCGTGCTCGAGCAAATTCTCTCTTGTCTGGGAAATTTTCTCACCAACGACCTCTTGAAATTCTGCAGCGTGACATCTTCAAGAAGAATGGGATATTTCTGTCCTGACCGAGATGATTATTCCAACTGAGATGTTAAGGCTGGCAAGTGGACGAATGATAGCTCTTGTGATGAGAATATATTCGAGGAACGAACGAGAACTTGATGTGATACAGCGCGAGTGAGATCTCGGAAAAATAATAGATCCAGATTTTAATGTTATAGTCATCCTAGCGGGATTTTCCGACTCGATGAGAAGCTGACGCATAAGGCTCCAACAGTTTCCGTTTGAAAACGGCAAAAACCGTTTCTTTTTCTGTTTACTTAACAGACCCTGGCAAACGGTAGACAGATTGAAACAAACAGTTTATGTAAACGGCTGTCCGGCCCTCCTCTCAGAGGTGAGCAACATGGTGAGCTACAGCACCCGAATACCACCTGAACATCTATCAGAACAACTGTCTGAGATATTTTCCCTAGATGCTTACCTCTCAAGGTGCGGGTTCAAGGTTCATGATCAGGCGGTCAGCTCCCCATTTGGTAATGACTGTTCGCGTCAATTGATGGCCGCCATCGATCCTGACTTCATTCCGCCGCTTCAATCACGTTGGGCATCTTCTTCTAGTGAGTGATGGTCTATTCGGCTGTCACCGGGCCATAATTTCGCCTCTAATCACCCCATTATATCTAGGTAAAGATTGCCCCGCCAAAATATCGTTTGAAACAGTTTTAAACGGTTTCAAACGGTTTATTACCATTTCCGTTTACTTTATGCCTGATGGCAAACAGAAAGTAAATGGCTGGAGCCTTACTGACGCCCCGGGCCTCCGAAGAACAACCGGAATCTGGAGGTCACAGGGATCAGCGTTCAGCGCCTGTCAAGTAGGAACGACAAGATGGATACATGGGTCCGAGTTGTTCGGGACAAGGAATTGCAAATCTTTTGGTGTGCGTGATACGCCAGGAGTTTACTATGAATGACATGATAGTGACAGTACAGCAGGTGAAGACTATGTCAGTTATTATCGTCGTTTATTCCCACTTGCAGACTGTAGTTTTGATGCTGATTCAAGTCAGCGCCAATGAACATTCCTCTCAGTCACGGGCCGCCATGCTCCGACACATCGGAAAGGATGTTCCCATCAAAAAGACTTGCCGCACCGTACAAGGCCACAGATGGGTTTTATTTTCAATCCCTTTAATTTGGTGTCTCTCTGGTCCAAAAAATTTGGCGGGGGCAAATCATCAAACTCTATCTATCTTGTCCTTCAAAAGATTCATCACACTGCTGAATGAATGAAAGCTTGCCATACTGTCTTGATCCCGCTGAGACTTGACTGAAATATTTCAATGGTCAGGTTGGGGGGTCTCCAATCATGAAAAAGCAGTTCTGATGTGAGGTGGATTTGCATGGATTATTTGGGATTGAACCGCCATCCAGGGCCTCCATCTACATGGCAACGCGGGGCGGCTCAATTTATCCGTCGTTCATGTCATTCGTTGTAAATAAATTCAATATTTGGTTGAAACAAATAAATATTTCAATTTCCGCTCGCACACCTTACTGTCTACTTCCACACGCCACTCAAGAGTCAGTCACACATTGTTTGTAAAATCCCTTTGCAGGTGTGTGTGTGTACTCTTTCTCTTCAAATATATTTCTTGGTGTGATACCTGACACATATATGGAGTCCATACCAAATCCATACACAGTTTCGACACGCTCAATGTGGGCAAATGCAGACCACAGTGCGTACTCCCAGGCTCTAATGCCTACGTCTCACTTAGACATGCAACAGACAAACGTGACTGGGTACAATTTACCTGTTCATTATCAATACACACCAGGTCCAGGCCAATACCCAGGTTATGGCTATTCAACACTGCTGCTGCCGCCAACGCCACCCTAACCCACAGCAATCTCCATCCAATTGAAACTTGCAAGATCTAGCACTTCTGATACATTGTCAGCGAGAAGATTGGCCTCAATATCATCATTGCAAAACTTGTTGATATCTTCTTCAAGGGCAATAGATGCAGCAAGCAGATTCTCAGCAATAAACATAACATCTAAATAGATGTGGGTCTTAGTAGCTTGAGGCATTGGCAGAGTGGTCGAGCATGAAAGACGAAAACACAAAGTCGTTAGAGTGAGTGGAGATTGAAATATTTATTTGTTTCAACCAAATATTGAATTCATTTACAACGAACGATGTGAACCACGGTTAGATTGAGCAGCCCTAATGGTAGGCAATGGAACATTGATGGCAGCAAGGAAGTGCATCAAATGGCACCCATGGGAACCATCACCGGGCCGTAGACTCGTCACCAGTTTGCACTGCATTTGAGGTACTGCAAGCAGTTTGCTGCAGGCACATCACCAGTCTGAGGTACCACAGGCAGACTGGTACAACTCAGATTGCTTGATTGACCTGCACATGGAGTTAAAAACTTTTTCCTTCTTGCGTGTTCTGGGCTGGATTTGAAGGCAGAGTGAAAACTCAAAAGGAAAGCAACAAAACATGGCTGTATATCTTGAAATCTGTCTCTTCAGATTATTTTTGTGGCCTGCTGGGGTGGTGCATGAAACGTCCAAGTTTACTGTACTATTTTGACCAAGTATTCGGCCCCTGTGACCAGTGACCATAAGTATTTGTTTATTATCAATTCAGCAGCCACTGGGACCTGTGACAATAATTTCAAGTGTCCATTGGTTTAAATTGTTCAGCTCAGATTAATTATATCGCCAATCCTTCTGAGTGGTGATTTTCATGATCTTTCCCTTGAATATGTGATTTCTAACCTAGATTTAACCCAAATTTCCATGGAGCAGGCAACAATAATGCTGGGCAAAAAAAAAATGGATTTTTTACCCCTGGAAATTTACAAAACAGCCCAGTATTCGCCACCCCTGAGGACCTGGAGCCCATAGAAAAAGCATTTGATTCAGTGGGTGCTGTGACCAGTGACCAAATACTTGGTGCAGTACTTGGGAAATGATGATGTTTGGAAATGGGTTTGCACCAATTGAACAATTCAAATTTTTTGAGTCAAAAAATTGATGAAAAACATTGTTCACTTTTTGGCTATTTTTCATTCAAAAAAGAAGTGGGTGACTTCCCGTAAGATTAAAATAATCCTGCTGAGTTTCTGAGTGGTGCCAATGATGTCGGCCGCCAAAATTCTCAGATATTATATTCGTGGGTGATTCCCGTAAGGATTAAACACAGCAGTTGAGATTATTTGGAATAAGCACGTGATCCAAATAACACAAACAATGTGGCTTTCATCAGTTCGCCCTGACTCGACTATCAATGGACATCAATGTGTCTTTCTCTCTCCAAACAATGTCGGAAATGGAGGAAGAGGAGGAAGATACAGAATGGTAAATGGGTGCAACCGCAGCAGCCATTATTTGGGTTGGAGTGGAGGAGGCACATAGATTACGTGCCAATCGTAGGAAGCAGAGCCGGCTCTATCTCTGCCGGCCACAGCTCCTCCCAAACCCATGATATAATACACCCTGGCAGGTTCTTCATGCCAGTGGAAGTGATTGTGCATTCACCACCATGGGATTTGATTGCCAGACCTTTCACAGCATCATCAAGGCTGGTTTCAGTTCTGCATGGTATTCCACCCCAATTCCTTGCAATGATGTTCGTACCACGGGCCAGCCTCGTCCTGGAACATGATCCCTTGATGCAGAAGGTGCTCTTGGGCTTGTTCTGCATTACCTCAATTTCATCATGCACGAGATCAGCTTACAGCAGATCTTTGCACTCATCCCAACAACTGTCTCCTGCTACATCACCTTTGGTCTCGGCATTCTTCTCATGGTTCTCCGCAAAATTCCCAATGCTGAAATCAGATGGCCCGCATCCATCGATGAATTCCAATCTTACAATGACTTGATTGTTGAGTGCCATCCTCATTTGACAGGAGCATTTGCGAGCGTGGGTGGACTTAACCTTCCTGTGATCGGCACCACTCAAAATTTCAGACTCCTCACTTGTTTGTCCCCAGTTGTACCAGTCTGCCTGTGGCAAAGTGCTTGCACTGAGAGAGATGCCACAGCAGACAGGTTACGAGTCCAACCGGGCTGCACATCAACCACAGTTTGATGTGAAAGTTCAACATCAAACCTGACACCATGACCACATTTTCAGGCCAAAAAGTAGTCTATTGGTTACTGCACCCAAGTAACCATTAGGTCTCCTCATTATATAAGCTTTCCTGTTTAGGAAGACCTAATTAGCACGTGAGAGCCGTGACGATGTGGCTTGGATGTGCTGCCCACGACAGCATATTTTCTTGAACAAAATAGAGCCATATCCTATGATTCAATCATCAAGGAGTCATGTAGAACAAGTTTTTTCTCGCTGGAAAGTGGAACTGAAGACTGAAGACCAAGAATGATGTTAAATTTGCTGAATTTAATGTCTACACCACTTTAAAAGGTTCAGAAAGTCTCTGAAAATGAGTGTATTCGCTGTGTGAGGTACAAATGCAGTGAATGACCAGATTCGTGCTGAAGGGAAGACGCTGGACTGGGCTACTCCATGTCACTGGGAGTGCACTCGAGCTGGATGCCAAAAGCTATGGATATGACAAAGGTGAGGACAGGAAGGATGACTGATCTATGTGAAGCTACCGCCAAACACAGCCAAGCCACTCCTATCCCAGCAACAGCGAGGGTGAAGCCCACCACCACATGTTCCCCCACCCAAAATGGCGACGTCCCAATCGCCACAAAGACTGATGTCGGAAAAATAAAAATAGCCTTATAAGCCCGTGACCTTTTAATGACATGATAAGGCCCTTGTAAGCAAGCCGGCGGCCTTATACGGCGATTATATGGTAGCCGGCCGCATTATTTTTGTTCCCAACTCGGACCTGCCACCGACCTCTCCGTGCGGCGCGCGATCGCCTTGAATCCTGTCTCCAGCACGTTGCGACCTCAATGCTGTCGTTCTAATGCACACCGCGCGGTGCTTGAACATTGACAAACCTTGTGCGGTTCGATCCGGGGCCAGAGTGGGCCAGATCACACGGAATGACTCCGCATCTCGGAGCCGGCGTGGGCAAGCGATCGAGGTAAGTTTGAGCCACTGATTTTGGATGCAGTTTTCTGCGGGACGCATTCATCCTTGCGATTGTCCTCGCAGGTGGTGGGACCCTTCGCTGGACATGATGTGCGTGGACGCGCAGCTACTGATCTCAACTCCTTCGGGCCAGTTCTCCAACGCTGGGAATCCCCTGTTTTTTTTGGGCGGGGGGCCGTTTCTTCCACGATGCTGATGCCTGTGCGCCGTTCTGAATTTCTCCATCCAGACCTTATGATAGCACAGGGCTCACTTTTCAATCCTGATACGTCTCGATGTAGATCTTCGCGCAGATCCTCGCCTCAACGGCCTACATCCACACCTACCCCCGGATATGCAGGAGAAGGCCACGACGAGTTGGACGCATGTCGTCCGCACAGTTTTCGTCTGCCAGATTGTATGTCCGCTGGGTTCTCTCTTTTCTTTTTATGCCTGACAGTGCGGCCAGTCAATCACCCTCGAGGTCGAGTCGTCTGACATGATTGACAACGTCAAGGCGAAGATCCAGGACAAGGACCCAGCACCTCGTCTTCGCCGGCAAGCAGCTTGAGGACGACACACCCTCTCCAACTACCACTGCTGCCCATCACCTCATTTCCATACCTCAACGGCAAGACCATCACGCTCGAGGTACCATCATGCTCGAGGTAAGTCCCCTGACACCATCGACAACGGAAGGCCACAGAGAGGGAATCCCTCTGGATCAGCGCCTGATCCTTGTCGGCACGCAGCTTGAGGACGACATACTCCTGGATTGCAACGTCCACAAGGAGTTTGTCCTCTGTCTCATTCTGCGTCTGCGTGGCAGAGCTTGATTGTTTCTGAGTCAGATTTTTTATTACATACCTACTAGCATCACACGCAATACAGCCATACGTACATATCGGTGGAATGGATAATATTTGCGGCAGATTCGTACGCGTCATAATTAAATTCTTCCTAAACATTGTAGCGCTGTGGATATATCTTCTTTAGTCGAAGGGACATATCCGCATCCGCAATATCCACCACAATGAACTCGTCGGGCTTATCGAAGTCCTGCACTATGAGGGCCCCGCGAATGATGGAATGTATGGAAATAAATTCCGACCTCTTTCTGGGTTTCGCGTGGACCCTATGAAAACGCAATAATTTATCCTTCCTTCGGAGATGACCACTTGGAGCGTCCAAAGGTTGAACGAGTGCGAAGGGATGTGGTTTGTCCTCTACCACACAGGAAAATAGGTAGATAATTTGTGCGAAGTAGGGTTGTTGCTCGGTTTGGACCAGGATGCAGTCATAGCGTGGGTGGCCATGGAACTTGGGGTTGCATCGTAGATAGTCGGATGTTGATGCCCAACTAGCCAGAGACTCGTAATGAACCTTGAGGAATTGGAACGGAATGATCTGCCAAATACATTGTAGGATTTTCTCTGATGAACCATGAGGGACACACCATGTCTGTACCATCGAATCGTAGCCGTTTCCCATTGGGCAACTTATAGCCATACGCGGGTAAGAAGTCGGAGATGAAATCCCCGAATTTGACGCGGAATCGTTCAAAAGCAGGATCCTCAGACATTGCCTGTTCTATTGTGGAGAACGAGATGGGCTTAAGTCTGGACCCAATATCGACATTGGACAACATTGATACTTCCAAATCTTCCGGACTTTCTTCTGGGTCCTCATTGCGTGCATCGATCTGGTCCCGAATAAACATAGCCACGGTACGACGATGATCGTGTTTGGTGAGCTGCCTAACTTCAACATGGAGTTGGGAATCAACACATGAAGACACTTGCCTGTGGAGTGACGTCCTTGAAATTTGTTAACCGGTGGTAAGTTTCCCGGATCGGGCCATGCATGGATTCGCTAGTCTTCGTTCCGAAGTTGCGACTCGCTCCCTTTTTTGCGATGTCATCGAAAACATGAGAGCGCGCGTGGAATTTCGGAAAGTTCCAGTTCTTCTCCCCGTGGATTGTCCCCTCGCAAGCGGTGATATATTTCTGGAATAAGATTAGTATTAAATAATTTCTTGATATAGGCAATACACGACCTTCATTACAGAGTCAAGGGTGAGGAGTTCCCGGCGACCCGCGGCAATGGTCTCTGAGGTATGGACTTCGAGAGCGATAAGTGTGCGGACCTCAAGGTAGCTTCGAAGGGCCTGTAACAAAAGAAGACCGGCCTCGTCGACAAGAACATTGTGGGCTACAAAAAGCATCATCTTCGCAATGTCTTCGTGTTTTGAACCGTCATTGAAGGAGGTGTTCATGACGGTCTCGAAATGGTTCAATCCCCTCCACCGTGGAAAGGCGGCCATCCTTGGGATCATGAGTAGATAGAACGGGAGAAACAGAATGGTGACCTACTGCGTGTCTATTTTAACAACGGCCGCTCGGCCCAACTCTGTTACTCGTGCCTTGATTTGAACGAACAGATGGTCACCCCAGAACCCGCCATCATCCGCATGCAATGGGTCGTAAGAAATTGCGGCGTGGGGATCTGAGCCCTTGATATTCCAGAAAGCATTCTGCAAACAATTAGCCCCCTCGAATCAAGCTGGAAATTACCAATGTACCTCAACATCGCGCAGACCATGGTCTTTCAGAACCTCTTCCCGCTCAGCTAAGGTTCTTTTGGCTCTCGCATTTCCTAGAATTTGCTCAGACTCTTCTCCTGTACGCAATGGATGCTCCATGGAAAGATCAGATTGTTCATTCCAAGGGACGAAGCAGATCGGACACGGGTAGAGCCCCTGCAAGCCTCGAATAAGGGCCATGACACATCTAAATGTATTGTTAGCAACACATATCATGATCATGGACCAACGACGTACGCTTCTTCGTAATCGGCGGCTAGAATCAAAATTCTGGGCCAAAGCCAACGGAGGATTTTGTCACCGCAATTCGTCCAATCCCCTACTTTTGAAGCATGCACTAGGGATTCCAATAATTTGTAGAAGGCGGTATGCCATACAACATTTTTAAAGTTACTGAATGCTGGCTTGTTGTTCTCATTCGGATCATCTTTAACCTGCACAGTAATCAATTACATGCGTGGAAAAACAGTTAATTGGGAACGTACAATAGGCTGATGACCAACGACCTGGCCACCACCAAACTGAATGCTGTTTCTGATCGCAATGGGAATATTTGCCAACCTGGCAACAACTGCGTAGGCCTTTTGACTACCAAATGAAGATAACTTGGACTTGTCGGCATACAAAATAAAGCAGAGGGGCTTTGCCGCTGGATCATTTGGGAGGGTTGACTGTCGAGAATTTGAACAAATTCCCGTAAAAGATTTAACAGACCTACCTGCGCTGCCCAAAACGCATCTGCAGTCCAAGGTTCATGATAGAATCGAACATAAGATTCACCATTAAATTTGTATGCTTTTTCGGCATCCCAAACGAAGCATGAAGCAAGGCGGGGGTCCTGTACAAGACTACGTGCCCAGTCCCACAGCGGCCGCGTGTACGTGTCAAAAGTTTTGTCCTCATTCTTGTACTGAATTGTGACAGCACCCTTCTCAAACTGAAAGCATTTTAGACGCGTAGGCACTTGTTTCTGGAGAGGACTTACTGCGGTGCATTTGTGCGAAGCTAATTCCCATAACTCGTCAAGTTCACGTTGGCTTGCTAATGTGAACTCGTCTGGATCGAATATGCAACGGCGGATGAGGGAGATCAATGTTTCTGTGGAAGCCCTGTTCAGCATATTGTGCTCGCAGAATTCCGCCACTTCGAAATCAAGCTGAGATCGGAATGGCCGCCATGGTTCCATGTCCGCCGGGACAGGCGGTTCAGACAGGGTCGATGCTGCATAATCCTCGAACGATTTGAAATCGACTTGACGTTGACTATGAGGATGAAATACACGTTTTATCTCTTCAGGCGAGGCTGGCTGCTCGGCATCATCCATGGAAAATTCTTCTACGACACCTGGATCTTCCAAATCGTAATTGTCATCGAGAAGGTCTGTTTTACAAGGCTTAATACAAGTTCCATACAAAAATGTCTTCATGACGTACTGGGAATATCATGGGTTATGACTCGCACAGTAGGTGGTTCGGCCAAAGTTTGACTCTGCTCTGCTGGGAGGGAATGGTGAGTAAATGATAATGGAGGAGCATTATATATTTACCATGGAGCCGATTACTGGCTTGTGGATCCACGGCCACTTGATCGATCCAATGTCATTTAATTTTCGATCGATGGAGTAAGTGGTGGTCAGGGTGACTTGCCTTGCAGAGCTCTGTACTGTGCAGTAAATTCTTTATCTTTATCTCGATTTAATTTTTTAGCACGACAGCTATTTTCATGGGAACTCAAGCCTTTCGGCTTATAACCATTGCCGCAGTGTTGACAGGGCTTCAAGCTTTTGTCGATCTTGGGAGCCATCAAAGGAGTTGAAGACACAAAGCGGAATATCTCAGCAAATATCCAGAGTGAGAAAAGTAGCAATTTCGCGGCTGACTGGGAGCAGACGAGCGCAGGACGGAAGTTGATTGTTCATCACGTGTCCGCGCTTAGCTTCCGAAAACAACAAGAGTAAACGAGCTCTCCTCCTTCGCCAACATCTCAGTGCGCTTCCATCATGCTAGGCAGCCACATCTATGCGAACCCGCATGCCATCGTGGTCATGATCTGCCAGCGCAACACCGTCATCATGACCCACTGCTCACAGGTGTACGAAGTCGGCTTGCCAAGTACTCTGCCCACGCCTTCGAGGCTCGATCGTGCGCATCAGCGACCTCCCGCGCCTGTTTAGCTTGTGTATCAGACTGTGAGTGCTCCCTAATTCGGGTTTATTTTGGTTACTGGGGTCCCTGACAAGACCTTCGGTCCCAGCACTAGATGTAGCGCTCTATCCGTGTATTCTCCCCGTGAAATTGCGTCCAGAATCCATCGTAACGACATTCTTTATAATCGAGCTTCCAACGCTTATACCCTCGCCGGGCCCCGAATACTACGTCTCCATAATGTCCTACGTTGACAAGAGCTCCTGAAGCCCGGATGCCAGGTTCGGTCATCGTTGGTATTCTCGACGACGACGCTGACCCTCTCGTCAGCATCATGAAGCTCGACAAGGCCCCTTCGTAGAGCTATGCAGATATCGGTGGTCTTGAGCAGCAGATCCAGGAAATAAAGGTCCGTACTATCACCTAGAATTCGCATAGAGTCTCACGGCCACTCAGGAATCCGTGGAGCTTCCGTAAACGCATCCTGAGCTGTACAAAGAGATGGGAATCAGGCCGCCAAAGGGTGTCATCCTCTACGGCGTAACCGGAACAGGCAAGACCCTCCTCGCGAAGGCCGTCGCCAACCAAACATCCGCTACTTTCCGACACGTTGTGGGCTCCAAGCTCATCCAGAAATACCTCGGAGATGGCCCCAAACTTGTCCGAGAGATGTTCAGAGTTTCGGAAGAGCACGCGCCTAGTATCGTGTTCATTGACGAGATCAATGCTATTGGAACCAAGCGGTACGTGTTTTCCCTTGAATTTATTGCTTTTTGTTCAATAACTCTCCCACAGAGACGATTCCACATCGAGCGGCGAGCACGAAATCCAGCGGACGATACTGGAACTCCTGAACCAGTTGGACGGGTTCAACACGCGCGGAGACGTTAAAGTGATTATGGCCACGGACAAGATTGAATCGCTTGACCCCGCCCTCATCCGTCCCGGCCGTATCGATCGCAAAAGCGAGTTCCCGCTCCCAGACGTCGAGACTAAACGGCATATCTTCAGGTTAGCTTGCCGCTAACTAATCATTCGGACGGCCTAACCTAAAAATCCCGCAGATCACACACCTCGCACATGAGCCTGAGCGACGATGTCAATTTGGAGGAGCTCGTCATGACCAAGGACGACCTCTGCGGCGCTGATATCAAGACCATGTGTACCGAGGGTCTCCTTGCGCTGAGAGAGCGACGCATGCGGGTCAACAAGCCCGATTTCACTTCCGCGAGAGATAAAAGGTAAGCATGGCTGCCTCGGTCGTACTTACCCGCTTCAACTTACCTTTCCCTTCAGGTTCTATACAGGAAAAATGAAGGCATGCCGGAGGGTCTCTACTTGTAGTCTGTACATTCTGTCGTCGTTATATTGCGTAATACTTCGTTTCTGTCTGGCGACGATTCCAAGTAAGGTCACAATAGCTCTCGTACAGCTCAAGCTCCAGTATACGTTTTGTCGCTCGCTGTTCGCGTTCGACATGCGAAATCCCGTTTGATCACCTTCCTTTCCAAGAACTTCGACTATTCCCGACTCACTACCCGATCAACATCCCTGACTCGCTCGACCCAGCGGGCACCAGAGGAAGAGAGAGTGCGTTGCTGGATCGATTCATCCAAGTCGCGCGCTAACGATCCTCTAGGCCCAGAAATGAAACACCTCCTGGATCTGCACTGCTCCAATCCCTTCGGCCCTGGGATTTCCTTGGACTCAGACGAGTCGCGGTTTCCTGACCCCTGGCCTGACCCTCCGTCTCAAGTGAGGTGTACCATGCTCAGATTGCCTCAGGCTCTCCAAGGACGTCAAGAACGAATCCGCCCTGCTTTACACGTCCCACACCGTCGGATATCGTCCTGATGCAAATGCTGCTCGGGCTCAACGTGGAATCTTGCACCTTATCGACGTAACCGATTACCCACAAGGGACCAAGGGCGATGCAAAAGGTCGAATCCTCGTATGTATAACTACTACTCGTGGCTAACAAAGTTTGCAGTGGGTGACTTCGGACTCGCAACCTCGAACCTTTCAGCCCCCAGAGCCGCACCACCTATCACATCCTCCAGTCGTTTCCGACTCCGAAATGACCCTTGGTGAATATGGTTTTGCTTGTCCTACCCTCGCGACTGAATCAGTGCAGAGGTTGGAACGTGCCTGTATATTGCGTCGGAAGTACGGTCAAGGAAGCGTGGGCCGAGAAATCACACTAAAGCTGACATGTACAGTCTCAGAGTGAGTTAATTGTGGACTTGCGAGACTGCTTCGTTTCTCATTCTGTTCGCAGATTGTCGTCTTTGAGATGAACTACAAATTCTCCACAGGCTCGGAGCGGATCACGGTCATTGAAGACTTGAGGCAGCCGCTTGTCGTTTTGCCCTCTGACTGAGACAGTCATCTGACATGCCAACGGCAGAGTGAGTTTTCTGCGCCAGGCATCTTCATATTCTTTTCCTAAATCTTGAGTAGTTATAACACGTCTACTGGACCACGACCCTGACACGCAACCTACTGCCTTAGAGCTCTCCCAGAGCCCATTGTTGCCGTCCAGGTTAGAGGATGAATATTTCAAGGGTGCTCTTGGGATGATGGGTATGTCCAACCGTGATATTTGGCCTCGATTTCGTTTATTCCTGTCTCAGTGAAACAGGATTCGCCACATCATCAAGCGGTCCTGGCCTCTCTGTTTGGCCAGTCCCAACCCCCAGCTCGATGGTTGTTGTATGACATCGAATTTGATCTCCCCGAACACGCCACCTTGAATGATATTGTCAAAGAACGGTTCTCGAGCATGCCGTCTGTAGCCCCACGCCCGTCTTCTGGAACATCCACGCCGGCCCCTCGCCATCCTCTACAGCAGGATCCCCTGCAGACCTCGTGCAGCCCGCAACGCGCCCGCTCCTCACGCACATGTTCGTCTCGGGCCTCACACTCACAGCACGCTTCCCGTGGAAGTTCATGGTCGTGAACGCCATGGGGGTCTGCGTGTGCGACATCTTCTCTGCAATCACAGATAACTTTGCACCGAGTACGAGCGGTGGGCACCCGTGCGCCAGCGCCACGCGGAGTTCAAGTGGGAGCTGCGTGGGGGGCCGGCAGCGCAGGACGGCTGCGCCGGATTGACAGGGTGGATGCTTTTCATGGGGGCCGAGTGGTAGCCTGGCAGTGACGACCTGCTTTGATTTACGCTGTCTTTCCCTGCTTTCCATCTTATCCCTTCGTAATGATCTCTGTCTGATAATTTAACGAAGGATTTCCTGTCGCACTGGAGTATAATGGTTTTGTGTTCAGTTCCACGATTATTTGAGGAGGAAAAACTAAACCATCAGCACGCAATAATAAACGAAGAGTTTCATGTTTAGTCTTCAGAAAGTTAAAATTCGTTCGGAACATTTCTTGACCCTGATTACGACTGACTCTTGGAGACGGTCTCCACATACCACCGTTCTTTGTCTACCCGCCATCGTCTCTCATGCCAGCCCCTCCCACCGACTTTGTGGATGATGAGCTGCCCCAAATTGACTACGATGAAGCCTCTCGAACAGAGCTGATTGAGGTAGGTTACCTCATAAAGTTTCACGGTCTCTGTACCACTGAACCGACTTCGTGTAGGCTTTGAAATCGTGTCAGCTCAACAACACCAAGCTACAAGCTGAAAATCGCGAGCTCAAAAAGGAGAACAGTGATCTTATGGCAGTTGTTTCGAAAAAGCGACGAGGCAATGACGACGCACTAGGCTACAAGAGCCAAGTCGTCAGCTGGGCCAAAAAATTCCTGCTCTTGCGGGCATTATTTATCGACAACAGGATGTTCCGTGCCAAGCCAACGATGTCGATGGACCCCGCCACTATTTTCGCGAACGATGACCTGTATAGCAAGGCACTTACTGTCGCACTCTACGAAGACATTCCGACGAAATTTCATTCCCTGTTGAATTCCCAAGAATATGCTGGTTTAGCAAAGGATGTGCGTGGTCTTCCACATACTCAGTGCATTTATTTACGTTGTATTTAGTTCATTCGAGAACACGGGGACGGACGCTCCTCGCTCATCCTCACAATTCGGAAGGCTCTTCCTTCTATCTTGAAGAACCCTAACATTGATGCCGACTTGTTGACCACGGCCGGCGCTGATCGCAGAGACGATCCGATCCTCAAGAAACTCTTGAAGTTCCCGAACGATAGAAAACCCACGCTCTGGGCTCCGGTCTTGTTCCCTGGGCCTACTCAAGACATGACTCAGATCTTCACGGGTCCAGCCGTTTTGAAGGTGAGTTGTCCCAGCGAACCATTCAATTTTTCTGATGTCCGATCGTCTGATGTCAAAATCTTGAAGGTACATCGTGTAATGTACTTCGGGCCCTCGAGTCTCATTGTAGGGAAGGCCCCAGCACCCAATTCAAATGGGGTTAGACTCGGTTTTCGGGAAGTGACAGCGGCGTCAATCTCAGAGGCGGCGATCCTTGTACGTCCTTTCTATAAACCCTAGGTATTTCTAACAAATATTTTCAGACCAGATTTGTTCTGTCCCCGGATAAAGAATGGGCCTCCAAAGGTGCTGTTTCTGGGATCGATTGGGAGGAGCAGTACAGAGCATACCATAAGATGCTCGCATCAAATATGCACCTGCCGCATGTCAGGGGTATCTTCAAGACCGTCCAGCAGTTCGTTTTTGCTGGTATCAAGACATCCTCTCCTGGAACCGCGGGATCAGATCAGGATGACGGTACAGAGGATGACATTGTTGACGCCATGCGACGGTTTGAACTTGGGACGGATTCCGTCGCTGATGAGGACGATGGTGATGTCGTCGTCCCTGATGTCGTAGTCAATCTCGCCCCTGCTGATCCTCCTCAGGATCTGCCAGGTGAGCTAGAGGGCGTGGTTCCAGAGCCTCTGAATCAGCGTGGGCGTGGGCATGGGGGTAGCACCGGGACAGCGCGCGAAACTGACCATGATGCAGACGCGGATGACACTGTGGCAAGCGGAACACGTACCAGAAGGCGCCGGGGCAGAACATAGTTTACTTAGTGCAGATTGGGACAGTTGTTTCTTGGACGGAGGCAGACTCCGATTATAATTCGATTATATTGCTCTAGCAATGTTTCACTACAATCAAAGCAAGGCACAGTTGAGACAAGGTGTCTAGTGGCCCGACATAAGCTACCACATAAAGTGAACAGGCAAACCATCCATATAAATGGGCACTTAGTCTAGCGGTTTTGTCACTTGTTCTTGTATTATCACTGTACGCGCGAGGTCGCCGGTTCGATCCCCTGTAAAACCACCTATTTCTCTAAATATATAGTCAGTTACCAAATGTAACCCACTAGTAAATTGTCAATATAAAGTCTGGTATGTATCAACAAATAGTCAGTACAAAATTCTGATATCATTAGACAGTCAGTCGGTTAATAGAAGTGGTTGGCGCGATAGTCATTGAAATGTGAAGCACGGAGTTGACGAGTCCTGCAAAGTGTACCTTTCATTAGAACTGACTCCTTGCATTATAACCCCTTGTAATATCTCATGGCGTTATTAACCCTTCTAATATCCCCTGGCGTTATTAGCCCTTCTAAGTTTACTAACATTATCAGGATCTGGCTGCATTACTAGATTGGCTTAAATAATCATGACAAGATAAGGAGGCCGTTGCCTTACGGCCTTATCAGCCCTTATCAAATCTTATCTGTTTCGGAGGGTTTTTCCGACAGAGGGAAAGGTAATACAAGAAACAAGAAACCCATCATCTCCGCTTGCTCCATCCCAAAGCAGCCAGCGCCTGACCAAGATCGTGCTGCCAATCGAGATGCTGCACGGATCCAGATGTAGGGGAAGTTGCCGGTGGGGAATGAGCAAAGTGCCCAGAACGGGGACTGGTGGAGTGTGGTGGGATGGCGGCATGAGGGATTTTGGATGTAGAATCATGAATTGTAGGCCTGCCAGCTTACGACACACTCCCAATGTCCTTATATAGGCACACAATTGATTAGTACTATCTAATCAATTATCTGCCTTTTGGTGTAGTGGTCTAGATGTGCCTTGGACTGGCTTATATTAATTGATTAATAACGTTGGCAGAGGTCATAAGTTCAAATTCAGCCAGTGATACCATTTAATACAGAAATGGATACAGGTCACTGGGTACAGTGGGATACCGGCATGTGACCTTGGAAGCCAATGGCAAGGCTTGCAACCTTGGGGCGAATCTATAAGACCTGAAACCACTGGAAAACCCATACAACCTCTCTCACAACATTGGGAGGAGAGAGGAGGGATTCAGTTTCCAGAGAGGGGAAGGATGTAAGCCTGCCAGCTTACGACACACTCCCAATGTCCTTATATAGGCGTACAATTGATTAGTACTATCTAATCAATTATCAATTTTTTGGTGTAGTGGTTTAGACGTGCCTTGGACCAGCTTACATGAATGTGGAAAATAAAAGTTTGCTGATGCGAATGGGGCATGGAGGACGAGTGTGGGTGCCGCAACCTTGATGAGTGGTGTAGGCGACGTTGTAAGCTTCCAAAGGGCCGCGAAAGTCCTGAGCAGAGCGCTAAGAAGTCGCACGTGGGTGGAGGAGTTGGTGAGGACAAAGAGGGTACTGAGAGGTCGCATGTGGGAAGCAATGGTGGTGGATATGGGAACAAGGAAGGAAGATGGAACAGAAGCTCCTCCGCATTGTTGGACCACTGGGGCAGAAGTCGTGGATGGAGAAGGAATAGGGACAAGAGGAGGGATGGTTGGCGACACAGGATGGGGTGCGAGCACAGCGCAGGGCTCAATGTCAGTTTGGGATGCTGTAGAATGAAAAAGAGGATGTGCCTCAGCCATCTGCTCGCAAGCCTCCTTCAATCCCACCTCCTTCCCCTTCCTGTATCCCTCCTTATACTCCGCTTGACGCACACTTTCACAATTTTGTGCCTCGACCTTTTGGACAAGACGCCGCAGCGCCTCTGTGAGCTGTGACCCACCGATCCTCTGAACATCTGCCATGATAATTCCCAAAATGAGGTGGTCAATTTGCAAGGAATCTGCCATGTGAGACACAAAGTAGAAAAGCAGTGAAAAAGACACTGTATGGAGATGATCAGGTAGATCAGATGACAAGTCAGGTCGGCAGAATTAGACATGAGTCAGGACCCCAAAAGGACGAGGGGAGGAAGGCAGGATGGGTGAAGAGTGCAGACATGCAACGAGGATGGAGAGCAAGCAGATACAAAGCAAGAGGCGAGGCCGGCAAAAAAAATGGAAAAACGCGAAAAAAAAAGTGATCGTGCGAGATCTGGTCGCAGGGAGCATGGAGACGAATCCACACTAGGGGGCAGTGACCGGGGCACTTGAAACCCAAGTGCAATGCATGTATGTCATCAGCATGTCCATGTGACATTTGACAAAGGCCTTTATAACACGCCACAAAGGCCTTTGTAGTATTTACATCTTGTATTACAGCTCTTTGCGGAACTTAGGGCGTGGCCATTTTATTTTAATTTTTTGTAAGTTTTCACGAGAACAGCGATTGCGGGATCATTTCTCAGTCGTTTGCCTTGGAAGTAGGCTCATTCGATTCACATGGAAAGGGCGGAGGGCCTCGTATCCTAGGTTTTTTTATAGGCACCGAAAACCTCCTTTTTGGGATAGATTCCTGTGTTTTTCAGTGGTTGAGCGGAGAATACGTCCCATGGGACCGATTTTACTCCGATTGACCTAGATTTTCGTTATGATGGAGTTCAACATATTCTGGAGGGCCTGAAATACCGGTATTTTGAATGGGATCAATACTTCAAATATACAGTTCATAGATGCATTCCTTTCAAATTGTTCGTCCCAAAGTGTATGGTAGATTCGAACCAGCCTTCACATTTACTATCCCGGTATTTCAGGCCCTCCGGAATATGTTGAAATCCATCATAACAAAAATTTAGGTCAATCGGAGTAAAATAGGTCCCATGGGATGTGTTCTCCGCTCAACCACTGAAAAACACGGGAATCTATCCTAAAAAGGATATTTTCGGTGCCTATAAAAAAACCTAGGATACAAGGCCCTCTGCCCTTTCCGTGCGAATCGAATGAGCCTATTTCCAAGGCAAACGATTGAGAAATGATTCCGCAATCGCTGTTCTCATGAAAACTTACAAAAAATTAAAATAAAATGGCTGCGCCCTAAGTTCCGCAAAGAGCTGTAACAAGGTACAACTCAGTGTTTACAGCTCTTTGCAGAACTTAGGGCGCAGCTTGTTTTTTATTTTATTTTGTAAGTTTTCACGAGAACAGCGATTACGATATCATTTCTCAACCGTTTGCTCTGAAAATAGGCTCATTTGATTCGCACGGAAAGAGCAGAGGGCCTCGTCCCCTGGGTTTTTCCATGGGCACTGAAAATCTCCTTTTTGGGATAGATTCCCGGGTTTTTCAGTGGTTAAGCAGAGAACACGTCCCATGGGCCCTATTTTGCTCTGATTGACCTAGATTTTTATTATTCGACATAATCCAGAGGGCCTAAAATACCAGGATAGTAAATGTGAATGCTGGTGCAAATCTACCATACACTTTAGGATCAACAATATGAAAGGAATGTATCTATGAACTGTATATTTGAAGTATTGATCCCGTTCAAAATACCGGTATTGCAGGCCCTCCGGAATATGTTGAACTCTATCATAATAAAATCCTAGGTCAATCGGAGCAGAATAGGTCCCATGGGACGTGTTCTCTGCTCAACCACTGAAAAACCCGGGAATCTGTCCCAAAAAGTGTGCCCATAAAAAACCTAGGAGACGAGGCCCTCCGCTCTTTCCGTGCAAATCGAATGAGCCTATTTCCAGGGCAAACAGTTGAGAAATGATCTCGCAATCACTGTTCTCATGAAAACTTACAAAGAAAAGAAAAAAACAGGCCGTGCCCTAAGTTCTGCAAAGAGCTGTAATTACATGCAATACTTGTGTCCTGCTCCCACCACGCACACTGTGGTCCCGCCCAAACCCGACCTCACACAGTGACATGTGTGGGAGGAGTGGGGAACGGGTGTTGTATTTAATTAAACACTTAGTTCTACTTTGTTAATATGAGATGTGAAGATTACAAACACCTTTGTAGCATGTTACAAAGGCCATTGTTGCATGTCACACAGACATGCTGGGCACATGCATGCATTGCACTTGGATGTCAAGTGCCCCGGTCACTGCCCCCAGTGCCACTCTCAATCACCAGAATGGACTGGGCTACTCTGTGTCGCTGGGAGTGCACTCGAGCTGGATGCCAAAAGCTAAGGATATGGCAAAGGCGAGGACAGGAAGGATGACTAATCTACGTGAAGCTACCGCCAAACACCCTATTCCAGCAACGACAAGGGTGAAGCCCACCGCCACAATGCAGACAAACACGTACATACCTAGCCAGCTCACTCCTATCCTTGTACCCCCACTTCCCTGAACCTTACCTAGAACCTCTCGCCTTTAGTAATCATTCTAAATGGCACTAATGGTGAATTGAATGGTTCCGTCCAGTCTAGTGGAAGAGTCAAAATGCATGAAAAATGTGTCTCAGCTATTGTTCATTTGTCTGTGCATCTCCACCATTACATAATCAGGCAACCTAACGGTAATCAAGGTGCAGTAACTAACAGACTTCAGAAGAGGCATGAGAGAGTCTGTAAGAGACTAGGCCATTCCAGCTTGTGCATCCAGTAATAAATAACAAAAAAAAATGTCATAGAAGAGATTGGATAGAAACAACAAATGCTTCAATAGGGTCATTCACAGTCCCCCTTTTTCCAGCCCTTTTGGTCTCCCTTTTTCCATTCCTTTTTCTGCCCTTTTTTCAAGTATACACACAAGAAACCTTTTGGTGTCCAATCTCTGGTCCCATGGGCTTCCTGGCAACCATGTAGACATTCAGAATCATAAGTATATCCACTGCATGAGCTACAGTGTCTTGCAAGGGAAAAAGGAGTTGAAAAGGGGATGAAAAAGGGAAGGAAAAAGAGAGTTACAATGGGAGGTTTCATAGTAGTCCCTTTTTCTTTCTTTTTTGCACACCTTTTTTCATGGTTTTCAATGGTTGGTGCACTTAGGGACAATATTTTTTTCCCTTTTCACACCCTTTTACATGGCTAAACTGAAAAGGGAAAAAAAACAGACAAAAAAACAATGAGAATGCAAAAAAGGGAGTGAAAAAAGGCTAATGTGAACAACCCTAATCTCTTGCAACCACAGGAGGTCATGTTGCATCAAAAGCATTGTTGGACTTGCAGCAGGGAGGTCTCCAAGCAAATATGCTACCACGAGGCTCAGATTCAGAACATCTGCATTAGACCAGGTGGGATGGGCATCAGAAAGCAGGTTTAGCTACCTGGGAAACATGGGTTTCGTGCTGTTTTGCTATATGTACAAACAAAGATTTAGTCAGGCAACATTGGTCATCACAAAAATAAAATTGAAAGAAATGGGCACGACAAAAAAAAAATCAGAGTGCAGGTGTATGTTGTGATTCGGACTGCAGTGCTCCTGCTGGCAAGTTTGTTGCTTGGCAGACTCAGCAGTTTGTCCTCTAGGGGGAAATTTGTATATCTGAAGTCTCTCGACAGCCGTGGAATTCATGTTTTATAAGTGTGGTGGTGTACAAACTACTCCATCTCGCAACGGAGGAATCCTAAGGTCGCTGATTTCTTCCCTGTGGGAGAGAAAAGCCTTCCAGTAGCGCTGCTTTTCCGTTCTACACTCGGGAACAAGAAAGGTCAGTCGTGATGTGATGCGGAGGGAAGCACTAGTGCTAGTCTGGGTCCTGTTTTAAGTCTCTGCCATTGTATAACCCGACTTCGAAGTGTTATCAAACACAAATGTAGGGCGGGTCTGCTGTGATTGTCGATATTCTGCACAATCCCTCTCTGCTTTGTTCCTTTCTTCTGCCTCTATGGAGAATTCCCTTTCCATCAAAGAGTCCACTCCTTTTGAAAGCTTCTTGAATGGTGTGCCATCATTCTCCTGCTCTACTGTAGGACCAGGTGTCCCAACGGGGTTTTAACGACTACACACAAATACGACAGAGTCGTCTGCGGTGTCGTTTGTAGTGGGAGTTCTGCTCCACTTGGGCCTATACAGTGATGGAGGAGGCAAATATTGAATAAGGGTGGGGTATAAG
Source organism: Mycena maculata (assembly GCA_029448575.1). Classification (NCBI taxonomy): domain Eukaryota; kingdom Fungi; phylum Basidiomycota; class Agaricomycetes; order Agaricales; family Mycenaceae; genus Mycena; species Mycena maculata. The sequence continues at coordinate 335,375 of JARJLG010000085.1, read as the reverse complement.
TGTCTCTGCTGCGAGGAAACAGTGGCGGAGTGAGACGGAAGGGAAGGAAAGGTGTTCCCTTTGGTCTCAGTGACCTTGAGTTCTTTTCGTTGACTGTTCCCTTCCGTTCTAGAGTGGTTTTAAATGCCTAGATTGCAAGGGGAGAACTAGATACCATTACTACAAATTCCACTTTGTATTTATACCCCAGCAGAGCCCAGTACACTGCCTTCCCAGGAGTAATTTTGAGCCTCCGCTGACTCCGTTGTGCATGAAACAGTTTGGGGGAGCCGGCGGAACCGACTCTTTGGTTGCCAGCGGACCCTCGTGATGGTGGCTTGACACAGCATACCTGTGTCATGCCTCCACTAGCAGAATTCCCTTTCTTCCATGGCAGAACACAAGCCCCCCACGGAATTGTGCTCTCCTCAATGTTAATCTTCAGTTACCAGCCCGTTAAGAATATTGTGGTTCAGCCATCAGGTATACCTTCCCGTTCGGGCAATTTCCGCTTGGCAGAATCGCATTCTGATGGTCCTGCCTTCTTTAATAGTGGTAGGTTCGAGATTCCACCACCTTTAATCCTGTTGGTCATCCGTTATTACTGGATGGGATTCTGCCATGTATTCCTTCGCAGCAGAATTGATGCAGGCTGGTTGGAATACATGCGTAGTTTTTTTTGGTCAAGGGGATTTGTAATTTCTGGAAAAAGGGTCCTGCATGTCCGTCCCTGTATCGGTTCTGTAGCATAAGAGTTAACGCGCTGCAAACACCTGCCTCTCCTGAGACCAAGGATACTGCGGAGACTCCAGGTTCGAGTCCTGGTGGGGCCGTCTGTCTTGAACGATTTGGTTTATATTTTTCTGATACGACTTGTTTTCCACTGCAATTCTTACAGTGTTCCCATGCTTTTGTCGTTGACAGAATGGGGTATTCAAACGGCAGAACTGAATTGGTGACCTAACAGTGTTTCCATGCATTTATTGTTGACGGAACGTGTTCTTCGAGCGGCGGAAGGGCTGAATTGGCAACCTAACAGTGTTTCCATGTATTTATCGTTGAAGGAACGTGTTCTTCGAGCAGTGGAAGGGCTGAATTGGTGGCCTAACAGTGTTTCCATGCTTTTATCGTCAACGGAGTGTGTTTTCAAAACAACTTCTGCAGCCATCAGTGCCATAGCATATGGTGTTGCACCACGGTTTACTTGAGGGACAAGATATTGTTGTCGCGGATGTCCCGGTAAAACGGTGACGATGGGTACACTGATGTTCACGAAGATAATCAGAAAGCTGCTATACGGCAACTAACCAACACACACAATTGAGTTGGGTTGTCCTGCAGTTTACAGGTAAGATTGAACTTCTCAGATTCGTGCCTCAAAAATGCCAACTCGATAGAAGTCTTATTAAGACTAGTATGAGCACAAAGTAGTCAAAGATTGACCAGGAATTATCTACTTTGACTGAAGCAATATGGGTTTTATATATTTCATACTTCCAGACACCTTGAAAGATATCTCAAAGACCTATAAGTCTCTCTAGACTTAGATAGGATTTCCTGCCGTACTCTGACGGAGACCACACTGGATCTAGACTTGTGATCACGGCCGAACTCACTGGAACGGATGCCAACAACTGGGTACTGCGACTGAACTCACTGGAACAGTGCCAACAGCAGACCTGAGGTAACAACCAAACAGGTGCCTTTCACACGTGTCGCAACTCTCCACGAACACGGCTTAAGTCCTTTAAAGCTTATATATGCCAACAAGACCACTTTTATATTTGAACGATAACAACAAAGATAGTTATATAACTTATCTCTGCGCTAACCAGCACCAACACTGTTACCTTGGTGGGAGATGCAGTACTGAATTGCGGGGGCTTTATATATGATACAGGAATTGTAGATAGTAATGAGAAATGAGTCAAGATATAAGAGAGATTTGATGTACACGGAACTGCGGAGGTATGCCGCTGGTATTCATAGTCCTAGGCCGAGACGAGTCATCTAGATTTGACCATCTCGAACCCATACTAGGTATATTGGTTTGTTCCCGAGGCCTGCTGGTCCTAGCACGTATGCGTGCTGGACATGCACCCCAACTGCTTGCCACGCGACCACGTAGGTCGCGGCATATTGTCTAGTTCTCTATTGGTCGACGCAACACTGCTGTCTGGCCGTGTCGACACGTCTTGCTCATTCCTTCAGTCCAAGTGTCTGTCATCGATTCTGATGACTATCTCGTTATGTGTGATTGTTGTTGCAACGTGTCTTTCCATGATTGACACTCATCGCGATCATTTCCTGACGATCTCCAATGTCTCGGCTTTCTCGGTTTCATGATTCTTGCTCAAACTACTGTTTGCGAACCAAGTTATAGTTGTCGTGACTAGACCCCATCCAGAGTCTAGTGTATATATATGACTTTCCATGCCCAATCTGTGGACTTCATCCATGTGTCTCAAGTTTAGGTGTTTTTACCTCCTCGATACAGTGTCGAGCTTTTAGTACAACCAACCCTTTGTGAAGTCAATTCAATACTATGAAGCCCACTGAGTCCCAGACACCGCACGCTAACCCCCAATGGTATAAGGATCAAACCGTATTGTATCTAGAAGACAATATTCCTCTCGCGTCATGAACCCCTAGCCAGCAGCTCGAGGCTCACTCTGACTCTACTTGTATATCACCAGATAGAGGCTCTAGTTGGCGACTAGAAGTGCAAAATGCACGATTACACCGGTACGCATTTGCGAGCTGTATCACCGGGTTCAACTCCCAGCGGCACCGTCTCTTTTGAACGTTTCGAGTATGCTTGTTGTTGTATGGGAATATCCTCCTTCTCGTTTCCATCATCGTGAGGAATATTACGAGTTTCCAGAGTCGGCGCGTGGAGCCGGCTCACGATGTTCTTCAACTCCTTAACCACATTAATTCCACATGCAAGCCCATTCCATCCCTTGGAACCAAAGAGATTTACCAAGTTCAATTTTCTTAGTCATTTCTGCTTTGTGTTCGGACTAGTACCTGATGTTTGGAGATCTTCGGACATGGCCCGAGTCTCCAATCACTTGTCCACGACTGGCAGATTCTTCACAAAAATCAATACAAGCACTGAAAATCCCACAGGATGTCATAGGTAAACCTCTCTGCTTATCTGTCAATACAGTACATTTTGGACAAGGGAGACGGAGAACCGTGTTTCTACCCCGTTCTGACTATTCCGTCTCGCACATCCAAGAAGCACACCAGAGAACAAGAGGCAAAATCTGACAGCTCCTTCAGTGATCCACTGAATGCTTCCAAATCTCTGTCCAAAAAACCATGTCCCTCTGCTTAGACATACATACTTTTCTTGCTAGTTACCAAACTACCATCCAATCAGCCTACCTATCAAGTAGAATTTCTTGGATGCATCTCACTGCATACTCTCTAAAACCATAATAGTGGCCTGGAATGGTAGTGGGCTTTGCTGCTTGTTGGCTTTCTTCCAATTTCTCCAATGTTCAGCCACCCGCCTTGAAGAGGCCTAATCCTAGTTATATACATGTACACGGTTTCCATTTGAACTCAGCGGTAGGGAGAAATCAGTTGCAGAGGAAGAGCAGCTCCAAGTCAGAACCTTCTTTTAAGTTTTGCTATCGGACCCGACCCAAGGTTTGAATAAGTAAGGCTGAGCAAATATGTTTGCTATTGCGCTTGCCAGCCTGCTCGTGCATCCAGTAATAAATAACGAAAAAAAACTGTCATACCAGCCAGCATTGGACCCACGAAATATCAGGGTACGCTCTATGTCGGGAAGTATGCGGGTCCCTCAATCAAAATTTAAACATATTATCGACATCACCATTGCATATGGCCACCGGGCCAACGACTCAACTTTCTACTACTTGTACCGCTGGTCACACGACAGAAACTCAAAGCCCCACGAAATGTCGCATACGAATACCCTCATTTGTACTAGCAGTCCATCAATCTTCTACATAGGTTCCGATCGAACCCACACCGTCAATATTAGCTAACTTCGGTGCAACTGCAATCTGAAACCTGTCCGGTGATTTTCCTATTAGGTCGGCATTTTCCGGACCAATAGGAAGATTCAGATTGCACATCAGTCGCACCGAAGTGAGCTAATCGACAGTGTGACCGGTTCGAACATTCGGGAAATGGCCACACCGCGCGTTGGCCGTGGCGGTGATCGAAGTTGTGATCGATGCCGTCGGCGATGGTGGTCCCTTGCCTTGGACCGGTTGTATCCCGCGGGTCCGGAAGTAAAATAGCAGACTGAGGTAGGGGATTATAGTAAGTCACAGTGTTGACTGTGGCCTCTTGAACCATACCCGCACGTGCTTCCTGGAGCGAGTCGGGTGGTGGTCGCTGGTCATATATGCCGAAGGCTGTGCTGCCGGGCCAATAACTTCCCGGGTTCAGTTAATCTCACTCGCACGTCTTCTGTGATGCATCATGATCCTACAGCGAACGACTGTTGCTTCTTTCCAAAAAAAAATCTTTTCACAAGTACACGAATAGGTGTTATTATATCAGTAAAGTTGCCTGGAAACCATCCACCTACTCTTCAACCGTGGGAACTTTGATGAAGAAACGACCATTATCAATAAAAAGTCGCAGGATTACTAGAACAACGACGAAGGGTCCACGGAGAATGCGAAGATCTGAAGCAAGGCACTCGGTAACCTCCGGAACGATTACGTACCCAACCTCTTCGATGGGGTCTCCTAATACACCTCAGGTTACTGACAGCAGGATTCCCTAGTACAGGAAAGTCTACCTGAGAGGTTCTCCTTCAAAGAGGAAGGTCTCGCTAATCGTTAATCGGTGACCTGGCGTTTTCGAATGGTTCGTTGTTGATCGCTAGACTCGTTACCAGTCTGCTATTGCGGCATTTCTTAGTGCAAGCACTTTGCCGCAGGCAGCAAACTGCTTGCAGTACCTCAAATGATGTAGAGCAGACTGGTGACGAGTCTAGTTGATCGCATCATTTTCAGTATGTTAGGATGCGCCATTATCCCGGGACGCACTTTCGCCGCAGATTTGCTGCTTCAACCGGGATCTCATTTCCTCTCGCCGATGTTTTCTACCGTTGTGGACCCATTCAATGATTCTCGCCTAGAATCAATGAATCTAATTTTTTTCAACATGTCATGTGCTCTTCCAGACGTCAAGCTGCTTGATCCACAATCCGATTCCAAAGTATGTCTGTCTATCTATCTAAGCCTAAGCTTGAGCCACGTATGGAGAGGTTTATGCATGAAACCTTCAATTGTTTCGAGTTTGTCGGATTTCACATCAATCTCATACCTCAGGAGAATCGTCGTGAGGACTGAGATCATCTCCATATATGCCAAGCTACCGGAAATTGGATAGATGCCCTATTAAAAATCTGAATGCGCTTACTTTTGACCAATCTAGTGGTGAACAAGTGTCAGTAATGTAAGAAGAGTCAACGCAACAATTTCGTTTACACATGCTCGGGGACCCTTTCCAAAGGCGAGAAGATACCGGCGAGTGTCCGTTGCTTCAAGCCATCTTTCAGGGCGAAAATTCTCTGGATCTCCCCACAATTCACTGTCGTGACTTATCGTCCAAGCCGGAACAGAGAGCTCAGTCTGGGTTAAAGAGTGAGAAGATTGACGGTAGAAACGAATGTAAACGCACTCCGCTAGGAAAATACCTTCCGCAGCAGAGGATACCGTCGGAAGGGACCAGTCTATGGAGTCCGATGGCGGTTGTGGAATGTAACCGCAAACTGAAAGAGGTGAGACAACTGCAATGAAAATAGTTTAGCTCTACCCTTCGTTGATAGTGGCATGCAGATAAGGAATATCCTTCGCGTCCTCATAATTGAGACTGTTTCGACCGTTCGAGGCATCAAGAAGGAATTCCATCAACTTCTTGTAGACTCTGGGATGAGTGACAACGAAATGAAGTGTGGCCGCAATGGAATTCGACGTCGTGTCGCTACCGGCGATACTACCAGAAGTGTGTAAAATCAATTGGGTCCGTAGAAATAACAGACTTACAGGAGCGTCACACTCTCTGCCGTGAGCTCAGCAATCTCATCAGCGGTTGGATCCCGTGCATCGTATCCACGAGCTTCGATGAGCTTTCCAAGAATGTCGTTACGGTTACTACGAGACGAAAGTCGCTTCAAGACCTGGCGGCGGCCGAGTTCCTCCAAGGCCGATGTCGCTTTTCTCCCACTGAGGCAAGGGAACGCGCTGGCGATCCATTGGAACACGGGATGGATCCCAACAATAGCCGCAAAGTGTTCTCGCTGATCGGATGTCAGAAACTAACTTCTCATTGTGGGGGAATTGTACCTCATCAACGAGAGCAATAGCGTTCTCATTCCTCAGAAACCCATCGGACCGTTGTAATGCCACAATATCCGACCCCTGTGGAATAAAACAGTCGGTTTGGAGAGGGCTTCAGGGAAAATAAAGACTCACACGTTCTAACATCCCAATGCGATCACCAAATGCCAAATCTGACAATATATCGAACGCAAGATAGTTGAACCAGAGGACGGCATCGAAGTATTCCCCTTTATCGCAAAGTTCGTCCATCCGCGCGGTGAACTGTTTGATCGTGGAATAAATCAAAGGGATGAATTGTTGCAGGGCGGTAGTAGAAAACGCGTGGGACACAATCCGCCTCTTCATGGCGTGTTCTTGACGGTCTCTTGTCGAAAATATGGAAGTTTTCCCGTTGCACACAAATGCATCGTAGAAGGTCGACTTGAGAAGGGCCTTTTGGCCTTGGCCATAGATCACTGATATGGCATCCGGAGAGGCAATGGAGATATGTCTAGGTGCAATGCGAACCACGGTGCCGTAGCGCTTCGGGAAAAAAGGATCAGCCCCAATTCAACTATGGCTGGGGAAAGGATTCTTGCCTGATGCGCGGCGTGAACGGCTTTGTACCTGCGACCTCGATACGCGTGGTACGCCAGCCAAAGATGAGTCCATCGAGCCAAAAAAGGTCCCGGAATGTTCCCGTTACTTCGGTGGTGAATGAAATATAGCACGAGCCCAGCAGGGAAGATACCTAACAGAAAGGCAAGTCCTCCAATGTTCCCGCAGGAAAACATATCGAACAAAGGCATCGTTCAGAGGGTAAGTTGCGAGTCATAAATGGATAGTGATCTTGGCGTACACAGACATGCCAGCAATCGAGGGCATGGAGGATTGATACAATCATGTTGAAATTCATTAGAGAACGGACAGCGCATATGGATATCAGAGGGCGGAGAGCAAGGTTCAATCGGTATGAATTTGGGCACTGGCAGTGAGAAAATCAATTGCAGAGGAACGGTCGATCCGGTTTTAACTCCGTCCAAGAGTGCCAACCTCCGATATGTTTTTTTTTATCAGAAAGCTCTATCGGATGTGTAGGAGTGCGGACCCACAGTGCCCACGCGAGGTTCGAACTCGCGGGAATGGCTGACGTTCCGGGAGCTTTTGGACCGTTCAACTCCCAGGCAATTCTGGATCTCGGGCAGTGCGGGTACGCATGCTATCGTGGTAGTGATCTTCATCGCGCAAGGATCCCACGAAATGTCACGAGGTTGCGAATTTTTGACTTCTGACCCCTGGCCATACGGAAACTTGCGATAGTAAGGACACCCATCAGTAGTATTCTTCAAGGCCCCACGAAATGTCGCACGAAGACACTTGTCTATCAATCTCGTTTCAGGGGACGAGACCCGCGCTAGATTTGGATGAACTGGTTCGCCATGCAATTAACCTTACTCGGGGGCGTCTTCTATGATGGATCTTCCGAGATCCGTATCTCCGTTGCCTCTCGCTCCCAAGGTGGAGTAGTAGTTGCCTCCTTATCTGTAGAGGTCGTTTTTAACGCTGAAATATAAAACTTGACTTAGACTCATCATCCAGGCATTCGACATGGAGGATTTCCCCATTACAGAGGCACAGCTCGTCGGCTCGTTCCTCGAAAGCGTGTTTTGGGGCTTCTACCTCGTCACTCTCGTTCTGTGTCTCCGTACCTTGTTGTTCAATGCAAACCTCGAATTCAAGCGGCCAAACACGCTCACCTGGACAATGCTGAGCGTGACGGTCTTGATGGGTACTTTTGCAACTGTGGATGTTGCGACTGGTCTTTTGCACAACATTCAAGCTTTCGTTCTTTACAAAGGCGCGGGAGGTGCAGCGCAAGAATTTTCCAATATCTCCGACTGGGTGAATATCATCAGGGTATGTCAATCTTGCTGGCAACCTGCTCGATGGGTAATGACCGCGCACAGACAGTGGACACGTTGGTGCAAACACTTCTCGGCGACGGAATGCTGGTATGTGCCCTTGCATTATAATGAGCTGTGTTCCTTCATCATACGAATGTCCAGATTTACCGATGTTGGATGGTCTACGGAAAGTCGTGGCGGGTGGTCGCGTTTTCGATCCTCCTCTGGTGTGGCGCCGCCGCCTGCACTGGAATGGTTCTCCACATCGAAGGCACTTTACACTCGAACGCGTTGATTACTTCCGGCTCCCTCCAGCCGCTCGTCACGTCGTTCTGGCTGTTGACAATCACACTGAATCTTCTTACCACCGGTCAGCCAGTTTTTTCCATGCTGAGGGCTAAAGACGCTGAATTGAAGGACAGGTTTGTTGGTTTTCAGAATCTGGAAGGTGGACCGACAGAATGCTCGCTTTGCGTACCAGACCGCATCCAGCCAGTATCGGCCGTCCAGGTTGCGGAAGGTCATGCGCATTATAATTGAATCAGGGCTCATGTATACCGTGGTGGCTTTCATCACCTTCGTCACCTACATAGTCAACAGCAATTCCTCCTACGGGACCAGTGATGTGGTAAGTTAAGATAATTGTTTGAATACCCTGCACCTTCTCACGAGATCCCCAGGAAGTTCAGATTGTTGGAATCGCTTTCAATCTCATAATCATCCGCGCGAATGATCAATCGGCAGATGAACAGGAAAGTCGAACTGCGGTGCCACTCCGAATCATCCGCACCCCTCTCGCGTCGGATTCTACCACCGGAGTTCGGGTTACTGTCAACCAGGAGTCGGACGGCCTGGAAGGAAAGGACACTCGCAGCTTGAACGATGTGACTTCGAGTGTATGAGTTCTTCGGTTTTGGTCAGTACGTCGTAAAATGTAAGGCTCGCCTCTTATGTATTTTGTTCCTGTCGATGTCAAGTCGTCCAAAAATAAGGGAGTGAAAAAGATCCCGTTGGGACCGCTTTTGCGCTGGAGCAACCCGTGCGGAGGGCATGTCAAATGCTCAGACCCGGGACGAGAGCTCAAACATCAAAGTGGGGAAAAGGTGTATCATGCTGGACGTTTCTATGAGCCATGAAACCGGTGGAGAGCGGTGGTTCGTGCTTAACTTCCGTCAGTTTGGGCCAAACATGAAGAGAGGACGCACTCTTGAAACGAGACGGTCTAATAGGAATAGAAGGGCCACGGGCCACAAGCCATCCATGTACGTCCAGAGCCGGCCAGCGCCAGTGCTTACGCCTAGAAGTTAGAACCCAGAGATGAGAGAGAAGGAAATTACAGGCGGGCGAGAAGCGCGAGCGCCGTGTTGGCGACTCAGCTGTAGAGACGAGACTACAAAAAGCGAGTGTGGGAATACAGTTGCCAAGAGGGTTAGGTGACTGTCGAACGTTGACGTTGAACCTTGAACTCTGTGTGACGATCAAAGCCGACGACTCCGCCACTTTTGATGCGTCCGAGCCTTGCGTCGTGTAGGATCGGAGTCAAATCGGAGTCTGACTCCTGGAATGTAAAACGTGATTGGCGACGTGCACGTTGTCTGCGGCTCGTTCCGGTTCGGCTTGCATTCGGCACATCCGATCATGTTCCCACAAAGATCTTCACAAGTTCGATTTTTTGAAGGTCAGTTGCAAGGAGTCTTCATTTATAATAGTTTTCTTCCAGATTCCCGTCCCGGACTCGATCGAGGCAGCGGCGGCGCACAGATTTAACTCGATTTGAACTCGACATGCTGCGAATCAAGTTGGTTTTTCAATGGGGACGGTCAGAGTATAAAGGATCCGCGGCCGCGCCGGGTGCTCGCTTCGAAGACAGAGTCTGAATTTAACGGCAAATACAGAATCTAAGTATGAGGCAGATATCTACGTGTAAAGTCCTCCAAACGATGCTGAAGATTTTGCCCCCCAAGATTCTGTACCCTCGAGGAGTCAAATTGACCGATAAACATGATGTCCATGAGTACTTTGACTGCATAGTGGGGATGGAGAGTCAGTCTGGGTTGTTGAGTCATGGCCTATGGAAGGAAGACACATTCAACGCATCTGTTAATTGCCAAGGCATGTGACCGAGGTGGCACGGATTTCCAGGTGAAACCCAAGAGGTGAGTGATCTCTAGATCTCACAATTTGATCTCGTTAAGCGAAATGATCGGAACACTGAAAACACTGCTCGCCCACCGCTGCTTAGCGCTCAGCGCTCACCACTGCTTGCTCGTCATCCAGCCTGTTGTTGCCCCTACCCTCCAACGTAGCTCAGAAATCAATCCAATGTATCTATGAGAATTGTATTATTTATATGTGCATCATTATTTATGGAGATAGGATTCCACGCTGGGTGCAGAGTAAGGGTGCTGCCAAAAAGGCACCCTAAAGGCTAAAGACCTGAGAAGAGACAGAGACAGGCTGGGCTGGGCTGGGCAAGCTAGAGCGAGAGAGATGAGCGGCGGCGCGTTTCCTGGTGCGGTTGATGTGGCCAGGCCATCATTCCCACGGAGGGGGGGGGGTCGTGGGAAGTATTTAGTGATCCAGAGATCACTGGCCTCTTGGTGAAACCTCTGGAACACATTCAATTCTCATTGCCTGGATCCCATATTTGACATGCACACTTGTAAGCACATCCTCATTCATAATCCAAAAAATCTAAGAGATGAATGAGGTTATGAGTACGTTTGAGCATGTTTTCTTGAATTCCGATGTTCTCAGATACGGGTAGAATTTGTTCTTGTTTACTGACAATTTCTGGCCTTTAGCGGATAAAAAATCTGGGAGGCGGTTCTGAGGTGTTTCACGAGGCGGTTCTGGAGGCGGTTCTCATAATTGATTTCATCAAAATCGTGGGAGAACCGTCGAGAACCACCTCCCAGTTTTGACTGACCCGTTTTCGACAGGCGGTTCTTGCAGCCGTTTCTCGCTCTGCTAATTATTTGTCCCTCATTAGTCCTAGTTATGTTACAAGATAAATAAGATAAATACATTTTATTTCGCCTCTTGTGACTGCAAGTTCTGGGTCCCTTTTTTTCTTGACATGCCTCCTGCTGCATGGCACATCGAGCGCGCCCCAGAACTGTGTCCCAGGCCCAGTGCACCAATCACATCCTGGACTTGAATCTGTCCGGACACGCACCAATAGCAGCAATTGTACTTAATAAATAATTGGATTCCTTTACAACATTAAGCCTGAGAGCGAGAACCAGAACCGGAACCGGAATCGCATGCAGAACCGCCTCCAGAGGCGGTTCTGCAAATCGAGGCATTTCCGGTTTTTCCCACGATTTATTAATTCGAGAGCTGGCTCCAGAACCGCCCTCAGAACCGCCTCTGGGCTTTATTCTGACCGTCCCTAATGATTCGTGGCGAACCGTAGCTTGTTTTTTCTTTTGCATTGTCAAGCAGGTAAATTTGCAGGTACGTTTCATTCTTTTATTCCTTGGATTCATCTGCTGACCTCGATGATAGACTCGATACGGAGAGCCAGCCGGGCATCTCGTAGTAATCAGTGATGTGTTGTTGAATTCAGGCTAACTGGCTTGCATTGAGAAACACGTGTGTTGGAAATAATCCAAGCTTGACCGCATGGCTTGGTTCCTGGCCATATGGTTTGGTATCTCTCCATATGGCTCACTCCTTATCTACATGTGGTTCGCTATCCGTCGCCATGCCTCCCACAATGTTTCTGACTCACATATTTCATATTCCTTATCTATTTGATATTCACCTACATATAAAAGCTTAAGTACTTGTGGTAGTTACCTCACTGGTTTGCCTCGCAATTAGCTCTTGCTTGCAAACACCCTCCTGAGCCAAATTCTACAACGTGCATGGTGTAGCAAGGACGCAGTCGCGCGGCCAGCGACAGACTCTGGATGATATTCGACCGCAGACGGCTATAAGGTAATACATCCGAATACGTAGATAAACTAGTACAGTGCTTGAGCCTTGAGGGAAAGGACGGTGGGAAGCGAAGATAGCTAGCGAGCATTAGAATGATGGGAGAAGAGAGATAAATAACAGACAGACCTAGCGAGCAATCAATGGGGAGAAGGAGAGAAGGGGTGAGATTCCTCAACTCCTCCTCGCACCATTTTATGCTCGCTGGTTGTCTGAGACATCCGGCGGGTCGCGGCCCCGGGATATTCCACTCGCGCGGGGCGGTACGCTGCAAGTGCCGTGGACGGCACTGCAGGAAATACGGCGGCCTCCCCACTGAATGCCCGATGTAAGACGCCGGCATGAGAAGGGAGCGAGGTCCTCATGCCGACCAACATGCTCGCCCGTTAGACTTGAGTAAAAACTTTTAAACCCGATTTATTCCAAGATAATTTGGATGCGCTGACGCGCAACTTTCAATCAGATACCTATTAGTAATGGCGAAGTGGTTTCTCGTCACCTTCTACTGGTAAGATAAAGTCTAGTTTGTTTTTCTTTCAAACTTCCCACACATCCGCATAAAATAATTTTGGATGAAATCAATACATCGCACGGATGAGAGCTTCGAGAAATGTCGCAAATAGGTCAGAAAAGTACGCTCGCGTGAAGATATTATGTATGTAGGTAGTATGTAGAGAACACCATGATGCCAAAAATCAGAATAACCACGCTGTAATCTTCTCCTTCTTGGTGACTGGTACTTCGTCGAAATCAACACTTTCGGGTGGGGGAACATGAGAATGGAAGTCCATGGCCTCGACGGAGACGATCTTCGATTTTCGGATGAGTTTGTATGCAACGTACAGGAAACCGAAAATCGGGATGTTGATATAAGCAATGATGAAGTTTGATGTCACCCATTCGCCCTTGAGGAAAACGGGCCAGCCGTTGAATAAGATAATTACGATGCTCCCTGTCCAGCGGTGTCAGAAATGTAATCAAACGCGCTATACAATGGGCACAGACAGCCAAGCGCCCAATACGCAGGGTATGGTTGAAAACGGTTCCAGTAGGTGAATTTTGTTCGATCGATTTCATGGTGCTTCAAGCCGTGGTAAAAGCGGATATACGTCAAGCTTATGAGACCTGAAGAATTTGTAGTCAATATAAGTGATGGAGGCTTCGATACACGTACCCCAGGTGCAAAACCCAATTATTGCGACCAAATTGCTCAACCAGTTCAAGGCGGTGGCCGAACCCTGAGACAGAGCCATGTAGGCGAGAAGGATAAAGATAGAGGAGAAAAGGAGAGCGGTAATGGGGAGGCCGCCCTTGATGATAATAATCATTTCCTGAACAATACCATGATTGAAATGGTTTTACTCGTACCTTGGTAGTTTTGGCGAATATGCGAGGAGCCTGACCCCGAAGAGCCAGTCCATATATTTGGCGTGATGAGATATACAGCAAGGAATTTCCAGCCGACAATGCAGAAGTCAGAACCCCAGCATTGATTACACCTGCGCAGGGTCAGAAATTTGAATGGCGGGCTGTTGAAAAGAAGATATTCACTCGGCAGGCCCTTAACGCCGACACGAGTCATGGCAAGGACAAACGGCGAGGAAGCAGCCGTGCCTGTCGGGTGCAGTAACCGAGGGTCATTAGAGGGGACCAGCATGCCTGAAGACCGTTCAATCTCGGGACTGCACCGAAAACGTCAGCATGATGATGCGCACCGACGATAAGAATTCCGAGAACATAGAATATCAAGATTCTAAAGAAGACACGTCTGACTGCTTTCGCAAGTGCCCGACGTGGGTTTTGGACCTCGGCTGCGGCCATTGCCAGAGACTCCATTCCAAGATACGAGTAGGCCTTTTTACAGCGATACATGAGGCTCACACATTAAGTTATGACAAGGTTAGAACGTACAGCTTGCAAAAGAACTTGAAACCATCCGAGAAAATTCCCGGCATTGCCTTTCTCAATGAAAGGCGAAAAGGCCCCAGGATCCTGTAATTCATGGATTCAGTCTCAACTTAACCTCCTCGGTGTCACCCACCTTCCAATAGCGAAAGCCTATTCGATCATGGATTGGTCCACCGCCCAGGTCAATTACTATTCGAAATCAGAGGAGTTGTTGGAAAGGTAAGACCGCTGGAACTAACCAAGACCGCCAATGATGCAACCAATGACAAGAGCGATTTTGATCATTGCCTGAAGTCGAGGTTGAGTGTATGTTACTGGAAGTTTGAAGACGAACATACAAAGATGAATTCTGATTCTCCAAACCATCTCACGCCGAGAAAGTTGACTGCGACGCAAAACAGTAGAAGCACCTGTCATTATGTTGAATAGGGCTAGCCGACTCGGCAAGAGAGGGAAACCAACTGTAATGTATCCTGCAAGGTGGGACATTGGCATTCCAGAACCGTCCAAGCCAGAATCCCAGAAACCGATGATGAGACTCGCTCCAATGATTTCACTCGGCAGAGTCACGACACCGCTATACCATTGGAGCCAGCCGAGTGCGAAACCCAGGGCCGGATCGACAAATCTTTCAGCGAAGTAAATATCTATAAGCCTCCTCAGATACCGTCTGAGTTAAGTAACTGTGAACAACGTACATCCACCGGAGACGGGCATATAGCACATCATTTCTCCGAGCGACATCAGCATGCAGTAACAAATAGTTCCAACGTGAATATAGGCAATGCTACAGAAACATCAGCTCCGGGTACCCTCAATGAGATAGAACTCTCACAGTGCACCAGCAGGTCCAGCAAGAGCGATGGCTTTCCCTGAACCGAGAAAGAGTCCAGTTCCAAGAGTCTTGAGACGAGAAGCAGGGAGGAACGTGAGGGGTCGACCGGGAAAGCAGCACCATAGAATACTCACACCAGCTAAAGCAATCATCTGAATATGACGCTGCTTCATGTTGCGCTGAACGCCATCGTATAGACCGGTAGTAGCGTCGATTTTGAACCTGTCCCGACTGTCCTCCTCCAATATTTCAGCGGTGGAGAACTTTTCTTTCGAATCCGATAGGATTTCTGCCATGCCCGACGAGGTGGGCTGAAGGTATGGTAGGTAGTGTATCTTAACGACCACTACATATATGAGGTCTTCAAGTTCCTTGATGCAGATGCAGGAACCAAGATGACGTGAAAGCCGAGAGAAGGTATGAAGGTGGTCGGTGGCAAACCCGTTTGCTCCGGGAGTCGCTCTACCGACATTTGGGGCATACGACGGAAAGCCGAAGCATCCTGCCAGAAAAGGATAGTGTCCCAAAAAGGACTCGGAAATGCATTGGATGATTGACGGCCGACGAACCGGCGTGGGAATTCAGCGAACCAGGGCAAACCAAGGGCAAACCGAGTGGCAAGGATAATATCGGAATGCTAATAACTGAAAGCTGGGAGTTGCATCTGGCAGATACAAGCAACTGAGATCAAACGGCGCATCTGGCCAGCAGAACATTGGCTTGGCTGCATGACCATTCATCGATAGGTCCCGTTTACTTGTAGAGTCTTTTTTTTTTGGCAATCCCGTTCCCAGTCCTTCGCACACGTGTTATAGAACAATTGGAAAAGTGCGAACCAAATCGCTGCCGCGATGAAATCAGCGAGGTAGATGCGATTATCCGTAGCAATCGTTCCTGTCAACTGTGTGGTCCAACAGTAGCCCTTGAACAGCGGGCGCTAGATCGGGTGCATATGTGGAGAGATTGCTGCCGGATCGGATTTGGGAGAATTGCACCACCAACAGACATTTATGCGTGCAACTTGAAGTATGGAATGGGAATGAACCCAGGTGTTCCTAGGAGGCCACATAAATCTGATCCAGTATGGTTTTGGGCGATCAGCGAGGAACAGACATCGTTGCGCTGCTTCCTGAACCAAGGATAATTGATTTTAAACCCGCACTTTTCTTTGGGCAAGATTTCGACCGAAGGCAAGGAACACCGCACTTCACCGTTCTTTGAGCGGATTTCGAAAGTATATCGGACACAGAGTACGCGGAGGGCTGCCATCCATGAGATTGAGATCGAGCAGAAAAACCAAAAAAAAAGACCGCATTTGTACCTTGCCGTTGATGTCGGAGGTAAGACGAGGACTGCGGCTGGCACTAGGCTCTAGCTGGCGCTCTTTCCTACGGTGAATATCCAAGGAAATAATGATCAGCTTCCTTCTCCGGGCTCTGTGGGAGTAAAAGAGAAGGCCCACCATACCCTGCCCATGCGCAGATCACAGAATGGACCGGTACTACCACCAGTGTCGGAAAAAGACAGTGTCGACGTCTTGATGTATCACGCGAGGAACGAGCAAGATTTGATAATCATAAAGCGTCTGTCAAGAGAGACAATGATCGTAATCTATGGTGGCGGTCACAAAGTTAAAGAACCATCGACAAGACATTAGCATCTTTTCCGCCGGAGATTGACAAGGAGACCGAGGAGGCTACAACGTAAAATGAATTGTAATCAGAAATGGATCATGAGAGCAGTTGTTTGACACAACCTCGTTTGAAAAGGGGTCAGTCCCTGCCTGCCGTTTGCTCGAGTGCTCCCGTCGATTGTAGACAGTAGTAAACCTCAAGGTTCAGGCCTCAGGCCTTTTTGCTTGCCAATAATGTGTCGGGTTTTGCCGGCTACTAAGCTTCTCCTGCATCTCCCATCCGAATCTGATATGGTGGTCGGACACTATCCTTCGATCCAGACCGCAATCTGAGGCAGCGAGCTAAATTTGCTGTGATACGCATTATGGCCGCTCGTGTTTGTTTTCAATCGTGGTAGTTTTTAACTCCGCCGACATGTTGTATCGCATTCCTCGCCAAATTCTATCACAGCAAAAGATGAGGAAAAGGCGCGCGGGAACGGAGGTTCCTCGACTCTCGTATAACAAATCCGAGGACCCTCGTTTCACCGGCAGTGCCCTTTCCTTCGCAAACGAAAAATGCCCCATTTCCTTCAAGGTGTTCTTCCCCTGTACGCCAAGTACAGCACTTCACCTCTCATCAAATGCTACGTTGGTAAACCGGGCAGTCCTGCCTGGGACACGACAACGTACGGAAAATACCTAGATGACCTTCGCATCGCCTCGTCCTACTGGTCTCAACGTCTCTCTGCGGAAGGTGTATCCGCAGGGGCCGTCGTTGGTCTTTGGTTGAGAGGCACCATCTATTCTGATCTCGTTAATCTCTACGCCGTCTCAGCAGCTGGTTTCGTCCCTCAGGTCTTCAGTGTCAAATTTTCTCGTCCCGGGCGCACCATTATACTCGACCTTCTCGCAGCTTGTGACGGAAAAGCTCTACTCCTTGATCCCACCTTCAGCGACGCAATCAACGACGCCACTATCCCAACCATAGAGATTCCCGTCCTCTCATCCCATCCACCGGTGGCTCCTGGTACTCTGGAGGCACCTAGCGCCGAGAGTACTGACCTTGCAATGATCTTCCACACATCGGGAACGACGGGTGGGAAGCCAAAGCCGGTTCGTTGCGACCACCACTGGATGGTGTGGCAGGCAATTTCTGTGGACAAGATCTGGCAGGGGTCGTTCGGACCAGACATCATGAACAACCTTGGATCATTTGCCCATGTAGGTACCGCCAGTTGTAAGTCAGCCTATATGTTACCCTTTCTGTGCCTTCCTGACTGCCGTTAAGCAATGAACTATCTCCCACTCCGGGGTTCCTGCTTAGTGCAGACATCGCGTTCGGATTTCTCCGCCGAGGAGTTCATGGCCCTCGTCAACGAGCAAGGAATGAACCGCATGTTCATTTACGCCGACTGGCTCGTGAAGCTTGCATCCATAGCACGTGCCGACGAAAAGGTGCTGGCAGCTCTTCGAGGAATGCGCCAGATCGCATATACCGGCGCCGCAATCAATCCTGAGGTGGAAAAATGGCTCGTCGGACAGAATGTCCCCATTTCGGTGCGTGGTTTCATCCGATTAGATCCTGTGTTGCTGACTAGTTCTGTCAGACGATGTACGCGACGACGGAAGTCAGTGAGTCGATGCCTTTTCCTCGCATATCACTTACGAATATGTATCCTATCCCACAGGCCCGGCTTTGGTTTCCAACCTCGCCGATCGTACCACCCTTCCAGCTATGCGGGTCATGCCGGGTGTAGACTTGACCTTCATCCCTGCATCCAACGTCACCGTAGAAGATCTCGACGGGGACGCGGCTGGACGTTCTAAAGGTGGTATTCTTTATGATGTATTCATTCCGGCATCCAGCAAACATTGTCCGCACCCGACAGTTATGACTCGGGCTGACGGACATATCACCGGGGATCTTTTCGAGGAAGTGCAACCTGGGTACTACGCCTTTCGTACGTCTGCCCTTAACCCTTGAAACATGTTTAATATTTTCCTGAACAGGTGGACGGAACGATGACTGGATCCGCACTGGGCCGGGTTTGGTGTTTTGTGACACAAAGTGAGGATTTCACTTTTTAGCGGAAAAAACGTCTTGAACCATTCCTTCCAGATCTATCGAAGACAATATTCGCATTACATGTCCCGATATTGTGCGTAACTGCACCGTCGTCGGGCATTACAAGCCGGCGGTCGTACTTTTTATCGAGGCCGTCTCGGACTCAACGACGCCGGATGATGTTTTGAAACTCAAGGACGAAGTCCTCCGAAGAACGGCGGCGTTCAATTCCGCCCTTTTCCCACACGAAAGAATCGTGGACAGAGAGCACATTGTCGTTGTTCCTTCGGGAGTTTTGCCGCGGACCAAGGTAGTCCTTTGCTAAATTATGTGTGCATCTCACTCACATTGAATGCAGGAAAAAGGGAACATTCGGCGCAAAGCAGTGGAGGAAGACTACGCTGGGATTTTGGAACAAATCTACACCGGGGGTGGTGCTAGTTCGACGCAGAAAGTCGCAGAACCGGAGCGTAACGGAAAGAAGCCCGTGTAATGGATTCATTGGATGTTGGCTTTCCTTTTAAATTCGAACTTAAGCCCCATAGCTAGTTAGCTGGAAGTCGAGATTACTATCATACAAGTGACAGCGCCGTGGACAGACCTGAAGAAATAAGAGACCTTTCCGTGTTTCGCTGCCGTACAATGCAGACAACACGTCGGACCCTGTTGCGAAACAAAACCAACACACAAAGAAACCGAGGAAGACGACGGTAGAGAGAGAGAGCAAAGGAGGGTGATCGCATCAATAGAAACCAAGCAGGTGCAAATATCGCATTTCTCGCTTTGACCCGCACCGGCAAAGCAATCACTATTGCAGAGAATCCAGACGGTCACAAAAATCTACATATGTATTACATATTTCCATAGATAATTCAAAAAAAAACATATATAGAAGTCTAACCGGCCTGCGAAGCAGACAGCATAGGTCCAGGGATAGGCGGCTGCTGGTTCTTCGCCTTCTTATTCCGTCTAGAAGATTTCGGTACATCGCGCGGGCGGGACGCCGCCTCGGCCTCGGCCTTGACACGCTCCTCCTCCGCGGCCCACCATTTCAAGAAGTCCTCCTCCGCCTGGCGCGCCTTCTCCTCCTCCTGGATCTCTCGCAGGGAACGCTTGTCCTTGCCAGACGATGTGCCCTGCTCAAGCTGCAGTTGTTGGATGGCTGCGAAGGACACGCCCGAGACCGGGGAGGAGGGTATCGCGACGGGGGCAGGGGGTGGTTGGGTCCAAGCTTTATTGCCGGTTCTATTCCATGATTAGCATAACGACGAGAGGAGGTAAACGGCTTCACGCACGACACGCGGCGAATGCTAGGGGCGGCGGGACGAGAAGAGGGCTGCCGGGATGGTGTAAATACAGGTCCAAGATTGGGTTGGGACGGCTGGGGTCCTCGCTGACGAGGAGGAGTGGCGGGTGAGCTGGCCGCAGCCGCTGGAGTAGGGAACGCATCCTGCGAGCGAGTCCAACTAGTGGACGGAGTGATCGGCGGGGAGTTCGTAGGAGAGGCGGGTGGCGGGAGTTTCCACGGAGGGCGCGAAGATCCGAACACGCCTGAGTCCAGCAACGCGTCGGTAGAGCCTTGAAGCCTCTTGCGCTCCCGCTGCGGGGTCTTCTGGATACTAGATCTCACCAAAATTTCCCCTGCGCCGTTCGGATCGCGGCGGGGCGCGGCAGCTCGCAAGGCCGCTTCAGCCATTACCGTCTTCATGTCCACGCTGCTCATGGTGAATTAATAATTGCAAGCAGGAGCACTGAAATAACGAACCGAGGGGCCGACGAGGCCTTCCAGACCGGAACAGCAGACGTCGACACGGCGTTATCCGGCACACCTGAGAGCGCTGGTGGCGCAACCGGCTCATCATCCATCTCGAAAATATCATCGATAGTACTCGACGACGCTTGAGGTGCAATGACGGGACTATTGCACAACGATTGCCCTCGAGATCGCCTGCGCTTCGGGGACGTCGGAGCCGCATCTCTGCGCGCAGGGAATCTGGAGGACGGGATGATAGGCTCCGGAATGTCCTGCAACGCGAGCCAGGATCCATGGATCGCCATAGCCCTGTCCACGAGGAAGCTCGAACGCGCCTTGGGGCTCCTCTCCGCCTGCTTGCGGCTCACAAAGTTGGACAGCTGCTTGATCAACGCGGGCGTCAGATTGTCGAGCATGCGGCTTTCGAGAAGAGTTTCCATATTCGCAACGATGTAGCCCTGGATGCTCTCGACCAGCTGCTGCGCGTGGAAATGGGTCGCGTCGGTAAGGATGTAGCAGGCGTTGTTGATACCCGCCCATCTCAGGATGGCTGCAGAACAAAGCAGAACCAAGCGATCGAGAAGTAACTCGTTCTAGGGAAGCATTTAACCACCGGCTAAAAACGTCAGAGAAAATCGCTTACGGCAGCTGCCATAACGTCGAACATGAATTCCAAGACCTCGTCGACCGATTTCGCGAATTCTAGACCAAGAGGAAAATAAGCATCACTCAAGAGTCAATACGGATAATACCCACCAAGATTCTCAAAAATCTCTGCATCCGCACCACAGCACAGGTATTTGAGAACATACTCCATGACGTTCCAGCGCAAATGCGTGAGATTGACGTGGATCGTCCCATCCGCCTCCCAGCGCTTCGCCGTCCAGTCCTCCTCATCAAAGAACGCAGCAAAGACGGGGCACCTCGCGCGCAGGATCGCCGAGTGGCAGCGCACGTCCCTGTCCGCGAACTGAAGCACCACATCCGACGCAACAGGCGACTTGGCCGGCCCCAGCTCCGGGTTCGTATTCACCGCGCGGAACAGTTGCGCCATGTCCCGCACAACGGAGGGCACCGGCACGCGCTTCACGGGCGCACCAAGCACCTGTGCGAGGAGGGGCAGGTCCAAAACGCGCGCGAGGTCCTGCAGCTCGGCCTTGACCTGCGCGGGCTTGATCTTGTGTGCGGTGAGCTCGTGTTGCAGCGTTGACGCAAGACGGCGGTCCCAGATCGCCAGCAGCTCGTCAGAGTACAAGTATTCTAGCAAAATGAGAACAGTGATGGGCTCGCAGCCCTTGATATCAAGACGCGCGCGCACAGGCCCAGAAATGGCAGCGGTCTTAATCGTGATGCTGGACTGCGCGTCAGTGACGGCCGCGCCACCAAGAGCAGCGCAAAAGACATGGGAGCGGGCCCCAAGAATAACCCGATGCGCAGGGAACGCGCGCTTCGCTACATGCACCACGACATCTGCCCCGTGGCGCGCAGGCGGCGCAGCCTTCGGCGCAAGCAACCGACACAGACACCATAGACGCTTAAAATCGGCCTCGATCCCGGCGTCCTCCACATCCTCGCCCTCGTCCCCGACATACGCCCACTGCGGCGACTCCAGGACGGCCGCAGACTCGTCTCTCAAATGCGCGCGCGGGGCAGAAGCAGTATACGGCCGGATGGTCGCCAGGTCCTCCGCCATCGTATTCCCCTCGACACGAATAGGCTCAGGCCTGAAATCTACCCGAAGCGCGCCGAACGCGCCGGTGCTATTCGCACACACCTGCGTCACGCGCTGTATAAACGGTACGCGCTGGAACTTGAACGTCTTGTTCGACGCCGCATTACTTCCCTGCGCCGCCTTGCCGCTGCGCGAGCGGACGAACACGTGCCCCGACTCGGTGCAGATGATAATGGTGCCTTCCGCGCTGAGCGCGACGTCCTGGACCGCACTGAACTGTTTCCGCAGAGCCCAAACACGTTGCGGCTTGAATCCCAGTCCACGCCCGGCGTTTGTGTCCGTTTCACCGGGGTCGGGCACCGAGAAGGTGAAGAGCTCGCCGTTGGCGGACAACGCAGCAAAAGTATCCTCGCAGCTCGTGATTTTGGCGATGTGCGCGTCCTTGAGTTTCATGGCCTGCGGCGGTCGGTATGGCTGGATCTCGGAGGGGAAAGCGTGGATCGGAAATCTGAGAGTGCTATTTTAAACCAGGACTCAATACGGACGGGAAAACGCACATGATCTTGATATACCGGTCGTTCCAGATGCAGACGACGTCTTGGGTGTCAAGAAGACAGGCCATAGCGTGGTCCTGCGCGCGATACATACAAAAAGACAGCGAAGGTAGAACGGGTACATACGGTAAGCGAAATCGCCAAAACCGGGCGGACAACCTTGGACACTTTCCGCGGAATGACCTGGTAAGGCTGCGCCGCCTTGTCGTATCCTAAAACAAGTTGGTAAATCGGCACGGGAAGCACGGTGCCAACACACCGAGTTGGCCAGTGTTGGTGCCCCAAGTGAAGACCTCGGTGGCCGTCCAACACGCAGAGGCTTGTTTGGACGCCGCGACACCCTTTACCACCTCTTTCTTGAGGGGCCCGTAGATCTTCCGTGGAACCGATTGGATAGGCTCTTCGAGCCGCCCGGTCGTGGTCGAGGCTTCTACGACATAGCCGAGCTGGTGGAAGCGGGACAGGCCCCAGCTGAGGACCTCACCAGCGCTGGTCAGCGCCAGTGTGTGGTCTTGGCCCAGAGCCACGGCGACGATGGACTGGGTCAGCTGAGGGAGCGGGACAAGACTGTACTGCGTGTGTTGGCCGGGCCCCAAGCTGTAGGTTTGCATTAGTTAAGTTGGAGGAGAGGCAAAGTCCCGACTTACCGCCCTCCGCTGCCGAATCCACACATGCGCAAGTTTGCCTTGCTCTCGGACGTCACGACGACTGCACGGAACGTCAGGAGAGAAACGTGGGGTGAGATGAACGTTGCTCGCCTGTGTGAAGCTTGGACATTTGAATTTGACGGGCAAGTAAGGGAGAAAAGCGGGCGGTCGAGCTGGGTTCGGGCTCTTCCTTGGGGATGACCACTTGGTCCGGATACGTTCTATCGCCACTATCGACCAAACCGAGGGCAGCGTTCCTGGCGACAGATGAGCGGGAGATGGTAAAACTCGTTCTGGCTATGTACCTATTGACACCCCATGTATGTAATTCGGCATGCAGGGCATGGGCAGGGGCGGTTCCGCAGACGGTAGAGTTGTACAGATCGAACGCCGTGTGGCCTTCCAGATCCTTGAGAGAGATGTCGATATCGGACCGTTGCAAGAGTAAAACCCTGTTATCGCGGCGTCAACGCTTTCGGGCTCGGAGGGGGGAGGCAACGACTGACGCGGCGGCGAGGTTCCCGTGGTACAGAGCGCGATGGAGGGCCGTCCAGTGACTCTCCACGTCCGCGAGATTGACATTCGTTCCGGGGTGTTTAAGCAGGGCCCGGACATACTCGATGCTATCCGGAGCAGTGCAAGCGAGCTGGAGAGTAGTTCGACCCAGCCAGTCCGACGCATTGGGGTCGATGGCCATCGCCGATTTCAGCGCACTTGCACCTTTCCATGACTTTCCAGCGTTGCCGCTAGTGGCGGTATGTGTTCCGCGGTCACCACCATCGAGCAGACGCTGGAACGCCTGGAGACTTCGTAGGTGAAAGTGTGCATGAAGGGTCATATACAGTGGCCGGGGTAGACTGACGACCTAATTGAAGGAGTTTTACAACTCCTTCGATAGATCGCTGTCCGATGGTGCTGCACTCGATCGAGGCGAGTACAGACTTGGGGGGAAAATCAGAGTGGAGGTCGGCAGTAAGTTACAGATAAGTTAGAGGGGGCGGGGTACAGAACAGAATCCAGAGCTGACTCGAACGTGCTTGAGCGAATGCGGGATTCGGGAACGGGAACCGAAAGTTTGGTTCAGATGGCTAAGTCTCTCAGATTCAACAGAAACAAACATTATTTACCCTTCTAGCTCACCACCATGGCTGCTCTGGCTGCGTGCGTCTCTGGCTTGTTCGACGGCATAGACTCGTTCTGAACATCATATAGGTTGCTTCCCCAACCAGTTTTCGCCCCGGCCCACGAGGACGAATCGGAACTCTCCCACTCTTCCGCACCCTCCCAATCGCTCATACCTCGGGTGACCATTCCCCTGTACGGCCAGCGGCGAGGATGGAAGCCAAGCTCCCAGGAAGATTTTGGTCTGTTCAAACTCGTTTGTTAATCAAGTTAAAAGTCATAATTCGTTCAGGCGACGGTGGTTCATATCCAGAATGTCACGTCGCTCAGTATCCGTTGGAATTGGGCAAAAAGAAGGTCCGTATCCTGTACGAATTTCCGAGCGAGTCCATTGATTCTAGTAGGGCTCTTCGGGAAATACACTCGCACTTCAAGTGGACAGTGAAGGCAATGTCCGCTACGATGCCATTGCGCACCAAGGCCAGCGGGACGACAAAATCATCCAATCCCAGTTCAAGGACCTCGTTCCCCTCTTCCACCGTAAGGACCTGACCGACGATGACCGGACGATGGAACGGCCTTCGGAGGACGAGGTGCAAGCGACCGCAGAGAAAACGCGGGAAGCGCTCGAGAAGCTCGTCACCGGCAAGATCAAGGCCGCACAGCCAAAGAACGTCCCGGACAGCGTTGGCCACACCGCGTTCATCCGGTACACGCCGGGGCAGCAGAGCGGCGAGGCGGGCTTGAAGCAGCGGATAATCAAAATGTCGACGGTGGTGGAGGATCCGCTAGAACCACCGAGGTTCAAGCACAAAAAGATCCCGCGCGGTCCCCCGAGCCCCCCGCCGCCCGTTCTGCGGAGTCCGCCCCGGAAAGCCACCGCGGCGGAGCAGAAGGAGTGGATGATACCGCCTTGCATCTCCAATTGGAAGAACAACAAAGGTTTCACCATTCCGCTTGACAAGCGACTAGCAGCCGATGGACGGGGTCTCCAGGATGTGCGTACATCCCACTATTATATGTCCACATATTCACAAGTAACGACAGGTGCACATCAACGACAACTTTGCGAAATTCTCAGAAGCCCTGTTCGTTGCCGATCGACACGCCCGCGAAGAGGTCCGGCAGCGTTCTCTCATGCAACAAAAGCTGGCGCAAAAGGAGAAGGCGTCGAAGGAAGAGAACCTCCGCATAATGGCGCAGCGTGCTCGGGAAGAGCGTGGCGGTCTTGTCCCCAAACCGACCGCCGCGAGCCAGGCCGCGCTGAAATCCACACTGGCTGATTATGGCAGCGACAGCGGCAGCGCGTCCGAAGACGAGGGCAGCGAGGAGGACGAGGAGGCGCGCAAGATCCGCGACGAGATGCGCAAGGAGAAACGGCGCGAGCGCGAGCGCGAGATGCGCATGAACAACATGGGCACGGAGCAGCGTGCCAAGCAGATGGCGCGCCAGCAGAACCGCGACATCTCCGAGAAGGTCGCGCTCGGGCTCGCAAAGCCCACGCTCTCGAAAGAGTCCATGCTGGACTCGCGGCTATTCAACCAGGAGTCGCTCGCAGGCAACTTTGCCGACGAGGACTCGTACAACCTGTACGACCGCCCGCTGTTTCATGGGTCCACCGCCGCCGCTGCTATTTACAAGGCGCGGGGGAATATCCCTGAGGGCAACGAGGATTCGTTCGGCGGGGGGACTGACGAGGGCATCGGGAAGGCGCTGGACAACGACCGGTTCGGGCTCGGCCAGGCCAGAGTCGGATTCGAGGGCGCGGCGGACCAGGAGATCCGGGAAGGCCCCGTGCAGTTTGAGAAGGACACGGGTGATGTTTTCGGTCTCAATCAGTTCTTGGACGAGGCCAAGACTGGGAAGAAGCGGGGGCTGGATACTGGAGGGTGCGTTCTCTTGTTCTTCTCTTTGTCCTGATTCTGTATTTAATCTGTTTTCTGTAGCGGAGGGTCGCGGAAGCGGCAACAACTGGAGAAGGCGACGGAGCGGGAGTAGTGTTTGTTCTCCTTCTGTATGTTTATTATACTCTGTATCTCTACCTGCCGGCTTTCTGTCAATATGCAAACATATATCTGGCGCCTTGTCTGCTCCTTGGTTAGAATTTCAACTCCGCAGTCGCGACCACGTGGATCCAAAACATGTTACGAGTCCTATTGATGAAATAGGAATCGTTATTATCAGGGGGGGGGGGGGTACTTGTGCCTTGAAACGTGATTTGTCCGTGACCAAGCGTGATTTTTTCCGTCTCCGTTTGTTAATGATCCTCGTTTTTCGACCCTTATAGAAAAATCATGACTTTCACGCGGCGTGGATCTTTCGTGGATCTCTCCTTTTATGTAAATTTTGCCATCAGTCGCCTTTTATGTGCTGGGTCTACTCGTGTCTGCTCATTGTTGTCCGTTGTGTTCGTGTTTCAGGTTTGTGACACGTGCCTCTTCCGTTCCTTCCCGGGTTCCGGCCTTCCATGTCAACACAACGCAACACTTCCTCCAGTGCACCCTGTAAAATGGCTGCATAACATCTTTGTCTTGGGATGATGTTCTCATGTCTTTGGGAATACATCTTACTATTCCATTTAGTTGGCCACCCAAGCATCTCGGCCTAATCCTCAATCATTACAAGCAACCTAGTACCCATGCCAAACTATGTCAGAACAAAAGCATGCATCCTAGGAAAGATTCAAGACCCCAAGTTCCCTAATATCCCAATATTTGAGTTGGCAGTGGATTTATTTTGCCTGACAGTCCAACATGGCCAAACAACAGGCTAGTTGGCCACCCCACTAAATGGTGTGTTGAGCTCTCAAATGGCAGCCAACTGCACTTGCAATCAAAGAGGGAGGCTATATTTATATTGACTATTTGACATAGTTGTGGTGTTTATCTGAGGCATGCAAAAGAATAGAATATCTGCTTCTGACTGATAGGGAACCTCTGAAAGAGCATCCTACCAGTCAAAAAAACTCGAGATAGGCCACATTAATATCAATGCTGCTTATTGCTGTTTTCATATATAATGATACACCGTGAAAGAAAAAAAAAGTTTCGAACACTCAAGGTCCGGGGTTCGGACCGGAGATCCACCATCATTTCCATTTCAAGCAGATCCAAACAACACGTGATTCGCGTCGCGTTGTCATTTTCTCGGTGATTTTGACAACTCTTGGGGTGAATTCTTTTCAGAAAATAAGTTTACATTGCTCCTGAAACCCTGAGGTATTTATTAGGCTCCTTCAAGTCCTAATTGCTTCCTGTTTACTAGAATAAATTGAACTGTACTCAAATTAATATTTTCACTCTTCAACATGTTAGAATAGGAGAAGGTTATGTAGATAGAGCACACTCTTGATAATTTGAATATGTATTGGAGGAATCACATGCTCAACTGTCTACTTCTTGGTCCCTGTTCCATTTATTGGAGGTAAGCATGGTTCATTGTTGAATTATGTTCACAGTGTAGAGCTTTAATTTGGGTGCCAATAAACATAAAAATACAAGGTATGGAACCACATTGTTCTCCTGCAACCCAAAGAACTCCCTGCCTACACCTAAAAACCTGCATAAAATCCAGAGTATTCAGAACTCAGTTTACTTGGACATAATGCAAGCCAAAGCCAAATATAAAGGGTTTCATTGAATCTATGACAGGTTATTTAACCTTCAGGAATTTTTCTATGGCCAATTTATGTGTTTTGAGCCTGGTGGGAACAGCATAACACCGACATGACAGTGTTGTTTGGTCAAGCTTGAACTGAAAAAGTGATGCCAGCTGTCCGGTCTGAACCTGTGATCTAGGGGCACCTGAGCTCGAAACTTTTTTTTTTTTTTTTTTTTTTTTTTCACAATGTGTCATTATGAAAATAGCAATAATAGGAATTACTGAGATGTACCTAGACACCCAACTCTGTTCCAGGATGCTGGCAGTTGGAAGCCTACTGGCCAGGCAGGAAATACTGAGGATGAAACACTGAATCAACAAGTTCACAGTTTATTCTGGAGAGTGGGTGCAGGGCACGTATGAGGACAAGACGGTAAGACAGAGGTTATACTCTGCTCCCACAGTATGCCTGGTCATAACGCTCAAGCCCTGGCCTCCTAGCTTCCAAGTGGCCAAATAGTACATCTTTCTGCCACCAAACCATTTTTTTTATTTGCCAGAAAATTTTCATTTTTCAACCAAGTAGTTCAGAAATGATTTGGATGATCCTAGAAACGGGCTTTGGCTTGCATTTCAAACTTATTTTCTTGAGGCTGAGAAGAACAAAGTGTTGAAATCCTCTGGGATAGAAAATTCAGAGTCAAGGGCCATCTTACATCATCACACACCTCCCCCAAAATGTGTTTTGAGTTACCAGGATATCTAGATACCTCTCTGACTGACCTTCTTTTGCTTAGAAAAAGATGCAGGTTGCTGAGGTCCGTGGCCCAAAGTCAAGCCATGCAACAAGCCTGAGGAGGGCATGCCTTGACAATGTTATGTTTAATCCACTGCTTGCTGGTACTCAATTTCATAAAATAATCTCAATGTTTTCCATCCAGTCAAAAAAAATGCAATGGCTTACTCTGTGAGGATACTTCAGCCCAATGCAAGCTGGTCGACATGCTAACGTTGATGGAGCGAGCTTTGGGCTGCACCAGAAATGTGCCCAGAGAGGCCCAGAGATGTGTATGTTACACCCACAGAGACAACAGTAGCAGGCCATGCTGCTTGCCGACCTTAACTGCTTTATTCTGTTATGCAAAGTAATTACTTAACAGATTCTGTGAGGATATTTCAGCCCAATGTGAACTGGTCGATGCACTACGTGGTGGAAAAGTAACTGTCGCTTGCAGGATTGAGGGCAACTATCATCAAATGGCCACCCAAACTGTCACTTGCTTGAATCCAGCCAGTTTCTCCTTTAGGTGATTTTGGAGTTATCTGCAGGCACGATGCAGCTTGGCAGTAGCTCATGCTTTGGTAGGATTCTGTTTTTGATACAGATTGAGACGGAAAATATGTTTGGACCTTTTCCTTCAATTCCAAATTTAATCTCAAATGAAAACCAGTTTCATGCTGGCCCACATGATGTCATCGACTTTCCCATCAAAGACATGCATGCATGGACAATTCCGGTCACCGTGGGTCATCCTACTGCCAAACTGAAGTCACTGAAAGGAATATTTGGAGTGTTATGCTGCATCAGAGTATTTGTGAAACCTGTGTAGAATATTATTTCCAGTATCCTTTGTTTACTGTATGTAAGAAATGAAAGTGAAAGACACTACGGTAAAAAACATACTAATACTTATGGTGGTCTGTGTGCACTTTTAATGATCCTGCATAAATGCATATGTTTCCAGGTTATTTTCAATAATCTCTTATACAAATGAGCTTGATTAGTCATAGATGTCCGAGACAAATGCTAAGACAAACAAAGGAGACAAACCTCTCCGCGACTCCCTGCTTCGTCCACAGCCTCTCAACACCTCCCTCATTGACTTCATGTAACCCTGACATCTGGACACACCTGGACAACACTGAGGACACTTGGACTAAGCACGACAATCTCGACATCCTGAATGTGCCGCCTTGCTCACCACGACTCCCAGACACCGCTCAACCTCTCCAGAGCCTTATTGTCCATTCAATTGTGTCGAAGTAGTGTCCTATTTTCCCTCAAGTAAGCTTACATTGTATATCTCTGGGCTAATACACACTTTTTTGTTCTGTTGGTGGATTAGACTTGGCCAGCTGCTGCTCCGTGTTTGCCCGCATTACGCCCATCACGTAGGTCGTAACCGTCTCTTGGAGGGATTCAGGCCGTCACTTTGTGCATCTACTCATGGATTTCCAACTTTTGGTCTGGATCCCGGTGTTTCTGCTGCTGCTCTTGAATACGTGTGTGTGCTATTTCTTCTAATGAAGCCTTTCAGTACAATGTCTTGCCCACCCTGTCGACTTCGATGGTCCATCGTCCTGAGAAATTTGTCTGAAATGCTCGATGGACCATGATGCTATCATTATATTCTGTTTTGCACTCTCCTTGCCTGTCAGCCTGCCATCAGGCCCTCCAAGACTTAATCAATGACATGCCACTGGGCTCCTCTGTGCTGGATCAGCACAGTTTGGCTTTGCAGAATACTGATCACAAGCACCAGATAGCTTTGCAAGAAACCCCGAGTCGGTGTTGGTGTCGTGTCCCAAATGAGAACCGGGCAACATCCCCGACACTTGGACTATCTAGACCCCAGGTACAACGGCCTCAGGTGCGCCTGCTGTAACTGTCTCCAACTAACACTGATCATTCTTCAGGGGCTTAACAACGAATGGACCCACTCCCAATGGACAATCCATCATTCAGTGTGGATGATGTTGACGTGAGGCTGCACAGAGGCAAGTTGCAATGCAGCACTGGATCGGTCCACTGTGCAGTGTGAATGACGATGACGTGAGGTGGAGCAGAGGCAAGTCAATGTGACCGCAGGATCTGATGGCCTACCAATTATGAATGCGTGGTTGAATGGGCAGCGTGAATGACAGTGCCGTGAAGCTGAACAGCAGGTTTAATTCATGCAGGACTGGCTGCAGGTTATAATGTCTCTGACCAAATGATATATCTATACTGTGTAATGAACCTCAGTTGACACTGCCTACGGTTGGCTGTTGTGCATTCAGACGATGGGGATCATTTCTTCAATGTAAACAAGGACACCAGGACGTGAGGAACCAACCGTAGGTTGGTGACGAGCGTCCCCCAGTTCAGCAACATCAAGGCACATGGATTCTGGAAATCTTTCATGCCGTTGTTCCATTACACCGACTTTATTGACCGTGCGGAGCATGGGTTCTTGCTAGTCCTGCACAAATGTGTGCATCTCCTGGTGACTTTCAATGAAGAGATAGTACTGGCCTTGTTCTGGGCTCTCACTTGGATGGGCTTGGCCTCATCTGACAAGATAATGGTGTAATTTCACCGAATTTCACTGCATTGGGCTGATTGGGAGACAAAATGGGACTAGGATTATCCTAATAACAGCCTCATGGATATGATAGTCCCCGAAACATTGAAACAACCTCAAAAACATAATTTGACCTGAATTTTTTTTTGTTTTTGACTCAAGCTCAAGAATATCCAGGGTTGAGAGTCTTCTCCCTGGATGCAGTAATATTTTGTTGTTGCCCAAAACACAAATTACCAGGAAATATGTGTATTTATGCAAGATTATTAAAAGTGCACACCGACTACCATAAATACTTGTTTGGAGGATTGAATGTCATTTAGTTCTCTGTTGCTTATAATTGGTTTTTGAAGCAACCGCAACACATGAAACATCAAAGGAATCCATTTTCGAGACTGCCAATACCAAGGCCCTCCGGGCACCTCCTGGTACCTTGTCCTGGATCTCAGCCATAAAATTCATATAGACCTGAGAAGGAATGGCCCGCTCGCAAGTCTTGTCCTTGGCCAACTTGCCTCCCTTGCTGGCTAGATGCTGGAAAACCATTCAACAGAGCTGAACTGAGCTGTAAAGAGTAAACAACTCAGAAAAATTAAAAGAAACATGGCAGCCAATCAGAAGACAGGAAATTGACTTTAATTTATTTAATATCAGATTTCACGGTGTCTCGGGAGCTCCAGTATGATTGGACACAGAGGACATTTTGTGTTTGAGACCTGATAAAAAATGCTATATGGAATGTAAAAGTCAGGGGCCCAGCCTAATTAGCCAATGGAGCAGACCTCGAGGCTATGCCTGATACCTTTCCAGCTCATTTAGGATCTAGATGTCTTTCTAAGTAAGAAATATATGTCAATTTGAATATCCCACCAGTCCTGATGCTGAATCCACATGTTGTAGTGGCCGAAAAATGCTGCCTTCGACCCGGAAGATTGCCAAGACATCCCACAATATATGATGGGTGTCTTAATCCCTCTTGTGTAGGAATACCCACTCACATTCAGCAGATAAACCCAATTGGATGTGCTTGAGCCCTGTTTCCTCAACAAGTTTGTGACTCCTCCCACAGTTTCAACTCTTGACCAACACACATAAAAGTGGAGGTAATATCCTACACAGCTTACCCAGATAATATGATGACACACAATGCTCCAGACCGTCCTTTAGATTATTTCAATCCTTTATGCTGTGTTGTTAGGACAAGAATTGGGGCCATGTCGGCCCGAACTCATCCACATGTGCACATTATTTGTTCATGCTTTGATGATAAAATTGATATTGGCTTGCCAGCATCTGGAAGCTACTGAACCACGCAGCGACGCTTGTGTTTTTTTTCCCAAACATATTTTGCAAGAAGGATTAGATCCAAATATATATATTTTCATCTCAATCTGTATCACAAACGGAATGCTACCAAAGCGTGAACTACCGCGAGCCTACATCATGCCCATGGAAAACCCCAAAATCTGGCCCAAAGGAGAAACTGGCCAGATTTGAGCAAGTGACAGCTCAGGTGGCCGTTCCATGACAGTTGCTTGTTCACCGTGCACTAGCATCGGCCGAGCAAGCTTTGGGCTGTCCCAGAGATATGCCCAGAGATGTGAGACAATGGTAGGGCCATGCTGCTTGTCGGTCTTAACTGCTTTATTGGCTGAACCTGGTTTAGCTACCCTGGAGAAGATAGATTTTGTTCTCTTTTGCTACATGTACAAACAAAAATTTAGTCAGACAACATTGGTCATCGTGAAAATAAAATTGAAAGAAAATGGACAAGACAAAAAACAGTAAATCAGAGCACAGGGATATGTTCTTCAACTCCTTGCCTGCTTGAATTCCATGTGCGAGCTTATTCCATCCCTTGGAACCAAAGAGACTCTAAGTTCAATTGTCTGACCTTAGTCATTTCTGCTTTGCTAGTACCTGTTGATGTTTGGAGATTTTCAGACCCAAGTCTCGACCGACTGGCTGACTCTTCACGAAAATTGATACAAGCATTGAAAGTGCCACTGGTACAAAAAACCCATGGGTACACTTCTCTGCTTATCTGTAAATACAGTGGTTGAGTTGAACACGCAGACTGACCACATAATATCAAATGCCACAAAGAAAGGCAGTAACTTTCTTTGTTTGTCTCTTCTCCCGTTCATCATTACCTCTCCCTTTGCTTAGCAAAATGTTTCCATCTCACAGGTTTCTAACGCAACCCTTATAAAAGGTCATCCATATTTTGTGCTCTCCTCACCTCCTTTCATCTTTACTTTCTGCTGCATGGCATCTCTTGGGACTTACCACAACCATATCAATGCGAACGGTGGCACCATATACACATGGATGTCATCCAGATGCTAGAATGATCTGAAGCCACCAACCTGGCCTCCCACAACATTGACAAGACCTTTCATCGTAAATTTGACCTTTCCAGAAAATATGGCAAATATTTCTTTAATGAAAATGATCCAAAATTCACTGCGAACATTGTTGCTGAGGTTGGGTCAGAGGAGGCACCTGGGTTGCTGGCTACCCCAAGATTCACATCTGTGCCCCTGCTGGGGCTCATCAGCTCACACAACTTTCAGATTTTAGAAAAAATATATAGAGTCAATAAAATTTCTTTTGTTGCTTACTCCAATTTACACTTTAGTCTGTATACCAGTGTGATGCATTTCAATTGCCTCTGACGCAAGGGCACCCATAAATGTTTGATGCACCCATTTTCAGCCTCTGACCAGGTTCTGGCGTTGCGCGGCGTGAACTGGGGTGTTATCGGATTTCTGCTGCTCGACGATTTCAGACCAGCAATGTATTGGTGCTGCAAGAAATAGAGCTTTAGAATGGAGCAACACAGTATTTTCGGAGGTGAATGCGTAGAGTTCCCAGAGAATTTTGCGACTCTAACTACTGGCTTGAGTCTATTTGATGCGCAAGCGTGCTGGTAAACAATTGCCGTGGTATAACATAGGGACACAGCTACCTGATGAGTCTTTTGACGAAACATTGCTGCCTACGCTGTGGTCCCGCAACCTGCTAAAAAACCAATATTCTCATCCTCAGGTCGTCATCGCTCGCTCCCACCCCAATAACTGGCCAGCTAGTAAATTGGTACATGTCAGCCACTATATTCCGAAATTCTCGGAGTCTTGTATTGACAGCCTATTGCTGACTCCTCTGGGCCGCACTGCATGGTCATCACAGCCAGTGTTCCTACCAGAGCTCCTACTGAGCTCGAAGAAAATTTCTGTGACCTGTGGCTACACCCAACAAGATGGTTGAGCAGAAGAAGTTGAGCTCAAAGAGGTAAAGGAACATCTGTTAGTTGCCCATTTACGTAGCTGACTCCTACCAGAACTTTAGCAGTATTACTGAACAGGTCATTCGCCCAGACACCAGGCGACATTATGTTAATTTGTCTTCCACCTACCAACAACGTAAGTCTTACCACTATCCACAATGTTAGTCTACAACCCATCCAATATCCTATTGCTCATCTTATAAAATCCCTCAATGGCAAAAGGCACAGCTCCCACTACTCCTACTGTCTGCCTGAGAAATACCAAGTTGAAGAAAGGGAAGAAACCCTAGGCGGAAGACGTGGAAATGGGCAGTGGGTTGTCAATTGATCCCACAAGGCAGCAGAAGGTAAAACTCATATACTACATCATCTGTCATTCTGACGAGATGAGTAGATCACAAAGTTGGGGATGTGTATGACCTGAATCTTCTTTCCGAACACCTTGGTCTGTATTTTGCGCATCAGAATGTCATGCTTATCCAGCGCAATATCCGGGATGAAGATGAGAAGCTCAGTTGTTGGAAGGAATGATTTCGGCGCTTTCATTTGAAACCATTGTGTATCAAGATGATCCAAGGTAAAGTTTTTTATTTTTTTCTGTTACCATTGTTGTATTTTTTTTCCCCAGAGACATACCACATATACATAGAACAGTTGAAGGTTTTGGACAAGGGAGATGGAGAACCATGGTTCTACCCCGTTCCAACTATTTCATCCGACACACCTAAGAAGTGCACCAGAGAACATGAGGCAAAATCTGACAGCTCCATCCGTGATGTGCTGACGGCTTTCAATCTCTGTCCAAAAAAACCATGTTCCTCTGCTTAGACATACATACTTTTCTTACTAGTTACTGAACTACCGTCCAATCAGCCTACGTATTGTATTGAGTAGAATTTCTTGAATACATCTCACTCTCTAAACCCATGATAGTGGCCCAAAATGGTAGTGGGCCTTGCCGCTCGTTGGCCTTACCAGCTTTATCCCACTTTCCCCAAGGTTCAGCCACCCACCTCAAAGAGGCCGAATCCATGTCATTCTATTATCCAAAATAATTACTTGGTGGCTACATACAAGGCAGAGATTTCAAATCATATAAATTATGATGGTCACCTCTGATTCAAGTACAAAACTCGGTTGCTTGTTTACCACCAGAGGATAATTATGTTCAACGTCTGGATTACCTTCCAGGCCCCGGAGAGTGAACGCGAGTCACAGGATAATGTACACTGTGAATTTCCAAAAAGTGATCCCATCGTTGGCACTCTCAAACAAGCTCAGGGATTATCAAATGCTTATGGGAAGTCACCCACTGCCTCACATATACAGGTGAGAGTGGTGTATTGGTGGGACCACTTCGGATCTCATCGGATCCTTCGGAACAAATCGTCTATCAAATGGGGAAATGGACTCGTACTGCCATGCGAAGCACTGGCCCAAAGGCCAAGTTCGGTTGACCACCATGTACTCTGACGACGAATTCGACTTTATACAGAACTACGCGCCTCCCATTTCACGGGATGGATTCTTGTATCACGGC
This sequence comes from Mycena maculata, assembly GCA_029448575.1. Lineage (NCBI taxonomy): Eukaryota > Fungi > Basidiomycota > Agaricomycetes > Agaricales > Mycenaceae > Mycena > Mycena maculata. Next base: position 299,286 of record JARJLG010000085.1, on the reverse strand, counting down.
AATGACTTCTACGTTACAGGGCATGGGTCGAGGTTCCACACGAGACGCGCCGACTCTGCCTGGCTCCATTCGCTATTGACGTACACAGCTCCTCCCCCGGTCCTCACCAAGAAGGGGAAGGTCGCCAAACGCCAGCCGCACCCTCATGAGGACGAGTCGGAGGAGTTCTATCTCGCGCAACTGCTCCACTACGGCCTCCCACCGGCCACGACAAAGGAGGCAGCCAAGCGCGCGCTCCTTGGGGCGTTCGGGTCCAAGAAGACCCTTACGGTTCCCGCGAAGGTTTCGAAGTTGGAACAAAGCATGGACGAGGAGTACAGGAAGGCGAATAAGGTGGCGAAAGCGAAGTATTTGGAGGAACAGAAGCAGGAGAAGATCAAAGAGGAAGAGAGAGATCGATGCTGCCATTGGAAACTTCCTGCAGGGAGCTGGGGACGAGAGGCCGACGAAGAAAGGAAAGACTCAGCCCGCCAAGGTATGTCGTGTGCCACTTCATCATTTCATACCTTGACATGTATCTCAGCTGCAAGCGAACGGAGAACTCTCTGGGAACTTCGAAGTTCTCGCACCTTTCCTCACCGAACAGTGGCCAGACGCCACCAGCGAAACGATGTGGCTCAAACTATGCCCCTCTTCCACAAACTCCCACCTCTGGGGAGCGTTCGATTTCGGCGTAGTCACTGGGACCATCCGCTCAAAGGGCGCTCTTCCAACGTCCGTCGGCGACGCTGTCGCATTCTTCTGGCGCGGTCGCGAGACCGGTGAAGGCGAGTCGACGTTCGGGGAGCGCAACATCGGCACCATCACCTTCCTCGGCGGCGGGAAATTCAGGGCCCAAATAGACTGGGACTTGGGCAACTTTGACTTTGCTGGTACGAGGATGGGCGGTGCGAAGGGAAAGATTGGGCCTACGGCCTTGCAGGAGTGGAAGGCTTCTTGGCGTGCCATAAATCAGCGCGCGTACAACAGGGAAAATATAGCGCGGTGGGGCAGATGGGGTGGGGACGACGATGACGCGGAACAGCCTACCGGCTCGGATACGACTGAAGGCGTTGAAAGCGATGTTGAGAAGGAACACGCATATGACAACTGTGCCTTTAGGGGTGCTCAATTCTCAGCTCATCTCGCCCATCTCTTATTTGTCCGAAATAAATAAAGATTTGATCGCGGATCATATGCGGCATCCACGATCTCGTTGGGGCCGAATCCCCTCCAAGAAAATGTTCACATGAACTTAAGTAATTTTATGAGCTCCTGCACAGTTTAACCCATCCGAAAAATAGCATATTTTGTTTCACTGACATTGATTCAGTTTCACCAGTCACAAATGCTGTTTTCAAAGTGACCATTTTGAGGGAGAATCAAGAAAATGGCGCTTCGAAATGACCAAATTTCACCAGACATTGTCGAACTCCTGAAATTTCTCTCTCCAAGTTCATGTCGACATTTTGTCGAAGAGAAAAGTAGGCATGCCGAATATGATCCGATATCAATTTCTTATTTATCTCGAACAAATAAGAGATGGGTGAATTTCGAGATGGGCGAGATGAGCTAAGAATTGAGCACCCCTTTTTAAACTGATATCATTGTAATGAATACTACGCATTCACTGTGTTTTCTGCAAAATATCTTCTGGGCGGATACCCTGGGATATCATGATGGGTATCCACAGGTATCCACTCATATCCGATGCTGTCCGCTGATATCCGAGAATATCCAATGGGGTACCACCTTAGGGATCGCATGCAGCAGATGCTTCAGCTATACTGAGCTAAGCTAAGTAGAGACCGTGGCACATTTGCATACTAGTAAAGGCGACATGATCTACATAATCCCATCCCGTCGAGGCCAGCTCTAACGTATTGTTCTACAGAGGTTTACATATTTAAACTGGGACAACGGATTCAGATGGATCAAGCAGCGGAGAGAAAATAGCACCTGGATAGCGACCGTATATATACTATTGCATGTTTCATCTCGCGAGGAACTGAGATTGGTCAAGGGTAGGAGGGGAAAGAACACCTAACACGCTGAAAAACATGATGTCGCGTAGTTGCGCTCGCTCTGATCTTTGGTCTTCAGCTGGAGAAAAAATCAGGATATGGAAGACGATGGGCAGAGGATGGGACGTACATGGTCTTCTTGGGATATGGGCGGGTTGTGCGTGGGGTCTTGGGCTTGGATGACGGAGGACATAAACTTGTGTGGTCGCTGTAGCCTGTGAGGAAATGCGGCGCGTGAACGGCGAGCGAGGGAGTCGCGCATTGCTGCGGCCGCTTTAATTGGAGGCTGGATTGCTGGGGAGAAGCGAGCTGCGCTATTGACGGGTTCACGGATGAACTGCTCGCGATGATTTGGCTATTGAACGACATAGATGTAACGCTTTGGGGAGCCGGCCTATTGGCGGGCGACATAGGGTGGATGAGGAATATTGATGGTGACGGGTAGGCCATGGCGAGGCGGCGTTAGGAGTTGCTGGATGAGTGCGGGAAGCACTAAAAGACGCGCTCAGCATCGGAGAGAAATGCGCCGCAAATACGTGAGAAGGAAATCTTGTGTGACTAGGGGTAGTTCGGCCGTCTTTGGAGGATAGGTTGATGACTAGTGGCGGGCTGGAGCGTTCACAAATTCATGAGTGAAGGTGGATTATTGGCCTGTTGGCGCGCCGGAGAGGGAGTGGTTCGGGGAGCCGGCCGATTGTGGGACACCTGGGTAACGGAGCGGTGATAGAGGGATACTTGTTGTGGTAGTGGTCGGCTGCGACGTCAAGACATCGATGTGGTGCTAGATGTTGATGAAGACTATGAAATTGGAGGCGTGTAGAGTATCGAGGGGAGCACGAGGGGAACGCCTAGGAGATATGCTCTAGGGTGGGGTTGATCTTCGGTCTTGGGCTGGAGGGAAAAAAATCAGAATATGGATAAGGATGAAGGAGATGAGACTTACGGGTCATAGAGGCGCTGGGTCTTCTGGAGTTGTGATAGGCCGAATCGCATGTGGTAGTTTTGGTTGAAGGTTGGTTGAAGGCCGTAAGAGGAGCTGCGCGCGTGCGCGTGTGTGGTGGCTCGAGGGAAATGCGACTCGTGGACGGCGCGCGAGGAAGTTTGAGCTTGGGGATAAATCAGATTGCCGTCTTCGAAACAAGTTGCTTGTGGGCCCACTGGCGGGCGGGGAAGGGTTTTAATTGGGCTGTTGGTGGGCTCGAGGGCGACAGAGTAAGACTGCTTTTCGGATGAGCTGCTGCCGGATCCATTGACAGTGAATAAGGAATATATTTGTGGTGTTCGTGGTCGGCCCTGGTGGCGTTTTGAGTCTCTGGTGGACATTGAGATATTGACGCTGAAAGACGCCGCCGAGCTTCGAGAGTGGAGAAGGACGGAATGGGAAGCGGGGGTCTGGGACTGGGTTGCTGTTCATCGACGGTGGACGTCGGAAAGGTGTTGGGAAGTTGTTTGGGGCGCTGAGACCGAAAGGACGCGTCGGGCGTGCAGAACGAGTCACTGATGGATACTGAGAGAGATGTTGACGTTGAAAGACGCGCCTGAGCGTCGAGAGTGGAAGGACGGAATGGGGGGGGGGTCTAGGGTTCGGTTGGATGTGGGAAAGGTGAGGCTGCTGACGATAGGTGTTGGGAGGCCGACTCGGAAAGACGCTCGATGCAGACGCATCCGGCGTCGGGGACGTGAAGGAGGGTGGGGTTGGGTTGGGTTGGGTTGCTGTTCATCGACGGTGGATGTCGGAAAGACGAGGTAATGTTGGAAGTTGTTTGGGGTGCTGAGGCCGAAAGATGCATCGGGCGTCGGGGGTGCAGAATGAGGGGTTGGGCTGGATTGCTGTTCATCGATAATGGATGTCGGAAAGGGTCGCGGTGGCATTGGGCGTTGCTGGAGATGACTGAGGGGGTACGCGCCCTGAAAATATCTTTCTTGCTGATCTAAAAGCGGGGACGTGAATCGAGTTGGTACGGGCGACGGAGAAGCTTGATGAGACTGGAGAGACGGGGAGGAGGGGCCGTCGGTGATGAAAGGAGGGGAGACTTGTAGGCACCGCTTCGTCTTGGAGGTGAGATTGGAATCCGTTGAAGGTAGATAATGGGTACTGTAGTCGAGGGGCGCGCATAAGGGATACGTTCCGGTGCGCCCTGAATATATTTCTTGCTGAGCTAAAAGCTGCACGGAGTTGCTGTGGGCGATGTAGTGGAGAGAAGCTTCTTGAGAATGCGAGGAGTGGCGGAGGTAGTTATCAGTGACGAACGGAGGGAGGGGAGACTGGTGATGGTAAACTGGAAGCAGGTAAGACTTGAACGGAGCGCTTTATCTTCTTCATCCACTGGCATATACGCCGAAGCGGGTTGCGCGTCCGCGTCTGCTTCTTGGTCTCGGGAGCAGGGGGTGAGGGGGCGGCGTCAGATGGGCGTGCGCGCGCGCGGTTGCTGGATGAAAATGCGCCGGGCGGGGTGTGCGCGCGGACGCGCGCGAGAAAGCTCTGCATGGCGGGGGTTACGTCGGCTGTGACGGCCAGTGGCAGTGCGTCTTGTGGGGCTTGGGCTTGGGTGGAGGGGAGTTCGCTATCGGGGAAAGGGCTGTTGGAGGACTTGGAGGATGGTGAAGGAAGTTTAGGGTGAATTTCGGAAAGGCGGACGGGATGGAACGAGAAGGACATGGAGGTGGCGTTGGAGGTTGCTGGGGAGGAGAAGTCGAAGGGATTGAAACTAAACGACGCGCCGGGCGTCGTGGGTGCGGAGGGAGCGAGAGTGGAGGGGACGGTGAGGAGCTGGGAGGACAAGGTGGTGGTCGCGGGTGCGGGAGTGACTTGGAAAAGATTTTGCATTTTACCGATTTCGAAACGGAGCTGGAGGAGTGTGGGGCGGGTATGGGCTACGGGGCGGAAGCAGCGTTCGAGGAGCTCGTTGAGCTCGTCAGAAATGGGGAACGTGCGGCGGAGGTAGTCGCCATCAGTGAGGAACGCGTCCCACCCGTGATCAGAGTCGATGGCTTTCCGCCAGGGAAAGTCACCGGACATGAGGTTTAGGAGGATAATGCAGCAGGCCCATATGTCGCTTTGGGCGGGCTCGTACGTGCCCTTTCTGCCGAGAGTAAACATTTCTAGCAGAAAGAAAGCGTGATCAGCAAAGTTGGACAAGTGAGACAGGGCCACAGACATACCTGGAGTCATGTAAGCAGCAGTTCCGGCGGGATCCGAACACGGGAGCTCGTCGTCTACTGCCAGCCCAAAGTCGGCGATGCGTATGCTGCTGCCATCTGTGCTGCAGAGGATATTTTCGGGCTTCAGGTCACGATGGTGGACGCCGCGTTGGTGGCAGAAACGAACGGCATCGAGCAGCTCTATAAACGTCTGCTTGACGAGGGTGTTGTTATTGTGGAACACCCCGTCGTCGACGGCCGCCCATAGATCGCAGGCGGAGAGTTCAAGAACGACGCAGAGGCACCCGTGGGTGTAGAACTGACGGTGGAGGGATATCACACAGGCGTGGGGGGAGCATATGGCGTGCAGCTCAATCTCGCGTATGTCGTAGCGAGAGCCATACCCTAAACATTTGACCGCGTAGTGAGCGGGAGCGTCGGGAGGAGAAGTAACGTCGAGCGCTTTGTACACGACCCCATAGGAGCCGGCCCCCAACACTTCTATGAGGCGGAGCCGGCCCTCGTCAACGAGGTGACCGGTAAGATTGGGTAAGGAGTCGGAAGCAGGCATGATCATAAGAATCGAGAGTGAGAAGAGTAAAGAAAAAAGCAAAAGAATTCGAGTGAGAGCAAAAAGACCACGTTCAACGTGGTGGTAGAAGAACAAAGAGTGTTAAAGTAAGACAAGCCCCCGCGGAACCTTTATAATCGCGAGTCGCGTCAGGAGAATATTTGGTGTTGAATTTGTTTCCGAAGTAAGACATCCCAGATCGCTTGTGGCTGGCCAAATTCCCCAGCTAAAAAGTATGTGGCCCGAACATGAGAGCAAGATGGCGGTGAAGGTAGGCTCGTCGACAGTTTCTATAGCAATTTCTGAAGACAGTCTACTATATGTGCGGTGAACAAGAATCGGAGAGTCGGCCCGGTGTGACTTGATCACGCCCACGTGTACGGTTAACTTTGACCAGCCCCTGTCAGGCTGTCTTGCCTACATGGAAAGCAAACGGAAAAGGTCGAGGTGAAGGATGTATCTGGCTAGGAAAGCGGCGATTTCAAGTTATAACTCAGTCGCGAGTCAAATATTTCAGATCAGGATCGAAAAGAAAAGTCCGGTCTGAAAATTCACCTTGGTCAGGGCTGGGTCAAGAATGCAGTTGAGGGTGGTCGCGTTCTAGACTTGTTTTGTTTTTGCAAACTACTCCTCTTTCTTGTTGCTCAACGTAGAGACTGGCTCCGAGTCTAGTCGCGTTCAAATTTCTCGCTTCTAGTTAATGGACATGTGACCGTGTATCGCCCACGTTCGCTCGCTACTTTAACCGGCGCTCTACCATCTCACACCGATGCACCACTGGTGTCGTCCGACTTGGTCTATGGAACCGATTTAGCCTCCTCGATGTGCACGACTACTCGAGCAATCCTCTTTGCAACTGTCTCGCTCGGTATCATATGGCTCCTTCTCACTAGTACCTGGATGCGAGGAAGGGAATTTCACTTCTCACTCACTCACGATGACCCTGAATTCGACCTCCGGAAATCATGGGGCGCATACTCGCCCTTTTTCTCGGTCGAGGAGTATGCCCCGCCGCCAGACGGCTGTCAAGTCACACAGGTGCGCTTTACACTAAAATATACGAATCTTCATTGACGAGGATATAGGTGAACATCGTAAGCTGTTCAGTTCGTATCTGCGAGGCGAAGTTGTGAAATAATGGCGATATAAAGCTCCAGAGGCATGGCGCGCGCTTCCCGACGTCTGGCGCGTCGATAAATATTGTATCCGCGGTACAGAAGCTGCAGAATGCGGACGCGTATGGACATCCGGCCATGGAATTCCTTTCGTCGTTCGTGTATACGCTGGGCACGAACGACCTCGTCCCTTTCGGTGCAGTGCAGTATGCGCCGCCCGTTTCTTGAGACTCGCCTCACCTCAATACAGATCTTACCAAGCCGGCGCGGACGCATACGAACGATACGCCCACCTAATTGATGCAGATAGCATCCCGTTCGTTCGCGCTTCGAGCGGCGTCCGCGTAGTCGATAGTGCGACGAATTGGACGGCAGGTGTGTTCATTTTTTCCCCATCAAGCGCGCCGCTTATCGCCCTCGAGGATTCGCTGCTGCCAGCCGCCACATCTACCGCCCATCGTTGGCGGTCATTCTCTCGGAAGAGGTGTGTATGCCTCTCGGTCCCGCTGAACACGCACCAATAAGCTTTCCAGGGAAACGACACCCTCGAAAGCCACATGTGTCCCAGTGCCGGCTCCTCAGACTCCCAGACCGACGAGTGGGTAGCCGTGTACGCCCCCGCCACCACCGCGCGCCTCAACACCTGGGCCCCAGGCACGAACCTCACCGACCGCGAGACGCACGCGCTCATCTCACTCTGCGCTTTCCACACCGCCGCGCTCTGGCGCCCCTCCTCGCACCCTGCGCCCCTCAGCCCCTTCTGCGCACTCTTCACGCCGCCCGACTTTGCGGGCTTTGACTACGCCGCGGACCTCGACAAGTTCTACCACACGGGCTACGGCGCGCACCTGGGCCGCGTGCAGGGCGTCGGCTTCGCGAACGAGCTCCTCGCGCGGCTCGCGCGCGCGCCCGTGCGTGACGGTACGCAGACGAACCGCACGCTCGACGCGGACCCGGCGACCTTCCCCCTGGACCGCGCGGTGTACGCGGACTTTTCGCACGACAACGCGATGGTCGCGATCATGGGCGCGCTGGGGCTCTTCCGCCAGCCGCACCCGCTGAGCACGGCGGGGCCCGATCCGCGCCGGACGTGGCACACGCACGCGATGGTGCCGTTCAGCGGGCGAATGGTCGTGGAGAAGCTCGCATGCGGCGCCGCCCCTGCGGAAGAGTACGTCCGCATCCTCGTCAATGACGCGCTGCAGCCGCTGGAGTTCTGCGCGCCCGATGGGATTGGTAGAGGGATGTGCACGCTCCCCGCGTTTGTAGACAGCCAGTCGTACGCGCGCAGCGACGGCGGCGGCGACTGGGAGAAATGTTTTACTTGAAATAGAGCACGCATCCAATGTAACCGTAATTGATATTTCTACAACTTTCGACGATCCATCCGTCCGTAAATTCCTAAGCACACTTTATGAGAACTCTTGATAATCCGACCGTTCACTCTTTAAATCTGCCCCTCGAGATTCCCATCGATGCTCTTCTTGTAGCTGCCGAAATGTAAGCACGATGCCCTCAAATTAGAAAAGAGAACAAACCTGTGGCCAAACGACTTCGTGTCCTTCCTGGCCTTTTTGAGCACGCGCTCAAACGCGTCCATGCCCCTGTCCAAGTCCTCGAGCGGCGGGCCGAACGAGATGCGGATGAACCCGTGGCACGGCGAGTTGAACAGGTTGCGGCGGTGCGCGGGGTTGATGTCGAAGAAAATGCCCGGGATCACGATCGTGTTCTCCTTGAGCAGCTCCTCGAAGAACGTCAGGCCGTTGTTGATCGGCGACGGGAGGCGCTCGAGGTTGAGCCAGATGTAGAACGTGCTCGTCGGCGGAATGTCCACGTCAAGCTTCATATCGTGCAGACGCTTGAGGACGTGATCGCGCTTGGCCTTGAAGTGGCGCTGGAGGGCCTCCTGCGCGGGGGGTTAATACCGGAGACGGCGAAGGGGAGGAGAAAAAATGCGTGCCTTTTCGACCGCGACGCGGCTGGGCTCGAGGAGCGGGATGGCCGCGAGCTGCATGGGGTGGTTGGCACCACCGTCCAAGAACGAGCCGGACTGGGAGAGCGCGGTGATCAAGTTCTTGGGGCCGATGACCCAGCACACACGGAAGCCGGGGAGACGCCAGTTCTGAAACCAGCATCAGGACTCGCAAATAACCAAGAATAGAATATAGAGCCAACCTTGGTGAGCCCATCGATGATGACGACCGAGTCGCTGTTAACGTCCTCGATGTACTCGGCCGACGAGACCGACTGGCCAAAGTCCTTGTCGTTCTCGGGGTAGATGTACCACGAGTAGAACTCGTCAAGGATCACGGTGGTGCCCTCGCGGCCGAGCGCGACGAGTTCCTTGAGGTCATTGCCCCTAGAGACGATCAGTATTGAATATCGAACTGAGCTACCCAGGCGGGTCCCTACTTGATGACCTGACCCGTCGGGTTGCGAGGGTTGGACGCGAGGATGACCGCGAGCCCCTGGGTTTGGATGTCTTTCTGCGGCAACTTAAATAAATCTGATGGCTAAAAAAAACGAGGCAACCTACTTTGGTCTGCGCGATATCCAACTTGTACTTTGTTTTGGGATCAAGTCTAAATGAGTAAATGAGTCGAAGTGAGTCTTCAGATGTGATTGCCCTGGCTACTCACGCGGTGGGGACGGGCACGAGGCGCTTGAACGAGGACAGAATCTGATCGTATGCCGTGTAGTCGGGGACTTGGTACGACTGCAACCGCTGTCAGAATGAATGGATTGCGCCGGGGGCACTAGCGCACCGTGTAGACGTCACCGATGACGGCCGCGACGCGAGAAAGACCCGCGCGCCCACCAGGCACGATGCAGACATTCTCGTGGGTGTACTGGCTGGCCTTGCCCTGGCGGTAGGTGTGATTGTACAAGTTGGCCACAGCCGCGCGGAGCTCTGAGCGGTTTAAGTAAATACAGAATAAAAGTGGCAAAAGACGAAACAAACCCTTGACACCGGTGGTGGGAGCGTACTCGAGCGAGTCGGTCGGGAGGGGGATCGAGGTGAGACGCGGGGGCGCGTTGGGGATCTCACCGACCTCAGGGGCTCCCTGACCGAGGTTGGACCACTCGTGCGAGGCGGCGTAAGTGAACCCATTCGCCATCGCGCGATCCGAGCAGTAGATAACACCGGTGCTACCTGCAATGATTTTAGCAAGTTGACCACACGATCAGCGTGCGCACAGAGTACCTGGGTGCTCGATTCCGGGGACAGTCTCCTCATCCTGCTCGAGCGTCAGTCAGGTATTCCATCCGCAAACTTACTCGGACGCACTGGGTTGATGGTCTGGGGGAGTGCGTGCTTGACACCGTGGCCCGCCGACTGACGGAAGATCTATGTGGGGATTGTTAGACCGCCGTGGCACCTCGCAACGCCGCGCTCGTCGATGAGGGCGTCGACGAGGACTGCATACCTGATGAGCCTCCGATTCTGTTTCGTGCTTGAAGTGCATAACGCTGAGGACCTGTGTGGCTAAGTTAGAGATCGATTTGGCTGACTTAACCCGGGGCAGATGGAAATGCATTGCCGTCAAGCTGGCGAGTATGCATCTATAAGTAGCCAAACTCACAACGTCTTTAAGTCTGGGTGTTCCGGACCGCGAGGGCTGGTTGCTGGATGGCGCGGACATAGCGTTCAAGGGGTCAGTATAAGTGTATATGCCTCAGGGTTGGTCAAGGGACGATTAAGTGAATGGAGCAGCAGTTTGGGGCTACACAAGGGCTACACAACATGATGCGTTGCAAGGTTGCTATATTTGGAACTTATTTATTCTTGGATCTCAGCAAAAAAAAAATTATTACACCCCGCAGGACGAGGAAATGATACATTCAAAGCGTTGGGTCAAATGGTAAAAACGCAGCCTTGAACGCCTGTGCATCGGCACGGTCCTCATCTTCCGCCAGCGTACATGCCTTCCAGTCCAGCCGCTCAGGCATGCCCAGAAGCGAAACTAGCACTTGTCTAATAACCGTAAGCAAGTTACTGTCGCCACAGCGAAAACTTTTCACCTCCCGAATTGGATTCCGAATGGAACATGGTCCTTCATGAGATGCACCATCTTGCGCCCGTCCGGCAGATCGACGCGAAAGTAGCTGCCGCGCCCGCCCGCGCACGCAGCGAGCGCCGCGTCGGCGTCCTCCTCAAAGTCGATCCCCATCAACCGCCCCTCGGCCCGGAACGCGTCCTCCACCTTGTCCTTGAGCGCGAGCGGCACTGGCACCGCCTGCACGTGGGCGTGTCCCCCTTTGGTACTCAGCCTCCCCACCTCAAAGGCCACGATCGCCGCGCCGTACTTGGCGTACATCGAGCGGAGCGCAGCCTTGTGTCTGTCGCGCGCACAATGCATAAGTATGTTGTATCGTATGGCGATGGACGCCTACTTTTCCGTCTCCTCGATGATCGGTGCCGCGAGGTCGCCCGGGATCGTCGAGAAGGTGGGATAATGTGTGATGGGCACGATGAGGACATGCCCCCCGCCCGGCACTGCACCGTGCTCCGTCGCAGCCTGCGACTGCGTAGGGATGATCTGCCCCTTCGGAAGCGTCACATAGCACTCGGTTCCGATGGCCACGATCAGGTGTTTCCTGCGCATGGATGAGCTACAATATAAAGCTTAACGCGGGTCGACATACGCGAGATTGGGGTTTGATAGGCAGAACCAGCACTCGTCCGCTGTGGAGGGGGTCAGCCCGGGATTTCGGCGTGCATAACGGCGACTGACGTGCGATTTCCTTCGGTGGCCCGCGTCTACCTCGTCCCCGGTCGCCTTGCGGCGGCCGCCCGCTCGAAGCCGGGCAGTCATCGATAAAGTGCGCGTCGCTCCCGCAGGCGCGGCATATGTAGCCCTCCTTCGGCTTCTTCCCGCCCGTATCACCCAATGCAAAGCGCGTAGGGCAGTCACGCACGAGATGCCCGGGCTGGAAAGAAGGTGAGCGAGCGCGATATACCTGGATTGGGACGCACGTTGCTGCATATCTTGCATATGTATCCTTCTGGAGGCTTCGTCCGTTCGGGACAGTCGTTGATAAAGTGCTGAAGGAATAAATAAGCCGGCAGACGGGACGCGCAAACAAAACAACCCTTACCTCGCTCGACTCGCATCGGTGGCATTTGTACCCGGGTGGCGGCTTCCCCGGATCGCCCTCGACTTCAGCCAATTGTGATTTGGGACAAAAGACAACAGAAAGGGGCCTACCGACTCGCGTGCGTTTCTGCGGTTGCCGTACGTTCCCGAATATATAGTTCTCACCCTCCGCCGTGCTTTCGTGTGGCCGCTTCATCGGGCGCGCAAACGACTGCGCCTCCGTGAAGGGGTTTTTGGTCGCGTTCGCCGGGCGCGGGGCGGGTGTCGCCGCCGCCGAATTCGGGGCGATGGAAAAGGCATAGAACCACTGCACCCGGCTCAGAATTTATAGCGACTAAATCCGCGCATAACGCACCCGTTGCTTTTTCCCCGATGTGGGCTCGCCACCGAACGCACCGAGACTGACGAAGCGCGACACCCGGTTGTCTTCATCGCTCCACAGGAACGGCTCGCGCTCCCAGAACATGGGCGGCTGGCCGCCGCCCGCCGCAAAATGGTACCGTGGTTTTGTGCGCCGGATGGTGTCGTCGAGCGGGTGCGCGCCAATGGACGAGAGCTCGGGTGAGGGGAGAGGCGTGGAGGAGATGTTAGTGATGGCGGCCGGCCAGGCATTCGTGATGAGCACGTCGATGAGCTGCGAGGACGAGGCGGTGGACTGGATGTCCGCGAGAGACTTGTAGCTCTGCTTTGCGGTCGAGGTCGTGAGTGTGTTGGACAGCAGGCGCTCCATGGTGTGTGAGGAGAAGAACGGCGACGAAAAGCCCTGCGCCTAAATCAGCGTGGGTTTTGTTAAATCAGCGGTGACCTACGGGCGGGGCCTCAGCAGAGGCGTATATTTCGGGGTCGTAGCGACCGCCAAGGCACGCTATTCGTAGCCCGTTCGCGGTCGTTATGATTCCAGATTTGTCTGGCGAAAATGCGTCGCAGATATGCTATATCGGCCCGCAGAACACTCACTGAGAAGAAAGACATTCTTGCATAATTCGCCGCCAGTCTTTGCGAATTTCTGGATGACAGAGTCGGACAGAGGGTTGTCGCCTTGCATGATGTAGCATTCGATCGGCGCTAAAGACCAGTTGGATGCGTGTGGAAATTACGAGAGTACACCACAAACCCTCCAGAGTACCGGCCAGAAGCTGAGCAGTTTCTTCCTCTGCACTCGGCTCACCAAGAGGCCCGAAAAAGTCGCCAGTACATAGCACAAGATCGAATTTGCCATGTTTCGCGTCAATGGCCTTGATTTTTGCGAACAGGTCGCGTATGGAACCCACGGCAGACCCCACGGCCAGCCTACAGAAATATAAGGCTCCTTGGTGTCATTTCGTCGCGTCCTGGCTTACACTTTGACCGACATGAGAGACGAGGCTATAACTTTGTTTTGACATGTTACATTTGGAGGCCATCAAACTCGATTCACACTTTCGCTCGTTGAACCAAGTGCCTTTGACTGTGGCCAAGTCAAATCAAGAAGGAACGCTTTGGCCGCTCTGAATTGCCTGCAGCACCAGGGGTCAGAGTTCTCTTTTCTATCGCTGGTCAACCAAATCTTTTTGTGACTTCTTACCCGGTCACATTGGACTCGCTTGCGCCAATCGTGCTTAACGAGTGCCACAACGAGCTCAAGCATGTCGCTGTTGTCCGACAGGCAGAAGGAGGACCTGTGTGTGCCCATTGCGCCCCTTTCAAGCCCAATCTTATGCCGTTTCTAGGCATAAATCCATGCTGGACTACCTCTATGCCAACAACTTCACTGCAGCCTACAACGCCCTCAAGCAAGACGCAGCGACAGAATACACGCCCGATCCAAAGGCAAAATACACCGGGCTGCTGGAGAAGAAATGGACGAGTGTCATCCGATTGCAGAAGAAGGTGCGTTCCCGAGCCCATTTGTGTCCCGGTTGCTGTAACTGTGCCCAGATAATGGACCTCGAGAACCGGAATTCGGCTCTGCAGGAGGAGCTGTCGCAGGCCCCCGCAAAACGTGCGGCATCGCAGTCGGACTGGGTCCCGCGCGCTCCCGCAGCGCACGTCCTCACCGGTCATCGCTCGCCCATCACTCGGGTCGCATTCCATCCCCAGTACTCGATACTCGCGTCCGCCAGCGAGGACGCGACCGTCAAGATATGGGACTGGGAAACGGGCGAGTTTGAGCGCACCCTCAAGGGCCACACGAAAGCCGTCATGGACGTGGATTTCGACCACAAGGGCCAGCTGCTGGGTGCGTCTGCGGATGGCGCTTAAATTCGCAGGGTTGACTTTGCAATAGTGACATGTTCTACGGACCTTTTCATCAAGATATGGGACACTCAGAACGAATGGAAGAACACCAAGACGTTCCCAGGACACGAGCACTCCGTCTCGTCCGTCCGTTTCATGCCTGGCGACCAGTTCATCGTCAGCGCAAGCCGGGATAGGACCATCCGTATGTTTGATGTGGCGTCGACGTGAGTCGCCTCCCCAAATTACGCACGACACGCGTATGCTACCCTCCACCACAGACATCTTATCCGGACGATATCAGGCCATGCGGAGTGGGTCCGCTGCGTAATGCCCTCGGATGACGGAAAGCTGCTCGCCAGCGCCTCAAATGATCATGTACGTTTCTGCATCTCTCTTTGGATGCACTCGCGCCTTACCATGCAATATCTAGACTGCCCGTATCTGGGATCCGCTGACGGGCGAATCGAAAATGGAACTGCGGGGGCACGAAAATGCCGTCGAAGTTGTCGCGTTCGCCCCACCAGCAGCATACGCCGCCATCCGCGAGCTTGCGGGCATACCAGTGCGTGTCGCCCACTTTGTGGCTCCCTCATTGTTCACTGCGTCCAGAACACCGACCGCTCCAAGCGTCCCGGCGCATACGTCGCCACCGGTGCGCGCGACAAGACGATCAAGCTTTGGGACACGGCGAGCGGCCAGCTGCTGCGAAATCTGCCGGGGCACGACAACTGGGTGCGCGCGCTCGCGTTCCATCCCTCTGGGAAGTACCTGCTGTCTGCCTCGGACGATAAGACGATCCGGGTGTGGGAGCTGTCCACGGGGCGCTGCATGAAGACCGTCGAAGCGCACGGGCACTTTGTACAGACGCTCGCGTGGGGGCGGCAGGTCGTGAGTGGGGGGAAGGGCGACGCCGTGAAGGTGAACGGCGACGCGGGGACCGGCGACGCACCGGCGACGGATGAGAAGCTGATGAATGTCGTTGCGACCGGCAGCGTTGACCAGACCATCAAGATATGGCTTCCTTGATGTCATGGACAAGACCAGGGGCGGGAATTCATTCTGCGGAGCCCGCGCGCCTGGCTTGCTGCTGCTCAGATGGGGTGCCCCACCTGGCGCCGGCGGCGTGTTCTAGATTTATTTGCCTCTGGCAACTTGGACTCTTGTTTATCCATGCTAGCTCTCCCGGTTCGTTTCCCCCTCTGACCCGCATCGCACGATGGCTTAGTAGTTCAGGACAGGGCAACGGCAGCGGACACGCAGCATCAACCACCCATCACTCTTTCGACACCACTACACACGTATCGTATTTCTCGGCGCCTGCTATTATACCACACAAAGTACCGTTAGTTACACTCATGCCTCATCTCACGTTCGTTCATCACGATCCCTTTTCCCCTCGCGTACGTTCATACCTACTTAATTTTTCCCTTTTCTCGCCTCCTCACTTTGCATTGTTCCGACGCATACCCAGAATTGACTGTGATATCATCAAAGCTGTACGTGTAAACAATAGAGGGTAGCACTATGTTATATATTTCAACGGCCGGTTCAGATGGGTGTGGAGAGAAAAGTGGACCGATCAATTCTGGAGTCTTCGTATATCTCGCTTCGTCCGAGATGTGAGAATGAATTGAATACAATTACAATGACCGGGTTCCTGTAGATATATACTACACGGGTTTACGATAGCGTACATACAGCACTAAGTACATTCCGTCCGAGAGCCGGACACCGCCAGCCAGAGAAAATTAAACGCCGCTCTACTTAATATGCCGAAGCCTCCTCCGTAAGCTTGTTGACCTTCGTCTGCTTCGCCCAACGAAGCCCGCATGCATTGCACAGAGTTTTCGGGCCAGATGGTCCCTGCTCAAGTGAGCATCCATCCGGAAAGATTCGCGGCTATATGCTTTGCTTACCTTTCGCCACTCGGGGGAGTCTGTGCGCCCGCACGTTACGCACACATATTGCTCTGCTGGCGTGGCCTTCTTCTGCCCCTGCGGCCGAGCACCAAGTGAATACTGGGAGGGAGAAGCGAAAGCGAAATGAAGGTTACCTTTTTCTTCTTCACCGGGTCCTCGTCCTCGTCCGGCCTGCCAGAGGATGTGGCTCCGGGGATATCGAGATGAGCTGCACCGCCAGTTGATGCGGGGCTAGGCGAAACGTCGTCCACGGAGGTCCGGGTGTACGGTTGGGAGGACTGAGAGACCTGAGAGACAGGGTTTTTGGGCACCATCGACGTTGTGGCGTACATCGACGTCGTCGAGCTTGACGTCGAAGATGAGGCGGGGGACGCCGGGGTTAAGCGCGGGGCGCGAGCGCGAAGCTCGGCGACTCGACTCTGAAGTCGTTCATGCTCCTCCTGGAGATCGAGGAAGGTATCTAACCTTCGAGGCATTCAGCGAGCGGCGATTGGGAACGTGATAGGCGCACATCGCTACAGTTTTGTTCGGATGAGGTTTTGCGACCGCGAAGAATACCTGCACGGGTGAGGCAGCGTTGTCGTCGGCCTCAACCATCTGGGGCCGCCCGTTAATTTCAAATACCAATTCTTCGGACGTTGGCGGGTCAGACAACGACGAGGGGACGGATCGGATGCGAACGTAAGACGAAGGCATGGGGTTCCCAGTGGACAGGGAGAGTCTGAAGGCCTGCATGAAGCCCTCCTTGTCGTCGGCTATGTAGAACGTCTTCGTCGAGCAATAGAATACCGAGTGACCTGAACGCACCGTTCAGGAGGTTGACAAAGTCGTAGTCAATTAGATCAGTGTCCTTCCATCCCAGGAGATCCTTGAGACCATTTCCGCAGTACAAGACCTTTCCTTGGGAAGAGAGGACAAGCAATAGGACGTCGACGAGCTCAGTTATAACCAAATCCGCCCAGCGTTTGCGTTTACCGAACTCGAAGCCCGGGACGGCGTTGGAGAGGGGAAGAAGGGGCGAATTCAGTTCAGTTCCCGAGGCCATGAGCGTTGGGAACAGGAAACGAGCCGTTACAGAGACGCGCAAAGTCACGGCTGTACATGCCAATCACGACTCCTTCTTCTTAGCACGTATCTGCGCGTCTTCTTCTTCTGTTCCGCTCCGCCTCCAATACAGAGGTCTCAGATTTTCGAGTCTGCGGTCGTGGAAAAAGGGAAGCTTACGCTGCATTCTATCCTTTGCTCCGACTTCCTCTGTGCAAAGTGCAAAACTGCGCCGTGGCTCACATTCTCGGGCAGGCAGACATCTCGCACTCAGATGGACAGCGGCACACCGAGCGGGGGGGTACGTCCCGAAATATCTATATTTTTGGATGTACATATAGGTCTTGGACAGAATTTCAACCCCCCGCGACTAGTCTCTCTTGACAGACGCTTTATCAATCTTGCTTGTTCCTCGCATGATAACCCCGCGACCGCCACGGCGATCTTTTCGGATGTCTTCTTGACGCCCGGCTGACAATGTTATTCAGAAAGGACGTATACAGAGAATCAGGCCACCCCAATCGTCCGTGCAAAATCTTAGTCTCAAAAGCCTTAACACCTTGCACACCATCTCCAAGTCTGCCGTAGAAGTCGAAACGACCGAGGCGGTCTTGGCCTGCAGCCCCCACTTGCTGTCCACAGTGCGCGCAAGCGGTATGTCCTTGACCAGTAGCGTGCACAACAGACCGAGAACACAGATCCCAGCCATAACGATCCAGATAAGCCACATGCTCAGCAGGAAGGTGGTTTCCACCTCTCGCTTAAAGGGCTCCGCCATCCTAGATATCTGGGGGACGACCTGGTACACCAGCTGCAGATCGGACGCATCCGCGAATTGTGCGAGGACCGAGGAAGGGAGCTGGGTTCACAGCTGATTTCGGAGAATCGTTTGCCCAACGGCGACGCCCCAGGCTTGAGGGAACGTCCGCATGAATACCAGGAGCGAAACTGCAGAGGCATGCTCGGAGATCGGGAGAGGAGCTAGCACGGTGATCTGACCGTGGTGAGCATAAACTCTGGGTCAAATGGAAGATGGACAATACCACGGATGAATAGAGGAATCCAATCCCTGCTCCCAAAACCAGCTGGTAGAAAACAATCAGACCAAGCGGGGTCGAATTATCAAGGTTGATGAACAGCCCCAGGCCCAAGAGCATCAAAATCCAGCCCCCCCAACGTCTGAACAGAATCGAGGGCCCGTGTCAGACATATCGATGGGAGACAGTAATGAGTGTCCTCGCAATCAAACGGCAGCGTCCAGTCTTTGCGGCGAGAACTCCTTGCGCAATTGCGGTTGGCGAAATTGTGGTCATCATGGGTAGGAAGTACAGGCCCGACTCGATAGGAGAGGCCGTGCGGACGGACTGGAACCGTGTAGGCCTGTTTTTTAGTGAGAATACTGACGGGACGAGGTTACGATGTTACAGATAAACTGTGGTTGAAAATTCAATCTTCGAAAATAAACAATGAAGAGAGTACGCACATGTAGCAGCGATAGCTGTGACAAGGTGACAAGATACCTATAGTGGATTCGAATGAAGAAGGGAGTTCCATAATGCAGAGGGTGCGCGTACCCCATCAAATTGTTTCGGTTGGAATACAACACTTTGGGAATCTAGACCACCAGTCGGACCAAGTGCTTTGGACTGCACAAAACGAAACGCTCACCGTAGGTTGTGCCGCCCACTCTACTTCATAAACCAGGGCCATACCAAGCCCCCCAAAACCGAGGATCAGAAGGGGAAGGCCCTTGAACGAGGACCACGGAACGGAACCGCCGCCGGAAGTGAACCCAATGATGCAAGAGGCCGCAGATGCAGAGATTAGGATGTTTCCGCTGCGTTAAATAATGAATCATTCGCGAGGCCGGTAAGCGGATGTTGAACTCACATCCAGTCTACCTTTCGGAGTTTATCCCACATGTTCCCCCCGGGTGTTTGAAGGTTGAGGAACAACGCCACGGTGATCAGAGTGATCGCGCAGAGCGGTAGGTTGAGATCTGTATATTGTCATCAAAATAGTTGAGAGAAAGTTAATACTGACAAAACAACCGCCTCCAGGATGCCTTTTCGGATAAAGCCCCTGCGATGAAAGGGCCGGTGACACTACCGAAAGACCATATTCTGAGCTACTGTCAGGCGAATGCTCCGACAACAAGTGAATACTTACATGGTGAACATCTCTCGTTCTGGTAGAGGCACGAGGTTCCGCGATAACGATATTCATCTGGCAGCTGGTTCAAAACAAGGCTGACTGTCACGACAAGAAATCCTGACCAGTGGCAACTGTGTGTCTCGCCTTGGATTGCTGGATTTTCAATTAAGTAGGGCTAAGCAATGTAAGGTCTTTTCATCCTTCAACTCGTCCCACGATAAGAACCGTCATCGAAAGCCGCGCCGCACATCGCAGAGCCTGCAGCAAACATCAGAACGAAGAACAAGGTTAGGGGTCTCCTTCCAAACATTTGTGCGAGATTTCCGCTGAGCGGGAGGAACGCCACTTGGTGGTTCTTTAATTGCGGATTGGAAGAAGAGTAAATTGAACACCGACCTGCTTAAGGTATAAGCAGAGCCAACCCAAGAAAAATCAACGCCACGGAGATCCGCAACAATAGTTGGGGCAGCTGTTCCCACTCCAGCCTATTCGCCAAATGAGTTGTGAGACATACAGGAAATTCATACGTATGATACGAGATCGAGCGAAAGGCTCAGAACTACTTACAACAGAAGCGTACGCCTCTCGGGGGCGGATCATCGCCATTGTCGAAGGCATGGATGGCACTGGGATCCGGCTTCGAGCCCCGCACATACGAAGTTAGCGGCGCCGGGCGCGGACGACGAAATTGATACTTCAAGTTGAACAATCCCAAGGATTTCCGTTTTGTCTTCCTCCTTGTAGGACCACGTGCGGTAATATATCTTCCTCCTCCTCCTCCTCCGACGAGGATTGAGTCGGGCATACTGCGGGGGGTCGAGTGATTTATACGGTAAGCTCCACGACTCTTAAACGTCAGTGGGTCCCGGCAGAATACCTTCGACGGGTTGGGACGAAATCAACCGTGGGAATGCGGAGTCGCCACCCGTTCGCACGGACCACCTTGTTTCCACGCGAACTCCATAATCAAGTTTTTTCCCACTCTTCCAAAAAAAAACCTGTATTTATGGTCTGACTACGGGAGACTACGCGAACTCCAAAATCTCCCTCAAGGACGGAACGATGACTGGATCCGCACTGGGCCGGCCCCGGGTTTGGTGTTTTGTGACACAAAGTGAGGATTTCACTTTTTCGCGGAAAAAACGTCTTGAACCATTCCTTCCAGATCTATCGAAGACGATATTCGCATTACACGTCTTAATTTTGTGCGTAACTGCACCGTCATCGGGCATTACAAGCTGGCAGTCATACTTTTTATCGAGGCCGTCTCGGACTCAATGACGCCGGACGATGTTTTGAAGCTCAAGGACGAAGTCCTCCCAAGAACGGCGGCGTTCAATTCCGCCCTTTTCCCACACGAAAGAATCGTGGATAGAGAGTACATTGTCGTTGTTCCTTCGGGAGTTTTGCCGCGGACCAAGGTAGTCCTTTGCCCAATTATGTGTGCATCTCGCTCACATTGAATGCAGGAAAAAGGGAACATTCGGCGCAAAGCAGTGGAGGAAGACTACGTTGGGATTTTGGAATAAATCTACACCGGGGGTGGCGCTGGTTCGACGCAGAAAGTCACATAACCTGAACGTAACGGATAGAAACCTGTGTAGTTGACCGACTGCGTGTTAAATTTGGGGTCGCCGGTTCTTGGTTAACGAACGCATGGTGCATCTATGCTTGAGCTAATCGAGAGTCGGAAAAAATACAGAATTATCGAGAAATTATGCCCTGGCTTCTCATGTGAATTCAACTGCGCCCCACGGAGGAAATAACGGAGAAGTTTTGAACACACGGTAGATAGGGGCTGGGGCAGATACCAACGTAAGCAGCGCCGGTTTCCACCGGGTGCGAGCTCAGGCTGGCTAGCTTGCGAGCCGGGCCTGAGTGGAAGGCACAAGGGAAGGCAAGGTAGCGAGGAAGTAGGACGACTCGGAGCTCTAGACTTGTAGATTAGATTTCACCAATCTAATGATTTCTAATCTACACACTGCCACCTGTCACCGACTTGTCCACTCGTCCTCGCACCCGTTTTCCGAGCTCTCCTAAGCTCATCCACGCGTCTTTTTGCCCCACCCACCCTTCCCTCTTGTTTCTCTCGCTCACGCTCGGGTCGCCGCGGGTCTCGTTTCTCCCTGACCCTCGGTGGCCTTTGCGTACGGGTTCGGCCGTCCCCGCGTCCCGTTCCCTTCCGACCGGACTTCCCCGCTGCTTTCCCGCTGCGCCTGGAAGTCCCTCAGTCGGCCGAGCCCCCCGCACACCACACACCCTTTATCTCCTCCCTGCCTTTCTGGTCTCGGCGCGCACAGCGCGCCACGGTGCAAAGCACCGTTTCTCCTTCTCTCGCAAGTCCATCCCACGGACGACCACCTGCCTTGCCCGGCCGCAAACTGCGACTTACACTGTGAATGTTTAGCTTTTCAATCCTCCGAGGATATTCAGCGCATCTCGTTGTTCTTTTTTCCTTCTTTTTTCCTTCTTCCGGGAGATTTGCATCAGGAAGCGCCGACTGTCGACAAAAACCTCGCTTGTGTACCATGTGGCAATATTTCTGGTCCCTCTTGAAGAAATTCAATCGTCGTGGCATTCTGCCGGACCTCCCGCTCCCTCCCCCCGGCCCTGTCCATCTGCGAGGTATGTGAAAAAATACGTATCGAGGACGTACAGGATCTCAGGTGGTTCAGGATCATCGGGTGAGTCGACAAATGGTCCCATTATGAGGGTGCAGGGACCTTGATTTCAAGATAACTTGACAAGCAACCTACTTTGGTCGCCTCGTCTGCAGCATCGCTTCTTACATTGCCCTGGAACCTACCTGTAGCACAGCCCATAGATTTCACCTCGGTCGACTGACTGGCCCGGGCCTTGGACGCGTAGAATTTGATTGCTAGGTGAGTTTTCCCCCCAGAAAACCCCGGCGCCTGCTCCTGCATCGAATTTCCCGTTATTGAATAAGGATCTGTCCGCGGTCACTGATGGTGTATCAATGTACACGGCCCTATACAGCTTTTGCCGCCGCTAGACCACTCATCGGCCCACAAAGTATTTGATACAACGTCATCGGTCTCATTTAGGAACGTCTGATTCCTACCTCACTCGCCTGTTATCAATCACATGTCCCAAGAAAGCTGACGTCGGGGACATTCAGGGGAAGACTACCCGCTTCAAGTTCGCCGTCCACAGCATATCAGCCAGGAGTCATTTTTGGTGTCAGAATATAAACCTCTATGCGTCAATCGACCTGGGTAAACGACCATGGTGGATTTCCCCATTACAGAGGCACAGCTCGTCGGCTTGTTCCTCGAAAGCGTGTTTTGGGGCTTCTACCTCGTCACTCTCGTTCTGTGTCTCCGTACCTTGTTGTTCAATGCAAACCTCGAATTCAAGCGGCCAAACACGCTCACCTGGACAATGCTGAGCGTGACGGTCTTGATGGGTACTTTTGCAACTGTGGATGTCGCAACTGGTCTTTTGCACAACACTCAAGCTTTCGTTCTTTACAAAGGCCAGGGAGGCGCCACGCAAGAATTTTCCAATATATCCGACTGGGTGAATATCATCAGGGTATGTCAATCTTGCTGGCAACCTGCTCGATGGGTAATGACCGCGCACAGACAGTGGACACGTTGGTGCAAACACTTCTCGGCGACGGAATGCTGGTGAGTCCCCTTGGCGTTATAATGAGCCATTCGTCATATGAATGTCCAGATTTACCGATGTTGGGTGGTCTACGGAAGGTCGTGGCGCGTGGTCGCGTTTTCGATCCTTCTGTGGTGTGGCGCCGCCGGTTGCACTGGAATGGTTCTCCACCTCGAGGGCACTCTACGCTCGAACGCTTTGATTACTTCCGGCTCCCTTCACCCTCCTATCACGTCGTTCTGGCTTTTGACGATCACACTGAATCTTCTCACGACCGGTCAGTCATTTTTCATTTATTGGGACGCACATTGAATCGAAAGACAGGTTTGTTGGTTTTCAAAATCTGGAGGGTGGACCGGGAGAATGCTCGCTTTACATTCCAGACCACATCCGCCCAGTATCAGCCGTCCACTCTGCGGAAGGTCATGCGCATCATAATTGAATCAGGGCTAATGTATACCGTCGTGGCTTTCCTCGTTTTCATCACGTACATATTCAACAGCTACTCTGTCTACCCGACCAGTGATGTGGTAAGTTGGGATATGGTTTGAATTACCCTGGATCCTCTAACGAGATCCGTGACAGGAAGTTCAGATTGTCGGAATCGCTTTCAACCTCATACTTATACGTGCCAGTGCGAATTCACAACCGATGGATGGACAAAACAGCACTGCAGTGGCACTCCAAATACACCGCCCACACCTTGCATCGGATTCCGCCAATGGAGTTATGGTCACCGTCGAACGTGAGTTCGACGGCAGAGGCAGAAAGGATACTCGCAGTTTGAATGATGTTCCTTTGGGTGTATAAGTCCTTCAGTTTTGCGCGGTGTATATCTATATCCTTAAATATCCTCAAGCTAGACTCGGAAAAAATCTAGAACTATATAGAAACCGTGCCCTGGCTTTCCATACAAATTTCACTGCGTCGTACGGACCGGAGGAAACAATAGAGAAGTTTCGAATAGTTTGAACACCCGGTAGATATAGTCTCTTATAAACATGAACAGACGCTACAACAAAATTTACTTGCTCCTTGTTTGTTCTACCACACTGCCATTTGGACTCGGTCAGTCCGACGCGGACCTATTATCCAGTTCCGTCTCCATCTCTAAACTCTCCTCGGTGGAAGTGGACCGCGTTCAAGGTGCGTCGAAGCGGGTTGCAGCTGGTCTTGAGAACCAGAAAGGGCGATGAAGCAAGTCAGCGGCCAATAGCAGAAAGAGTTGATAGAAAACGAGGGGAGTTTTGGGCACGTCGTGGAGGCGAGCAAGTTGAAATCTGACCCACGCCTCCCCACCAATGACATTTCCTTATAAGGCATATCTGATCATATCTACCTGATGTCCGGAGAAAATGCCGTGGGGGTAAGCATGTGGTGATGCAGGACCCCGGCTAATGGGTGAGGAACCCAGATTTCAAAACTGGAAAAAAGTCAGGTTTTTTTTGGGACTTTTTGGGCATTTTCGTCAGGTTTGGCACCGAGTTTCAGCCTGAAATTGGGCCAAAAATGTCAGGATTTTGCATCTGGGTCAAAATTTTGCTCATTTATACCGCCAAGCGGACGTTTCTGTAAGAAAAAATCCGCCACGGCACATTTTCGTCAGGTTTTGGAACAGGCAAAAATCCAATTTTGGCTGTTTTCGACAGGTTTTGGCACCGGCAAAATAGCCCAAAATGGCCCAAAATCGTCAGGTTTGGGGTCTGGGTTCCTCACCTATTAGCCGGGGTCCTGGTGATGCCAGATGACAGATTCCGATCGGCCTCTTAGTCTACACCGCCATTTCGTGGGGACATCAGGCGGAGATCCCACCTGCCATTTTGGGCCTTAGTGTCCGGGACATCGGCTGGGATGTCACAGGGTCATAAAACCGACTATCACCTGTTAACCCTCCGAGAAGGGTATCCCAGCGACATCTGGTGCGGTGTCCGTCAGGTATAGATGGGCATCTTTGTCAGACTTCCTGATCTGACAGTACATAAATTCATTTTTATTTTGTAATACAGCTGGGAATTGGAAAAAAAATGGATTCGGGTCAGAGACTATTACATAACAAGGTAAATTAAACGTAAAGAAGTCGAGCTCGAGGAAAAACTAATGGACAGAGGGGAGTGGCAAGGGTGGTTGGTTCAGGGAACTTGAAGGGCACAGAATAGAGCTCTTGATGGGCCTGGTTTGCAATGGTCTTCAAGGTTTTGAAGGAGGGGGCTTGATGATGTGCTCGAGTCTTGAGTATGTGGTGATTTGCTCCTTGGAACTTTGCGAGAACAGGACTGTGTGACTTAGATTCAGTCTTGAAGGCTTGAGCCACCTTGAGGATGGAACTTGACGGGAATTGAATGGGCCCGGGAGAGCTCAGGGAAGAGCGAGGGTGGGAGGAAGAAAGAGAGTGGGACGACTTTTCATGTTGGGCATTGTTTGGTTCAGCGGAGTTCAAAGACTCGATCATTTTTTGCATGACGCCAAAGCATCTTCAGCATTTGGCCGAAAACCTTACAAAGTCTTTTACAATACGAAAGAGATGTCTATGTATTAGAATACAAGGTGGGCTTTTTTCTGCAAACCGGCGGTGGAATATATTTATAGATAACGAGAAGGTAAGGCGGCCAAGCCAGATCTCCCTCAGATGTCTGAAAGATATGCCGTGAATCTCAGGAAATTCTCAGTCTGATGACGCTGAGCCGAGATCACTCGGACACTGTTCTGATCTCCCTTATGGAACATGTGGGATGCCGGCTGGCATCCGGCAATCAACATCCCGCTGACAACCGGCGTAAATGGTGGTGTAGCAGTCATGTTGGCGTGTGCCTGGACGTGAGTTCGAACCTTGCTTAGTGTACATTTTGCTATACTCTTTTTGTTGTGCCCATTATGCCTGAGCCCCCTTTTCGAGGAGTTAGGGTAAGCGCAGCACGCCCTAACTCCGGGTATCAGCTTTGTCGTGTTGGTTAGTGTTAGGGTCGTTAGGGTTCAGGTTAGGGGTTAGTGGTTAGGGTTAGAGGTTAGCTGTTAGGGTAGGTATCTATTGGTGTGAAGGGAATTAATATAATACAAAAGAGAGCAAGAGACACTGTTGGCGGTACGTGATCGCATTACACCCCATTCCCATTTACCCGTTCTGCATAATACTTACTTACTTTGCTTACTTGCCCTGTGTGCAACTGCCCTGTGTGTAGCCAGTTCACGGACCACTCTCCGCGCTTTGGCGCAGTCTCGGATATACTTCGTATTCTGTGTTGATCACCTCAGACTTCGTACCACTACGTGCGTGAAGACTGAGGTGAGCTACTTCCAGTATCTTTCATGTACTTTAACTTATCGTACATAGCTCTATTATTCTATGTGAATACATTAGACTTCGTACCACTACGTGCACGAAGACTGAGCTCTATTATTCTAGATCTCTCGCACACTTTGTCTCAAGTTAACAGGTTATGGGCCCCGCCTTTAGCTGTGTTCTATTATGTCTAAAAAAGGGTGCAAAAAAGAATGTCAGAGCTCGGACTTGAACGCACACAGCTGATAAGGTCACGTGTGTGTCATTGGTGGGGAGGCGAAGGGGGGCTCAAGTTGAACCAAGAAGAGTGACGGAGTCATGCTCGTGTCATGACTTTCCCGACCGTCTGCATTTGGAATTTCCAAACTGGGAATGGGTGACTTCCTGTAAAATAAATCTATTCCTGCGGAATTTTCGAGCCTGTTTGAGGGTGCCAGTGATGACATCAATACAACAGATATTCACATCGTTTGTGTCTTTTATATTCAGGAAACACAAATTCTGGATGGGGGGTAGCTACCCCCCTCCAGAAATTTAATCTATTAGGGTGATTCAGAATAAAATCGGTTCATTTGTGGGTGATCCAATTGATGGGGTCCTGACAGCTGCTCTGGCATCACCCCAAAATATTCTGGGGGATAAATCTACCTTACGGGAAGTCACCCAATCACACACAAAAAAACGCGAGTGCCATTATTTTCAAGAATTCCTGTAAACCTCTTTTTAGTAGTTTTGTCACGATTTAGAAGCTATCTAATCGCGACAATGCCTTATCTAAGCGCTTAATCAAGTGCTCGTCTATTTAAACACCAAGGCTATGCTTGAGTCATCAGTGATCGGACAGCCAGGGATCGGGTTCCCACAGGAACATGCCGATGAAGCACGACGGATTGGTGATCGGACAGCTGACAGGTGTCATGCTACGGACATGTGGAGTATGCATGGGCATTACTCAGAACACATGGCTTCGGGACGATTCTTATTCAGAACACACGGTTCTGGCATGTTTATTATCCAGAACACATGGTTATGGTGCTTGTTGCACATGGACGTTCTATTGTATATATTATTAGCACTAGTTACATAGCCACAGTTGAACAGTATAAGTAGTGTAGCTAGTCGCTTGTATTCCTTAGTCTTTTATTTCATCATTCTTCAAGCCTCACTCTTACCAAGCACCTCCAATCTGCATTGTGCGTCCATTGGGTGTTCTTGAGCCTTGAGCGTGACATAATAAAAAACTACCCTTCATACCTTCATACCGCCCCTACCCTCCGACCTCCTTTCCCTTTCCCCCCATCCCTCTATCCACTACTTGGTTTCTTACCCGCTACTCAGCTTCTCGTATTTGAAGTTCCATTCTCCCTATTCCCCACCCACCGACTCCCTACCTCGTCCACAGCGAGTCTAAACAAGTGCAGCACCAGTTGTTTTCGGTTTACCAAACAGACAGACGCTAGGCCACGGGAAACATTGAGTCCATCCCAAGCCACATAGCAGTCGCAGGAGTGCCAGCCGGACCTTTGGGGAAGACTGCCTCGCTATCGCTGGGGGTGTTGTAGAAGACCCGGGGTAGTTCTGTCGCAAGAGACCGTTGCAATTTCACCAACCGCTGAGTGCAGATTCGTACCAACACAGTGACCTTCCGTGCCCCATCCACCTCCTCTTCGTCGGGAACCTCATCCCCGTTGACTTCCTTATACCGTTCCGCCGAACTTCCTACCTTCACCCCGTTCGACCAACTCTACGCCGCCCTCGCCCAACTACCTTACCAACCACCTCGCCCGTCACTCATATTACCAATGGCTAATGAAGACCAGAACCAGGGAACCACCTCTTACATGCCCACTATGGACCTCGACCCTGCTCCGAGAGAGAGACTAAGTCCTCTCGGATCACCCTCGCCCGTCTCCCCCCCACTTTCGACGGTTCTGACAAGAGCAAGTGGGAAACCTTCCTCGACACCCTCCTTAATTACCTATGGGCGTACGACTCAGAGTTTGACTCCGAAAAGAAGAAGATCATGTTCACCCTTTCCTTACTGGGTCGGACTGATGGTACCCCGTGCCCAGCCTCAAACTGGGTACGTAACTGGCAAAAGCGTACATTATGCGAGGGGCTTGACAGCCTCTACCACATCGATGATTTAATCTCGGAGTTGGAAGGGACGTTCCAGGACAAGAACGTCAAGCAGACAGCGCACATGCGCCTTATGACAATTCGGCAGGGAAAGACTCCCCTGGCCGACTTCATCCAGGCATTCAAGTTGAACGCCGAGGAAGCAGGGTACGCCCCGAACAATAAGGACACCCCCCACAATACTTTTCTTGTGGAAACCATTGAGAACCTCGTGAACGAGGACATTCGAAACCAGCTGTACGCTGGAGGGGTGGAAGTCCCAGAGGATTATCGGGGCTTGAAACGCCGGCTGACGGCTATCAGCGGCGTGATGGAGCGGAAGAAGCTCCGAGAGGCTCAACAGAGCCGGATGTTCTGGGCCCCGGCGCGCGCACAAGTGCCGGCTGCCAAGTCATCACCGGGGTTCGGGCCGGGGGAGACCGCCCCGATGGATGTGGACGCGCACGGCAGACACCACACATTTTTAAATGTTATAGTTGTGGCAAGGAGGGCCACATGAAGCGGGAGTGCCCAGAGCCTCCCAAGTCCAAGTTTAATATCTGATCGATCAAGACTGAGGACTATTCGCAGGATGACCTGCAGGCTCTCGCAGCCGTCCTTCGCGAGAAGGGTTTTTAAAGGGGCCCCCACTTGCAGCCAAAGCGGCGCCCCCTGTCACGAACAAATATGCACATCTCCTGGACATTAATATTAGCAATGTAGTCACAGACTGTTATATCCGTGTATTATGGGACCGGCCGGCCCGGTCCGGCAATTCCCGAGAAGGGTTTTCACGCTATGAAGGTCTACTGAGCGTTTCCCTTCTAAGCACGGTTGACTCCTCGGGCCGACGGGCTTATATTACACCGAGGCCTTATTGTCTGGTTCGTCTTCTTCTTCGGGCTTCCTTACCAAGCCCGAGGTTTCTTATTGTCAAGTCTTACTAAGTCATATTGGCACCTTATTGTTTTGCATTTCTTACTTACCAATAACTCGCACGCTATTGTATTCAATAGACAATAGCGTGTTTAGTTTAAAAGCTAGTTAGTTATGTTTTGTACTTCAGTTTGATTATTGATTGTTTCTTCGCTATCTCGGCGTTGGTTGAGCCTCTGCCCTCATCCTCTATTCAGACTTCAACTCCGAACTCCGAACTCCGTGACTCCGGACTTTAGTCTTGTGCGGAACTGCGGACCCGAATAGTCGCTCACTCTATTCTTTGTATTGTTGCGAGAAACCGCGAACTTCGAGGTCGGACTTCATCGACCTTGGCCTGACTCGACATATAACACAGACCCGGCATATGATATTTATACCCCAGAAAATACTAGTCTATGAAAGAGCATAAACGATTTCCTAGTAGCTAGTGTAGAAAACAAACAAAAAATATGTATCTTGGAGAATCAGAATCGGAAACGTAATATTCGCAATTGGAAGATGGACGAAGTAAATAAGAGATGGAGTGCATTCAAAGAGGCCCCTGGAACCCAAACCAGTGCGAAAAATAATGAGACGAAAAAGGACGGCAATGCCGTGAGGGTTCAATCCCAGGACCGGGAGGAAGCGCCCAAACAAAAGAAAACACGCATGATGCTGAGTCAGAAGAAGACAGAGGCAGCGCAGAAGCTGGCACAGCCTGAGGATCAGCTTGCCAAGGAGATGAAGGAACTCCAGAAGCAGAGGCGGCATCACGAGATGCTTGTTCCCCTTACGTTGACTGCGTTGGATACTGGGAAGACGCGGACTGTCAAGGCTCTTCTTGATAACGGTTGCACTACCACGTGCATCGATCGAGATTATGCCAAGGCAGAAGGCTTCGAGCTCCACGAGCTTGACATGCACATCGTCGCCCGCAACGCAGACAGAACAGAGAACTTGTTATATACCGAGCCGGAGTGGACCAAAAGATGAACACCGGAGAACCGGAGGCTCCGGTATGCTGGAGCGTCGGAGGGCCGGAGGGTCCGGAACATATACGGAGAAGGATCACAACACCACAGGGGGTTAAGGGTGAGTGACTACCCTGGCTGGCAGGCATCCGATAGGAGGGGACAAGTCGGAGTACCGGAGAGAACCGGAGAGTACGGAGACGACTCAGTGCAAGGGAAGTGAGCCAAGCAACGTCAATTATCAATCTCCCGTACAGGACATATTAAAGACGTATTTATACTAAGTATCTAATTGTATTCCATAAAAGGAAGGAGAGTGGTTCTTAACAATAAGTCAAGTCAGATGGACTGATGAGAAGTCGTATGACAATAAGACGGATAGACGGAAAGGTGGATAAACGGGAAACGCTCAGTAATCCTTCATTGTGTAAAAACCCGATGATTCCGGATGGTTCAGAGGCTCCGGTATTATACCGGAGCCTCGGAACCTACTGGAGCTACCGGAAGGTCGACGAGAGGACTGGGGATGTTGCATGGATATAACAGTATCCCCCTCTTAGGTTCCTCTCCCATGAGGAACCCAAAAGGAATGAAGTTTGTTGAACAATGAGGAATCGTGGGAAAATAAACAAGATCAAAAAGTCACGTGCTGTTGGTTTTGACTCAGACGTTTCTTTCTTCTCGACCACCACCATCTCCGGTAAAAAACACCAAACTCGATGTCTTCCAACGGAAACAGCAACAGTGGGCGTGAGGGATCCAGCGAGGGCGACCGCAGCGACGCCGGCAACGGCAAGAAAACCGGGAAGGGGAAGGCGCACGCAACGATGACGGAGCTGCAGGATGAGGCCGTCCAGCGGTTCTACGACGAGAGGGAGCAGCGCCGGGCTCGCATGATCTCGGCGTACCAGGAGCAGGCGGAGGAGGCGGCGCAGCGTGCAGAGGTGGCGTCCGAGGAGGCCGCTCGGGCCCTCCAGCTTATTCATGACCTGGAGGCTCTCGACGCAGAGGCTACGGAGTTCGATGAGCTGCCGGTCATCGAGACGTTGAAGTTGGTGTCGCCGGAGCGTGTGGAGGGAGGCAATGAGGTCGACGAGCTGAACGACGAGGACGACAGCGACGTCGAGCAGGAGGGTGAGAATGGTGCGTCGCAGTGAAACCAGAGGTTCCGGTACTAACAGTTTTTTTAAATTCATAGTTTGCGACTCCTGCTGGAAGAGCGGGGAGGTGTGCGTCGTCGAACATGGACGCACCGCGTGCCATCGTTGCCGCGCAAAGCACATCCAGTGCAGCTGCGCCCGTCCCCTTGGTCCCCCTCGCGTCAACAAGCGACGTGAGGCACAGGAGGCCCGTCGTCAAGGGTCCGCACCTGTTGCGGGGCCCTCGCGGACGCGCCGGAACGCCCGGATGGAGCGGGCTGACTGGAGCGACCGCGAGGTGCGCGATCATACGCAGAAGGAGCGGGAACGGAGGGCGTGGAAGGAGGAGAGGAAGGAGAGTGGGAGCCGGAAGCTCCAGGAGCTCGAGGCAGATGTCGGATACCTCGGAGAGCAGGTCGGGCGCAGCATGGTGCGCTATAAGCTGGCATTCCGAGCATGCCAGCTTATTTTGAAGACCCTCGCGGCACCGGAAAGTGGGAGGGAGGTGCCTCCCGGAGTGGAGAGAATGCTCCGGTGGATGGCGTCGGACATGGAGGCTTCCACGTGGGATTTCACGCTGGCGGAGGAGGCGGAGCTGGATAGGCGCGCGGAGGAGGAAGAGAAAGACGAGGACGTGCGCCCGGCGAAGCGCCGGAGGCTGATGAAGCACGGAAGCCCCGAGGTGGATGGAAAGGAGGCAGAACCCGCCGAGTCGGAGGACTCGGAGGTGGAACCGGAGGCTCCGGTTGCGCCCCGAGCCCTTTCCGAATCCTGGCTGGAGGATTTCCGGTCCACGGACGGCAGGGAGGATATGAGGATGGAGGTGGACGCGCCTGGGGCGCTGGAGGGGCCGGAAGGGCCCGAAGAAGAACAAATCGCCGCAACGTCCAGGGTCGCGAGTCAGGTCGCGGAGGCGAGGACCGTTACGGTCCTCACCTTCAAGCCCGACCCGGAGCCTGTCCCGCCTCCGCCTCCTAATCCTTCGCCAGCACCGGAGGCTCTGGTGCAGGTGAAGAGGGAGTCGGAGGTGAGGGAGTTCCAGACCCTCGTGCTGCAGCCGGGAGCACCAGCCGGTTTCCACGAGGAGGGAGGAGTATTTGTTCTGGACGATTCGGACGAGGAGATGAGGGAGCCGGAAGCGTCCGGAAGCACGGAGTGAAGGCCCTGGAGGCCTAAGGACAAAAGGACTTTGTAGATATATGAAATGAACGCTGTATTTTGAATTTTGGACGAAATTTTGTTTTTCTTGATTTTTAATTTTGTGCGATGAGTTAATATTCGGGTCCGGGCTTGTTCGGAAAGCGCCGGTGAAAGTTGTCAATGTGTTCAGCCGCGTCCAAGTCGTCCGCCCCAACCCAAGCGTACTGATCATCGGTATTCTCGTATCCGAGCCATTCGACGTAGTACCGGAGCTTAGTTCGGAACCTCCGGTTGATCTTCGAGTCAACGATTTGCTTGATTTCGAAGTGTGACTCGCCATCAATGATTTCTACGGCTGCCAGAGGTGGCTCCTCGCATCCCGGGAATGGGTTCGGAACGTGCGGTTCGAGTTGGGAAATATGGAAAACTGGATGGACCTGTGACAACGATTTCGGAAGCCGAATAGTATAAGAAGCGGCACTGGGTTTGCCAATAACTTCGTAAGGGCCAAGGTATGTCTCCGAGAATTTCGGAGTAGGCCGGCTGGTGTGAAGATGCTTTGCGAGGATGAAAACCTGATCGCCGATCGAAAGCGGAGGTTGTGGAGCCCGTTTCCGATCTCCGGTTTCCTTGTACCGTCCCTGGGCAAAAGTGATTTGCTCCCGGAGGAACTGGTGCAGTTCCTGAAGATCAACGACGAAATCCTTGGCGTACATGTTCGCAACGTCACGCTCCGGATGGACCGTGATTGCCAGATTGTAACCCTTGTTGGCGAAGAAGGGGGAGATGCCAGTCGAAGCATTCGGAGCGTTGTTGAGAGCGAATTCCGCAAGCGGAAGGAGTCAATCCCAATCGTCCTGTTGATACGAGCAGTAGATGTGAATATATTGTTCAACAGTCTGATTCATACGTTCCGTTTGACCGTCGGCCTCCAGATGATAACCGGAGGTGTAATGGATCTCCATATTAAGAAGTTCGCCCAGCGACCGGAAGAAGGAAGCGATGAATTCGGAGCCCCGGTCGCACGTAACGTGTGCCGGAACACCGTGTTTGGAAAAGACGTGAATAAGAAAGAGGCGAGCGAGCTCCGGCGAATTGATATGGGTATCACAAGGAATGAGAATGACCTGTTTGGATGACCGATCAACAATCACCAAAATGCAGTCAAACTCGCCGGAGAGAGGGAGTTGCTTGATGAAGTCCATGGAAATGGAATGCCAAGGCCAGAGCGGAACCGGAAGGGGTTTCAGGAGTACGTAAGGCCGATGCCGAGGCTTTTTGTTGCGCTTGCATAGAATACACGACTGGCAGTAGTCCCGGACGAAGGTCCGGACCTCCAGCCAGGTGTACTCGCGACGTATGATTGCTAGAGTGCGATTCTGTCCAAAATGGCCAGCCAACTTGTGATCATGCAGATTCTGCAGAACACGTACGCGGAGCTGGTCCGGAGCATCTCCGGAAACCACCGGAACATAAATGCGATCGTAGAGCCGGAGCATACCGGAAGGGTCGAGTTTCCAGCGCGGAGTAGTGCCGGAGGCTGCGGAAGCAATGCCCACAATGGCGGCTGGATCATCATTGTAGTGGGCACGAATGTTGGAATAGAGGTTCTCAACATCCATAACGATGGAGGAACGGAGGGTAATTTCCTCGAGGAATGTGGCCCGGAGCGACGCGATGAGTTGATCTTGAGTAAAGATGGGGCGAAAATTTTGAGGATTCAATTGGCTGTAAGCCCTATCCCCCTCTTTAGGGTAGACGTCCCATCGTCTAGTCAAAGCGTCTGGCTTAGCTCCGAGCTTACCCGGACGGAACCGGATAACCATATTGAAGTGGCACAGGTATTCCGACCACCGGACTTGGCGGCGAGTGAGGATTTTGGTCGTCGCGAAGTATTCCAGGTTCTTGTGGTCGGTTACGACGTCGACCGGAAGCTCCGGTCCTTCGAGATAATGCCTCCAGTGTTTAAAGGCGTCGAAGATGGCCAGGAGTTCCTTGTTGTGAGTGTCGTAGTTGAGTTCGGCCGGACTGAGTGTCCGTGACCGGAACGCAATGGGATGGATTTCGCCATCATCTCCGAGGATGGAGAGAATCGAGGCGATTGCGTAGTTGGAGGCGTCGGTTTCGACAGTGAGCTGCCGGAACGGAATCCAGTGCGAAAGTACCGGAGCCTCCGTAAACGCGTGCTTGAGGGTGTCAAATGCGAGTTGGCAAACCGGGGTCCAATCCCATCGGACGTTGGAATGAGTGAGGCGAGTAAGTGGGATCATGATCGCCGAGTAGTTCCAAATGAAACACCGATAGAAATTACAAAACCCAAGGAAGGACTGAACGTCCTTCACTTTCCGGGGTTCCAGCCAATCAACGATGGCGGAAACCTTGTCCGGAGACATCCGGAAGCCTTCCGGCGACAGGATGTAACCGAGATATTCACAGGTGGTGACGCTGAACTCGCATTTGGAGAGTTTGCAGTAGAGTCCGGCCTTCCGGAGGCGCCGGAGCACCTCCCGAACGTGTTCGGTATGTTGGGATGGATCATCGGAATAGATCAATATGTTGTCCAAGTCAATGACGACGTACACGTCCAACAGATCTGCGAACAGACTGTTCAGGAACCGCTGAAAAGCGGACGGAGCATTGGTAAGTCCTTCCGGAACAACCCGGAACTCGAAGGACCCATAGCGAGAGCGAAAAGCCGTTTTAGGTTCGTCACCCGGAGCGATCCGGAGAAGATGGTAAGCGTGTCAGAGATCAAGTTTTGTATAGATGCGAGCCTTCCCGGGAGCATCGAGGAGATCAGCGATGAGAGGGAGCGGATAGCGGTCCTTCTTCGTGATCCGATTAAGGCCCCGGTAGTCAACGCACAACCGGAGACTACCGTCCTTCTTCTTAGCGAAGAGAATAGGAGCTCCATGACTTGAACGAGTCGGGTATATAAATCCCGACTTCAAATTCTTGTCGATGAAGTCCCGGAGTGCAGCGAGCTCGGTAGGCGAAAGGGAGTAGACGTGACCGACCGGAGGCTCCTCACCGTCCAGGAGCTTGATTTTGAGGTCAAATTCTCGATGAGGAGGAAGATTGTAAGCTTCCTGCTCTGAGAAGACGTCAGCGAACTCGTGGTACTTGGAAGGTATTCCGGAAGTGTCCGGAGCAGATGCGGAAGCAAACCGGGCATGGGCTTCTTCCGAGGGAGTGGCGCGCATTGTATATTGACAACAATCCTTGTCTCGAATGATGGAGCGGTAAGCCGCAGCAGACACGAGAGACACAAGTGGAGGGGTAGAGAGAGGACGAGGCCCGGAGGCCTCCGGAATTTCCATGGAAGGAGCAGGAGTCTCCATAGAAGGAGCGGGAGATGGCGGAATCGTCGGAGTCGGTGTAGGCACCAGAACCGGAACGACTTGTACCGGAGGTGCCTCGTCCGTAATCGGAACTACCGTAGCAGATCCCGGAATAATTTCCGGGGTTGTTGACAGGGATTTCCTTACGGGATCGGGCCGGAATGTGATAGAGGCTTCGGACCAGTTAATCAACGGATTAATGTGGCTGAGCCAATTGTATCCCAGAACCAGATCGCAAGGGGAATCGAGACGTGTGACGAAGAAGTCCATGTATTGAACTTCGCCAGAAGGAAACTGGAGCAACAACCGGAGCATCCGGTTGATGATGGAGGAAGAGCCGTCGAGATACCGGACCCGAACCGGGTCCACCGTATACGTGGGAAAAGCATTAGATTCGCAGACTTTCAATGATACAAAACAATGAGATGATCCAGAGTCCACAAGCGCACGCACACAGGAGTTGAATCCCACGACTACTCGAGAGAGGATAGATGGGGAAATGGAAGAGCATAGCTCCGGCTCGGAGATGTCCGACCGGAGGGAGGAAATATTGAGAGAGACGTAAAGGGCATTAGGGAAGAGAGCGGAAGCGTTGAGACGAACCTCGGTGAGCACCCGTGAGTCAACGCAACTCGGACCAGGTGCAGAGGATTCCGAGTTGCTGATCAATTTTTTTGACTCAGCAGCCGCAGCGGCCGGCGTAGCCGGAGCCACTGGAGCCTGGGTGGTCGTACCAGAGGTCGAGGCCTGTGCGGCTTTGGCGCTAGCCTGCCCAGGACGCTTGTTGCAGTTGTCGGCTGTGTGACCCTTACCTCCGCAGTACATGCAGAGGTTATTCTTCCGGCGGCACTCGCGTTCGTCCTGCTTGATCTTCCCGCTGGCGTCGAGCTTGTCGGCGTAGGCACGAGCGGCAGGAGTGGTGTCGGACGACTTGGCCTTGCCTTTACCCTGGTTACCGGAGCGTCCGGCATTGTTACCGGAGGCTCCGGCCGTCGCAGCAGTAGAGGAGGGTGCGGGAGCATTGGAAGATTTGGAACTCTTGCCGGAGTTCCGATTACCAGGTTTCGGGTTGCCGGATTGACCTCCGGTAGCGTTACCGCCACCGGAACCGGAGGGTTTATCGCGTTCACGCTCCCGGAGCTTCTCCGCCTCGCGTTTCCAGTACTGGCCATTGATGATGCGAGCGACCAACTTCACTCCGTCGAGGGTGTTGGCATAGTTGTGATGTACCATGTCGTCCTTGATCCGACGGGGAAGTCCTTCGTAAAACTGATACCGGAGGGCGTTATCGCTCCACCTGGTCAAGACTGAAAGGAAGTCGAACTCGATGATGTAAGTGGTGATCCGGTCACCGGACTTCATCTGGCACGCGCGAATCTTGTCCTCGGCGTCCCCAACTGGATCATGCGGCCCGAAGTTTAATGTAAGCTCCTGAATGAAGACAGCGGAGTTGCCGTCCCAGACCGGAATGATGGTCGGGTCGTAAAGGTTGGGGGAAAACCATTGCTGAGCGCTGCCCTGGAGGTATGAAATGATGTAGAGGATACGATCATCGTCGTCCGGAAAGTCTTGCGGGCGCTCTGCGAAGTGCAAGTAGCACTGGGTGAGGAAGGACGAGAGTTTAGCCGGGTCCGATCCATCGAAGGTGTCCAGATTACGGAGATTGGATCGGTTGGAACGAGGAGGAAGGTCCGCGGGACGAGCGGAGAACACGTTGATGTCATCCCGGAAGGTCCGGATGGTGTCCATAATTAAGGCCTCGTTGGCCTCAGGCGTCGGAACACGACGAGGGGCACGAGGTATACCGGGACCTCCGGGGCCACCGCCAGGTGGACCACCAGGGGGGCCTCCGGGTGGACCTCCTGGAACACCAGGACCACCGGGACCGCCGGGACCTCCGGGGCCACCTCCGGGTGGACCACCGGGAGGGCCGAGCGGTGGGCCAGCACCACCACCTCCGCCACCATCGCCGTTATCACTGCCCCTGTCATGAATGGAAGGAGCAGGATCACGCTCGGGAAGCTCCTCCGATAAGTGGAGGCTTGCTGCATGACCTCCGGAATGTACGGAGTCTTCGGAAGCCTCCTGGGGATCCTCCGGAACCTCGACAATACGAGGCCCAGCGATGGGAGAAACGCTGCGAGAGATTGCTGCAGCGCAGCGTGGATGGGGTGAAGCCGGATACCTCACCGGATTCTCGGGAGTCTGGGGATTGAGAACCAAGCCCGGAATTGTTGTCGGAGACGGCATAGGCGGCGCAGGTGAGCTCCGAGTGAAATGCGGAGTGTATCGAAGGGTGGGTGATACCGGAATAGACGGGTACATCGACGGACCAAGAACTTGGACTGGAGTACTCATCGAAACGATCTGGCTGAACATACGGGATTCTCGACGAGGTTCCCGACCAGTCCGACCAGTGTTGGAACGTTTGATTTGTTCCGTGTTGGGTAGATTTGGATTAGGAAGGCGAGACATTGCCAGTCAGAGTAGCGGGATTGATAATACTGTTATATACCGAGCCGGAGTGGACCAAAAGATGAACGCCGGAGAACCGGAGGCTCCGGTATGCCGGAGCGTTGGAGGGCCGGAGGGTCCGGAACATATACAGAGAAGGATCACAACACCACAGGGGGTTAAGGGTGAGTGACTACCCTGGCCGGCAGGCATCCGATAGGAGGGGACAAGTCGGAGTACCGGAGAGAACCGGAGAGTACGGAGACGACTCAGTGCAAGGGAAGTGAGCCAAGCAACGTCAATTATCAATCTCCCGTACAGGACATATTAAAGACGTATTTATACTAAGTATCTAATTGTATTCCATAAAAGGAAGGAGAGTGGTTCTTAACAATAAGTCAAGTCAGATGGACTGATGAGAAGTCGTATGACAATAAGACGGATAGACGGAAAGGCGGATAAACGGAAACGCTCAGTAATCCTTCATTGCGTAAAAACCCAATGATTCCGGATGGTTCGGAGGCTCCGGTATTATCGAGAGGACTGGGGATGTTGCATGGATATAACAGAACTCTCGGGGAAAGATCACTCACTACATTGAGTTGATGCTTTCGGTCGGACCCCACATTGAGTGCCAACGGTTCCTAGTCACAGGACTGGGCAAGGCTCGCGTGTTTATTGGGTACAACTGGTTGTTCAAGCACAACCCCGAGGTAGACTGGCGATCCAAAAAGATCGTGTTCAGTCGTTGTCCGCCCGAGTGCAACATGCACGGCACGGAGTACCGGACTGGACTGTCCACGAAGGAAGAGAAGTTGGAAAACGGCGAGTCAATCCTATTGGTCGACTTTGCAGAACAGATTGATCTGCGTGCGCAAGGACCACAGGCGCAGCAGATGGCGGAGGAAGCGAATCGTGGGAAGGAGTGCATGACCGAAGGAAAGGTCCTGGAGGAGTACCACGAGTTCGTGAAGGTGTTTGCGAAGGAATCGTTCGACACCATGCCTGAGAAAAGGCCGTGGGATCATGCAATCAAGCTTAAGCCAGGATCAAAGGCTGTAGATTGCAAGATCTATCCGCTCTCGGTCACGGAGCAGGGGAAGCTGAACGAGTTCCTGGAGGAGAATCTGAAGAGTGGGAGGATCCAACCCTCGAAGTCGCCAATGGCTTCGGCATTCTTCTTCGTGAAGAAAAAAGATGGCAGCCTACGACCAGTCCAGGATTACTGGAAGCTCAACGAGATGACAATTAAAAATCGTTATCCACTTCCGCTAATCTCAGAGCTCGTAAATAAGCTCTGTGGCGCCAAGTACTTCACGAAGTTGGATATCCGATGGGGGTACAACAATGTACGGATCAGGGAGGGAGATGAGTGGAAAGCGGTGTTCAGGACAAACCGAGGGCTGTTCGAGCTGCTCGTGATGTTCTTTGGCCTGACGAATTCCCCAGCGACGTTCCAGACAATGATGAACGACATCCTTCGAGAGCTCATAAACGAGGGAAAGGTCATAGTCTACCTGGACGATATCCTTATCTTCACCAACAACTTGGAGGAGCACAGAGCACTGACAAAGTGGGTACTTAAAATCCTGCAAGACAACAAGCTCTTTCTCAAACCAGAGAAGTGCGACTTATGAGAAGACGGAGATCGAGTATCTAGGAGTCATCATTTCCTATAACTTGATGAAGATGGACCCGGTGAAGATCAAAGGTGTGATGGAGTGGCCGGAACCAAAGAACCTTAAGCAGACACAGGTGTTCTTGGGTTTCACAAACTTCTATCGCCGCTCCATCTGAGGATATGCGGAGATAGCGAAGCCGATGACGAGGTTGACCGGAAAGGAAGGCTGGAGTTGGGGAGAGGAGCAGAAGAGAGTGTTCCAAGGGCTCAAGGATTGCATCACCGAAGATGCCGTGCTGGCGCTTCCCACAGATCACGGGAAGTTCTGAGTTGAGGCAGACACATCAGATGGAGCTATAGGAGCAGGAGGGCGAATGGTGCCCTGTTGATTTCATGTCTCATGGACTCAATGAGACTGAGCGGAACTACGAGATCTATGACAAAGAGATGCTTGCGATCATGACCGCTCTGGACGAATGGCGGGAGTTGTTGATGGGTGCAAGCCAAATGCTCGAGATCTTTACTGATCATCAAAATCTCGAATACTTCAAGAAGCCTCAGAAGGTTAATCACAGACAGGCCCGGTGGATTCAGAAACTGGCGGAGTTCAATTTCACGTTGCACCACCAGTCCGGAGCGTTGAACAAGAAGGCAGATCTCTTATCTCGGAGATCAGATCACGACCAAGGGAAAGACGACAACGACAATGTTGTTCTGCTGAAGCCAGAATATTTCTGAGCACAGGACATAGTGCTGGAAGGGCCAGAGGCAGGGATCTTGGAAGAGATATTAAAGGAGAAGAAGATCGATAAGAGCGTTAAGATAGCGCTCGAGAAAAACCTACCAGCCTGGGAAAAGAAGGACAATATTATATATTACAACGGACTTATATATGTACCACGGAATCAGGAGTTGCACGATAAGATTATTGGATTTCATCACGACC
Source organism: Mycena maculata (assembly GCA_029448575.1). NCBI lineage: Eukaryota > Fungi > Basidiomycota > Agaricomycetes > Agaricales > Mycenaceae > Mycena > Mycena maculata. Next base: position 258,465 of record JARJLG010000085.1, on the reverse strand, counting down.
TGCCCATGCTCAGCCATCCCTGAGAGAACCGCACGCAGGAAATGGTGGAGCGTAATTATTGGTGGCCGAGGCTGGGAAACCAGGTCGCTGAATATATAAAGGCCTGCGAGGCTTGCCAAAGGACTCGAGTGCACTGGTACAAGCAGGGAAAGCTTAACCCACACAAGATCGCCGAGGGGCTTTGGCAAATTATATCTATGGATCTTATCGGCCCGCTGCCAGTCAGCAATGGCTTTAACACCATCCAAGTCTGGGTCGACACTTACACGAAGATGCTCCATTGTGAGGCAACGAACATGGAGCTGATGAGTGAAGGTGTCGCCCGATTTACCCAGGATCACGTGATTAGATATCACGGCATTCCCCGTAGAATTATATCGGATCGGGACACCCAATATTTATCTGGGTTCATGTGGGAGCTTAACCGGCTCCTCAGCATAGAGATGAACCTGAGCACAGCCTATCATCCGGCGACAGATGGACAAACGGAACAGATGAATCAGGAGATTGAAAAATACCTCAGGATCTTTGTCAACCACCGGCAGTCGGACTGGGCCAAGTTCACTCACAACAACAAAACAAGCTCGTCAACGAGCATGTCGCCTTTTTATACGAACACGGGATACCACCCCTGGAAGGGGATAGAGAACTCAGTCGAGTCGCGCAATGAAGCTGTGAACGACTTCGCACAGAAAATGAAGAGGATCCGCGATGAAGCATTGGTCGCTCTTGAGAAAACCCAGAAAAAGATGAAGAAGTATTATGACGCACATAGGCGCGAGCCGCCTGTATTTAAAGTCGGAGACAAGGTCTGGGTCAAGGGGACCAATATCGAGACGGACCGACCAACCAAGAAAATAGATGATCTCAGGCTAGGGCCTTACGAGATCCTGGAGAAGGCCGGGGCTTCGGTGTGGAAGCTGAGATTGCCGGAGACGGACCAGACATATCCAGTCTTCAACGAGGCACTTCTCACACCTTACGTGGAGCCGCCCGAGGGACGAAAGGAGAAACGACCGGGACCGCAGATAGTGCAGGGAGAGAAGGAGTATGAAGTGGAGGAGATCCTCAACCACAGGAAACATGGGCGAGGATACCAGTATTTAATCGAGTGGAAGGGATACCCGATCAGAGAACAAAATTAGGAGCCACGACAAAACTTGGCGAACGCACAGGAGCTCTTGAACAGATATAATGTCGAGCACAACCTAAACGCCAACCATGTCACGCTCGCCAGGATCGTAGATGGGATGTCCAATGATGAGAAGAAGGTGCTAGCCACCAAACTTAGACGCCAAGGCTTGATGCCACCCAAGGACGTGCAGGAGGCAGAGGGTTTGATCGCCCGGGAACAGCCGCAGACCGATGGGATTCCGGTCTTGCCGCTGGGGCACTGGGATTATTTAACCAAGTGGTATAAGCCGAAGCAGGAATTGGCCGACTATCCGACACGCTATCTATACAACCCTATCACGAGACAGAGGAAAATTGTGGAGAAGTTCCCTAACGAAGGATGCTCACGCGGTACTTCAGTCGAAATTTAATTATCTCACTGTCGTCGGGACGCCAACCCTAGGAGGGGGGTAATGTCACGATTTAGAAGCTATCTAATCGCGACAACACCTTATCTAAGTGCTTGATCAAGCGCTCGTCTATTTACAGTTGTTCCTAAATAGTTTGAGACTGATAATTTTTTTTTTCACCTGCTCCCGATCTGGACTTTCCATATCGGGCTGGTCGTGAGTTCGAACCTGGACTGTTGCAACATTTTTTTCTGTGTTGCGTGAGGCCCATGAGTGACCCCTGGCATATACGTTGTATGAAATCAGAAGAGAAAACTGTAAGCAGCATTTTTCCAACCCTAAGGCTGCTTCCGCAGAGTTTTGGCCTTTCTGAAAATTTAAGCAAACACTGGGAATCGAACCCACGCGTGTCTCGATATGGAAGGTCTAGATCGGGAACGCGAAAAAAAAAAAGAAGATTTGTCTCATACTATTTAGAAACAACTGTAAACACCAAGGCTATGCTTGAGTCATCAGTGATCGGACAGCCAGGGATTGGGTTACCACAGGAACATGCCGATGAAGCACGACAGATTGGTGATCGGACAGCTGACAGGTGTCATGCTACGGACATGTGGAGTATGCATGGGCATTACTCAGAACACATGGCTTCGGGACGATTCTTATTCAGAACACACAGTTCTGGCATGTTTATTATTCAGAACACATGGTTATGGTGCTTGTTGCACATGGATGTTCTATTGTATATATTATTAGCACTAGTTACATAGCCACAGTTGAACAGTATAAGTAGTGTAGCTAGTCGCTTGCATTCCTTAGTCTTTTATTTCATCATTCTTCAAGCCTCACTCTTACTGAGCACCTCCAATCTGCATTGTGCGTCCATTGGGTGTTCTTGAGCCTTGAGCGTGACAAGTTTCAGCTGTACTGATTTTGCACTCCATAGTGGGTGACTTCCCATAAGGTTAATTTATCTCCCCAGAATATCTCGGGGCGATGCCAGGGCAGCTGTCAGGACCCCATCAAATGGACCACCCACAAATGAACCGATTTTATTCTGTCAGAATCTGAATCACCCCAATAGATTAAATTTCTGGAGGGGGGGTAACTACCCCCCGTCTGTCCAGAATTTGTGTTTCCTGAATATAATAAAAGACACCAACAACGTGAATATCTGACGTATTGATGTCATCACTGGCACCCTCAAACAGGCTCAGAAATTCCGCAGGGATAGATTTATCTTACGGGAAGTCACCCAGTCATTAAATAAGACTTGATTTGAGCTGCACTAGAATTGGTTTCAAACACTGTGAATCAGATTATGAAAAGTATGAGCCAAAATGGGTCACTGAAAGTACTTGTACATGCATCATTAGCCATTTTGTTCCTCTGGAAATGCAAAGTTCAGCTTAATGTTCCACCCTGCTAAGTGGAAATAATTGATTTCAGTCCTGTGATGGAAAAGTTCTACTCCTTGAGTGCCTTGATCCATCCTTCAGTGACGCAGTCAATGATGCCACTATTCCAACCATAGATATTCCTGTCCTCTCATCCCATCCACCGGTGGCTCCTGGTACTTTGGAGGCACCTAGCGCCAAGAGTATGATTGCAGCCATTACTTCGTGACAAACTTTTGTCCCAATTTGGGAATTGCTACTGCTCCTCTAGTTTTAACTCAGGCATCGAGTTATTGTGTAAATAGCACTATAGGAAGACCCTCTACAGATCCCCCGGAACAAAAGTTCAAAAAGTGCAAATTATATTTTCCCTCACCGAGATTTTGCGTTTTCGCTCCGGGCCGGTCATAACCGGTGGCTGTGCCAGCCATCAATTGCGTCCGGCATCTCCACACCATGCCTCGGGTCACCCAAACTACTTCCCAGAAGCACAGGGGCACATTCAACGGCAGAATGGAAGGACAGGGCAGCAGCAATGTCACGAGGGCTTGTCGGTGACAATGGCAAAATAGGTACACTGTATTTCGAAAATTTTGCTCCAGATTTTGCAACTTTTTTTTTCCCACGCTATCAAAACGAAAATTTTACCTATAAACTATATCTACTTTCATGCCTAATCCTAAATCTAGAAACGCCCTGGGTCAAAATTGCGGCTTGTCATGAAGTGATGGCTGCAATCATACTTACCTTGCAATGATCTTCCACGCATCGGGAACGACGGGTGGGAAACCAAAGCCGGTTCGTGGCGACCATAACTGGATGGTGTGGCAGGCAATCTCGGCGGACAAGATCTGGCAGGGGTCGTCTACTCTGATGCCCCAGATGATGAGGTTGCTGGCTTAGACGAGCAGGAAGGCGAAGGCGACGAGATGGAGGGCCTCTGTCGCTTGCTCCTCCACTTTCGTGACCCGGTCCTGCGGAACGAGGATGCAGATTTGCGGGTGTGGAGTCTTGGATTCGTGAACTGCAAGTGCTGTGAGTTGGGAGCGTGGCTCGGGCGTAGGCGAATGGGTGGAGACACTAAAGCCGGGGATGGCTGCGTTGATCATGTTGGTCGGTGGGAGCAGCCTGAGGGACAGCGGCCTGTGGGGCGTGGGCACAGGCGCTCAACTCCCCTGAAAAGCTCGCCCCGTAATGCATCTCGTTCTAGAATGTGCTCGCACACGTTACTGAATCCCTAGCTTCCCCCATCGTCTGCTTATCCTTATGGCCCATATACATATATCGCACCTACGGTACTTTTGAATCGAGCACAGACATGCCTACTACAATAATCGCCGCTGTCGCGCATTTCTTTACAGACGAATGCTTCTGGTTCCGCAGTGGATATTAGTCAAGGACGTAGTACAGCCGCCGAAGGAGAAGCGACATCCATCAGCGGACTTTGAATATATATCTCAGTCTGGAAAGTTCGCCCAATTAGGCAGGTGTCGCTGATCCGGCTCCGTCTTGGCCCCGTCCCTCTATCTCTCAACGGCGCGAGATGTCTTCGGACCCCGGAAACTTCGTATTCGAGTATGAGGAAGCTGCCAACTTTAAATACAGTACCAAGCGAGCTCCCGAATGGATGTATCCCCGAGTCCGCATGTATTGCCTCAAGCATCTACTCCCGCCTCTGAGTGAGCACAACTTTACCTTCAAAAAATCAAGAGACGTCTCTGAATTTAATGAAGTGCCCCCTCGCGACTTTGCACTGCTCGCGGAGCAGAGCATCCATCCATACACGCGAATCGACGGCATGGCCGGACGTGATTTCCGCTTGAAATTCCTCCATTACGCATCGGAATATGGTTGATTATGAAGACATTAGAGGAATGAGTGCTGCCTCCCTGGGCACGGGTTTTTGAGAAGGGAATGGGACGCGACGGGGATTGATTGGGCCGACCCTGGGAAGAGGCGCCGACATCAAGCCGGTAGCAAGCCGAGGCCCAAGCCACCATCAATTGTCGCTTCTCTACGAACATGTGTAATAGATCCAAGACTTTATATGGGTGTGAACGATTGTCTTCACATCTCAGATAAAGTCCGCTTGCGAGACTAAGTGGATATCACGAATACATGATACGACTCCGTCTAGCTGACTGCGGCACCTCATCGATTTCATTCACTGTGCCTAAATCTATTCCTCCTCGTCATCTTCAGACCCGTCTTCAATCTCATAAAATCTCAGAATCCCCGCCGCCTTGCACCGAGGAAACTTTTTCCTGATGAACTTATCGACATCGAAGCGGTAGTGTTCCCTGGTGAAGCACCGCACCTCGCTGAGCTGCGCCAAGTCATGGAAGACCCCGTCGAGCACACCCCAGGGCTCATTATTCAATGGGCTATTGTGCTCGTACCAGTGTTTGAGTCGGAAGTTGAGGGTGATCCTTTCGAGGGCGGGCGTGCTGCGGGGGAGATCGAGCACCAGACGTTCCAAGTATTCGAGATAGTGCGGATCTCTGTAGATTTGCAGAGACAGAAAGCGGAGGACAGGCAGGCACGTGAGCCTTTGACCAAACCAATCTAGGCACAGACTTCAAAAAAATAGATACCATTTGACGGATCGGGAGCCTTACCTGGACCATTGAGCTCAAGATGCAGAAGAGAAGATGATGAGGCATCAGTAAAGTCGATGACCTCTTTGGAGGCCAAGAAATTGATGGACAAGCCAAGATATTGAAGCTGGAATGTGCCAATATGCTGGGGTGAAGTAGCAAAGGGTAGATAGCGTCCCTGCCATGCAAACCGAGATAGGTGATATGGCTGGTCGGAAGTGTCGGAGATGGCATGTCCAAATAATTATCGTCTCCATCGATGGCGCCGACCACGAGGACGAGCTTTCGCAGAGATATCGATGAAATTGAATGTACGAGGACGGAGGAAGGAAGTGGCGTCCTGACATCATGCGAGAATTGAAGGTGTCGCAGGGAAGGTAGGCCAACAATTTGAGAGAATGCCGCAGTCACAGGAGCCGGGATTTCCTGCCACTGAATACTTTCAGCGTTCCAGACCAGCCGTTCAACGTTCGGCAACGCGAGGAGAATGTGCCCTAGTGGCAGATTGGCTGATGGGGAAGGAACGAGTACAACCTCCACCTCGCGGAAATATAACCCTAAATAAGGGGAGGCTGCGAGCAAGTGAAAGGTGCGCTCAAAGTCGATAGAATCTGAGAGGCACATCGACCGGAAGAGGTAGCGCCGACAGGAATCACTGAATGCTGTGGCAGTCAAGGATAACGCCCCAAGGAAAAACGTGGAGCAGCTTCTCGCAACCAGATCATCAACAATGGCATCGACGAGCTCTTGCGCCAAGTGAACCATCGTGGTTAAGAAGTGGTTAAATCATGATAAATAAGAGCAACGTCTGCGCAGCTCCGGCCCGGTATGGTTGGCACTCTGCTCATGGCCCTGACCAAGGTGTTCTGAGCGCCCCTCTGCTCAAATCACCCCGGACCAAAGAGTCCGACCGCAAAATTGCTTCAGACATCATTCGATGAGTTTGAATAATTACAGTAAAGGCCAAGTAAAGGCATTCAACTTTGTTAATAGAATGCTTTTGCCTCGTGGTGCGATGGCATTCCGGAACCCGTTAAATGCCACCCTCTCCCCCAACTCCTTGCCAGTCGCCTCCCATCAGCTACATGGATATCGACTTCACCTACTGCGATAAAGAGATCGATCTTCTGGAGGCAACCAAAAGCCTCCAGGACTGCCCTATCTTATTCTTCGACTGCGAAGGAGAAGACATGGGTGTACAATCTGGGCACCTTTGGCTGATTTCCCTGGGAACAGCTTTGCCAGAATCCCAGCGGATCTACCTGCTCGATGTCCTGGCCATAGGAACAGAGGGACTGAAACCGATTTTCGACATTCTTGTGTCGAATCAGATTCAGAAGGTGGTTTTCGATGGCAGAATGGATCAGAGCGCATTGTATCACGAATACGGTGTCACAATGCAGAATGTGCTTGATCTCCAGCTTGCAGATATCAAGTCCCGTCCTCGGCGAGGGGAGAAGCGAGGGTCGAAGGAACAACTTGACAGGCTACTTCGGTACATACCCCGTTCCGAGATAGACGCCCATCGGGAGCTTTACCAGAAGGTGCAGAAACTTGCGGGGTTGGGGGAAGCGGTTCGGGAGCACAAAGTGAAAGTAGATGAAGTGGGGCTGGCGACCAAGGGTATGTCCATCGCTCCATTCCGTGCGTTCGAATAAGTCGGACTTATTTCTGAACACAACGATCTGTAGCGTCTGGTCGGGACATCGAATGGACAAACCCCCCATCGCGCGAGCTTCTGATTTACGCTGCCAACGATATCAGGCTCATAACGAGTCTATGGTCTCACTTGGCGCAGTCGGGCTACCTCGACAAAGGGCTCCCCGCAGAAAGTTTGAGGTACGTCACGATATGGAACGGGAGGCAGCCTGGACAGGAAGAGATCTATAAGAGACACGGCTTGCTCCCCCTCAATATTCTGGACCCCGTATCTGATCGCAATACTTTGCGCTGTACGGGCTGCGAGCGAGATCTCCCCCAGGATTCCTTCTTAAAGTGGGAGCAGAATAAGCCGAACAAGAGGAAATGCGGGGTATGTCGGGCAATAGGGATCCACATCAAGATCCAAACCAAGAGACAGAGGAAAAAGGAGGCAAAGCGACTTTGATTATAGTCGAAAATTAGCCATGGGTTCTGATACTTAGCAGGATGATACGCCTGACACATGTCATATGCACTTTTCTATCAATACACATTCACGCAGGCAGGACATTCAATGAGCTCTAGATCAGTCGACTAGATGAAGCCCGTCCAAGCAATCAGCCGTGCTTAGCTACTAGACTGAGAAATGGCAAGTTGAGCTTGAATTGAACCAGCGTCGTTTCGTGCGAGCCAGAAGATGGGCTACTGGTATGAGGCAGGTCTAGGGGGGGGAATGTGCATGAAGAGCGGTAAAACTAAAAGAAGGCTTAGAAGTACCGTAATATCCAAAGAGTACTTTGATAGTCGGAGCAAATGAGTATAACGTTGAAGACTTTTTGGGAGGGAATAACAAGAGTTGACTTTTTGGCTTGCAAAATTGGCGTGCACCCGCGCAGAACGGCTTACTTCGGGCGTGGGCACCTATTATTATTGTAGTACACGGATTGTACTTGAATAATGTAGTCTTTGTCCGCGTCTTCAATGGCAAATTGTCTGACTGTGGGAAGAAGAGAAACAATGGAGTACATTTGGCAGACATTCGGCGGGGGCTGAATAACATCGCAGAGCGAGGAGGGCGGGAAACCGAGAGCGAAAGTCGAACGAGGCTCGAGCAAGACTCACGAGTACTATTCTGAGGACAGGTTGCCGGATTGCATCGCGCGAAGGATGTGTAATGTCGCGGGCGGTCTTCTGCGGGAGCAAAACAGGAGGAGAGCTCTGAGCGTGACAAGTTGAGAGAAAAGTAAGAACGAAACACCAATATACGAGAACACCTCGAAATTATGATACAGTTCTACAAATGCGTGGTTGTCGTGAGTATGCATGTAAAAAAAACGAGCCAATTATCGAAAATAATTATCCTCCCGCCGGGCCTGAACAGCGCGAGCAGTTTGTCCATGCAGAGCTTCATATTCTTGATCTTGTCCCCGCTCAGCGCTCGCGCTTCTTGTCCTGCAGCTGCAACCACAACAATCAGCATTTTTCCAACCCGGGGGAAACGAGGTCAGCTTACATCAAGGATCCGGTCCTCGACCGTGTCGTCGATTTGAGGTTGAGGATGTTGACGGGGCGCGTCTGACCCACGCGGTGCGCACGGTCGTTGAAGGCTTGGTCCCTGAAGGAGCCTCAAAGATCATCCGGATCTTGGCCGACGAGCTCCGCTTCGCATCCTCCATCTTCGCCTGCAGGACCAAGGTTGGTGCAAAGGCCCAGAGGCCTGGTGAGTCGGTCTGTAATAAGAGGAGTCCACATGTCCCATCACCTCCGTTTCTTCGGGACAGAAAAAAGGGAAAATCCCAAGAAACGGAGGCGAGGCGGTCTGTTGAGGGCAGACGATATGTAGGCCGACGAGGGGGGTAGTAGCAAAGACTGAGAAAGGCTAAGAACGGTTGCTGAGGGTGGGAATTCGAATTGGCGATCGGCAAAATGATCCAGTTTGCTCCTACCCTTGATCTGCATCGACCCTTCACTTGGTTTCCTCTTCCCACTTTTCGTGTGGACGGGTCCCCGCAACAAAGAAAATTTAGGACGGTTCAGATCTCGTTTAACCTCAAGAATGCTTGTGCAAATGCGATGTCGAAGCATTCTTGTAGTGGGGGATTGGACGGGCTGAGCCGGAATCTTCCATTCGCATTCCAATGCTAGTAGTAGTTGTCGTACGTGCGCGGGGCCGCCGCACTGACACCAGTGGCACGTCACGGATCTGCTCCAAATAACCCCTCGGTGTACATAGGCACACAAGGCCTCATACTCGCGGTGGCTCAAATCCCAGAAAATCCGCTCTGGGCAGAATCTCAAGGGCGGGAGAGTTGGAGAGAAGCGCTACGCTGGCGCATTCGCAAGTTGCTCGCTGTGGGGTCGTCTCAGGTGCGCGTTCGTGCATCGTCGGTTTTACTGTCTTGCTTGCTTGCAGCGTTGCTCTGCACTCTTCTGGGCGGCTCAAGTCGCACAAACATCCTGGCTCTTCGTCGGACGTCGGACGCTGGCACTGCGTCGCTCCGAGTCAGCGATACGTGTTGACTGGATTGTGGCTCTGGTGGTGCTTGCGCATCTTCTTCTTGCGGTAGCGCTGGACTAGATCTTGCACTTGCTGCACGCACTGGTTCAGACCGTTGAATGACTCCTTCAATCGCTATGGTCGTTCAACGTTTACTTGATCTTGCGTTACGTCACGGTCACTCCCGACGTGTCGAGGTACCGACGCTCCCCAGCGTACGAGAAGGGCACGGAGGATGGACCAGACACGACGAATACTTTTGACAGAGCATTGTTTTTGATTTTTTTGGTCAAGGAACAGTGGTATTTTTCTCAGGGAAGAGATTCGGAACGAAGCTGGTTTCAGAGACCTTGGCCAAAGGACTGCACGGAGCTTTCCACCGACCTCCTGACGGCCGGCCTCTCGCTGTCTTGTTCTGTCCCCTTGGCTATGGCTTGCCCATGAATAGATTGCACGTAGCTGCCTCAGGCCTTCGAGGCTCCCGATTCAGGCGAGGTTGTCAAACCTTGACCACTTCCAAGGGTCCTCCGAATTGTCCGTCAAGTCTCTCCTTTGGATCAGAACACCTTGATGGATTGAAACCTTCGTCCACTTCTTTGGTGGACATGGTTTTGTCTGAGTGTGATCCCGTCACCAGAGGCAGGCGACAACATTCGAATATGCATGGGAGGTCGAGTCGTCGGTCATGAAGGGTCGCAGACAGAGGCCTTCGTTTGCAAAGTTCCTAAATGGGACAGTCACGGCACCGGCGCCTTTACATATAAGGAGGGTCTGCATCGTTTTTATTTTCTGTTTTTACCACCACCATCCACTCAGCCTACTCTGTCCCTCTTTTTACACATGCGTCCTCAGGATCCTCCATTCCCTTCCTTTTCACTTGTCCTTTCACAACCGCATGCGCAATCGATTCCTCCTTCATTCGTGGTTTTTCCGTGGACCTCGCTCCAGTACCAGAGCTCCGCCCCCCAGACTCCTCTGAACCCAAACCTCGTCGCAGTCCCCGTTGCGGTCCGTTGCTTACCGAATTGATACATTTTGTCCTCATAACCAACAGCAGCCGCAAGCTCCAACCACCCCGCGCCTCAACGCTTTTAGCATGGTCTTCAACGCGATCCGCGTGCGTTACATCCCTCAATCATGTGCTGCTGCTGATTCTCACATCTTTTTAGCACTTTGTCATCGTGGTCGCGGCCAAGCTTAGGCTGCGCACCTAGTGCTCGATCGATATATCCGCAGAAATACTTGATATGCCATTCAGGTCCGTGCCATTGCAGATTCGTCGCGCCGGCAGGACTTTATCTCACAGCACAATCAGGCAGCTGCGCTAAACTCATCGGGACGCACTACCCTCCCATGTACATACTACAGACAGACTTCGCTCACAGCGAACCCAAAATTCTTCTTGGAAGTGCATTTTTGGCTCGACGCAAGGTCGACACCTCAGGATTAAAGTTGTACATATTGTTTGACTTCTCTTAAGTATAATGGCTCTTATCGTCGTAGTACATGTCGGGTTGGGATCGTACTAGTCGAATAGATGTGGCCTGTACTTATAATGGATTGTACGAGTCTCCAAATGGTATCATGTCTCACTTGGAGAAGGGAAACTTCCAAACAATTCTGACACTTGAAGACTGGAGTACATTTGGCAAATATTCGGTGGGGCCGAACAACATCGCAGAGCAAGGCGGGAAACTGAGAGCGAAAGCTGAACGAGGCTCAACAGTACTCTTCTGAGGACAGGTTGCCAGATTGCAGCGTGCGAACCAGATTTTACTTCCGCGGATGTGAGTCTCCGCGGAAGTAAAACCCAGAGACAACGACGGCGGGGGAAAAAAAACAACGAAACACCCATGTACTGTGTGAGAACACTTTTGAAACTATGATACATAGCGTGGTCTAGAAAGGGGTAGTATGTCGTGAGTATGCATGCCAAAAACCCAAGAAACGAGCCAATTATACGAGATAGATACGAAAATAATTATCCTCATGATCAGTCGTCGTCCTCGTCGTCCCGCCCGCCGGGCCTGAACAGCGCGAGCAGGTCGTCCATGCCGAGCTTCATATTCTTGATCTTGTCCCCGCTCAGCGCCGCGCGCGCCAGCTCGCGCTTCTTGTCCTGCAGCTGCAACCGCAACAATCAAAAAAATTTCAACCCGGGGGAAACGAGGTCAGCTTACATCAAGGATCCGGTCCTCGACCGTGTCATCGATCTTGAGCTTGAAGATGTTCACGGGGCGCGTCTGACCCACGCGGTGCGCTCGATCGAAGGCTTGGTCCTGCGGAGCCATGTATTTGTGTTAGAAGGACAAACACAGTTGGCAGCAGGAACACGCACCTCGAGCGCCGGGTTCCACCACAAGTCGACGAGGATGACGTTGTTGCACGCTGTGAGATTCAGGCCTACGAGATCTCATGTTAGGACGGAGAGAGGCGAAAGAGAGGAGCGAACGCACCGGTGCTCCCAGCCTTGAACGAGATCAATATGACCTTGGTATTCCCGCTCGTCTTGATCTTGGCCAGCGCCGCCTCACGATCTGGTGGTTTCATCGAGCCGTCGTCTGTCCATCATTCCAATGAGCAAAAGAAAACAGCAGCAAGGCAAGCACTCACACCGCACAAAGCGCACCCCCGCCTCCCGCAAGAACGGCTCAACAAGATTCAACATGCTCGTGAACTGCGAGAAAATGATCGTCTTCTCCTCCCCGTCCGAGCGCTCGTCGATCTCCCGAAGGAGCTTCAAGATCATCCGTATCTTGGCCGACGAATTGCGCTCCGCATCCTCCATCTTCGCCTGCATTGCCAGCGGCGCGCAGTCGATGCAGTACGACTCGCCTTCCACCATATTGCGCGCGTCCATCCTGCGGCGGTCGATGAGAATTTACAGACAAATGAGTGGAGGGAGAGGGAATGAAGATACGTACTCAAGCATGCAGACCTGGCACTTGCGCGTCGCGACGTTGAGCGCGCCGAACGCCGCCGCGAGGTCATCCCCGTCAATGTCGCCCGCCTCGCTCGTCCCCGTGGAAGACGACTTTTTCACCTTCGGGTCTACAGCGTCCATGTCCGTCTTGTAGTCTTTGGACACCAGACACGGGTGGTTGCACGCCTGCCGTAGCCGCAACAACAACAGAAGCACCCCAATATACGCGCTCCCCCCGCCCCCGCTCTGCCTCATAATCTTCTCAATCACACCCTCCATCTTCGTCTCCAGCGCCGTATAGAACGCCTGCTCCGACGGATCAAACGCACACGACACGACCTCGATCGTGCGCGGCGGCAGGTCCACGAGCGCCTTGCCGTTAAGCTGCTGCGTCTTGGTGCGGCGGAGCATGATCTGCTTCAGCACGACTTGCAGCCGCTTCATTGCGCGCCCCGCGCCCCTGCCTGTCTTGACCGGCTTGGCGATCTGCTCATTGAACCGCTCCCAGTCGTTCAGCGGCTTAATGCGCAGAAATTTGAGCAAGCTAAACAGCTCGTCGACGCTATTTTGCCTGGGGGTGTCGCTGTCAGTTAGCGCTCCCTCGGAGTAGTAGAACGCGTACATGGGCGTGCCGGTGAGGCACCAGCGGAACTTGCCCTGCAGCTCACAGCATGCCACGGCATTCTTCGTGGTCCGGTTCTTGATGTTGTGCGCTTCATCTAGAACGACGCGCCACCACTTGACCTCGAACAACGCGCAGGCCTTCGGTTTCGGCTTGCCTTTCGCCGGCGCCTTCCCTTTCCCGGCGACAGTGCGCCCAAAATGCTCCGCCTCGCTGTCAGAGTCGTCCAAGTCCGAGTCGGCGCGCGCCTTGGCTTTGGCCTTGGCGGCGGTGGTCTTGATTTCGTCCTTGGCCGTCGGCGCGAACGCGGCGTATTCGGAGCGCACGGTGTCGTATGTAGTAATCACGACGTGCGCGCGCCGTAGGAGCGCAGAGCCTGTGGCAAGGGTCAGCGATCGGGACGAACAAACAGGGGATACAAACGCACTCTTCGTTCGGCTTGGGCCCTGGTGCTTGACCACGGTAAGCCCCACCGCCATCTTCGCGATTTCGTCCGACCATTGGCCGACCAGCGCCAGAGGGCAAACAACGCTGAATGATGTCAGTGGGATCCTGGTAGACGAGAGGGAACTCACAGCGTCGGCGCGTCCCAGCCGTCTTGCTTGTCGCTCTTTCGTGGCCGCCCCTCGACGATGCGCGTTAACATTTGGATCGTTTTTCCAAGACTACATCCAGTGTCAGCAAAGTGCCACACTCAATAAAATAAAATGGACCCCGTACCCCATGTCATCCGCCAATATGCCACCGGCGCGCTTCTTGGTGACATCTTCACGGTCGCGCATCCACGCGCGGCCGAGGATCTGGTGGTCCATCAGCCGGATCTCGTCGCGGAACCCGGGCACAATCGCGTCCTCCGGGTCGATCTCGGTCGTCTCCCCCTCCGCGTTGGTGTCCGAGGCCATGAGGTCGCGCAACGCAGACTCGGCCTGCGCGGTGGACATCATGTCGGCACCGTACGGGTCCGGCGCAAACTCGGGCACGAGGATGTGCTCGTCCCCATTGTCTTCGACTTGTTGTGGCGGCGGCGGCTTGTGCACATACGGTTCGGGGACCGGCATGCGCATTGGCGGCGGCTGCTGCGCCGCTGAATGCTTGAAAGGGAAATGGTGCTGCTGCGAGTGCGAGTGCCCCATGGGTGCTTGCTTGAAGATTTCGTTGACATTCGAGTCCTTCAGGATGGGTCTGATTTGGCTGCACATCAGTGCTCACGTCACCTCACTCGATGGAACAAATTGGGATGAACAACTTACTTGACCGGGGACGGGTCCAGTTGGTCCTCGTTGTCGCTCTCGTCGGATGAAATGACAACGGGACGACGGTGGCCACCCTGCCGAATGGGTCCAACTTGGACAGACGACGTACTAGACGACGAGGAACTGTTTGACTAGACAAAAGTTGGTATTTTGGATGTCGAAAAGGGAATTTTATACATACGATTATTGAAATTGGTGGGTCTGGTGAGCGCGTCGCCCCGACTGGATACAACGAGGTATCTTCCGCCAAACGGCGGCGCCTAATGCATGGTCAACGACCTAAAGAGCTGAGCAGGTCAATGGATGTGTCTTACATGTTCTCCATGGTGATGGCAGAAGGAGAAGGCGAGATGATGGTTGTAGAAGACAAAGGACAAGCGCGCGACGTGTTGCAAAGTGTTTGGTCGTAACTCAACATGGGCACGTGGGCGTGATTAAGTCACACCGGGCCGAGTCTCCGATTCCTGCGTTCACCTAATTACCGCCGTCTGTTTTCAAGAGCTGGGCATGCTCGGCATGAATTTTATCTTCGAGTCCTTGGGCTATATACCTAATCTGGCCAGCTACAGGCGATCTGGGATGTCTTACTTCGGAAGCAAAATCAACACCAAATATTCTCCTGACGCGACTCGCGACTATAAAGGTTCCGCGGGGGCTTGTCTTACTTTAACACTCTTTGTTCTTCTACCACCACGTTGAACGTGGTCTTTTTGCTCTCCCCCGAACTCTTTTTTGCTTTTTTCCCTCCTCTTCTCTCACTCTCGACTCTTATCATGCCTGCTTCCGACTCCTTACCCAATCTTACCGGTCACCTCGTTGACGAGGGCCGCCTCCGCCTCATAGAAGTGTTGGGGGCCGGCTCCTATGGGGTCGTGTACAAAGCACTCGACGTTACTTCTCCTCCCGACGCTCCAGCTCACTACGCGGTCAAATGTTTAGGGTTTGGCTCTCGCTACGACATACGCGAGATTGAGTTGCACGCCATGTGCTCTCCCCACGCATCCGTTATAACCCTCCACCGCCAGTTCTACACCCACGGGTACCTCTGCGTGGTACTCGAACTCTCCGCCTGCGATTTATGGGCGGCCATCGACGACGGGGTGTTCCACAACAACAACACCCTCGTCAAGCAGACGTTCATAGAACTGCTCGACGCCGTTCGTTTCTGCCACCAACGCGGCGTCCACCACCGTGACCTGAAGCCCGAAAATATTCTATGTGGCACAGATGGCGATAATATACGCATCGCCGACTTTGGGTTGGCGGTAGACGACGAGCTCCCGTGTTCGAATGCCGCCGGAACTTCTGCTTACATGACTCCAGGTATGTCTGGTGCCCCTGTCTCACTTGCCCAACTTTGCTGATCACGCTTTCTTTCTGCTAGAAATGTTTACTCTCGGCAGAAAGGGCACGTACGAGCCCGCCCAAAGCGATATCTGGGCCTGCTGCATTATCCTTTTAAACCTCATGTCCGGTGACTTTCCCTGGCGGAAAGCCATCGACTCTGATCACGGGTGGGACGCGTTCCTCACTGATGGCGACTACCTCCGCCGCACGTTCCCCATTTCTGACCAGCTCAACGAGCTCCTCGAACGCTGCTTCCGCCCCGTAGCCCATACCCGCCCCACACTCCTCCAGCTTCGTTTCGAAATCGGTAAAATGCAAAATCTTTACCAAGTCACTCCCGCACCCGCGACCACCACCTTGTCCTCCCAGCTCCTCACCGTCCCCTCCACTCTCGCTCCCTCCGCACCCACGACGCCCGGCGCGTCGTTTAGTTTCAATCCCTCCGACTTCTCCTCCCCAGCAACCTCCAACGCCACCTCCGTTTCCTTCTCGCTCCATCCCGTCCGCCTTTCCGAAATTCACCCTAAACTTCCTTCACCATCCTCCACGTCCTCCAGCAGCCTCCCCCCTGATAGCGAACTTCCCTCCACCCAAACCCAAGCCCCACAAGATGCACTGCCACTGGCCGTCACAGCCGACGTAACCCCCGCCATGCAGAGCTTTCTCGCACGGACACGTGCGCACACCCCGCCCGGCGCATTTTCATCCAGCGACCGCGCACGCGCAAACCCCTCTGACGCCGCCATCTCGCCCCCTGCTCCCGAGACCAAGAAGCAAACGCGGACGTACAACCCGCTCCGGCGTATATTCCAGTGGATGAAGAAGATAAAACGCTCCGTCTAAGTCTAACCTACTTCCAATCTACCATCACTAGTCTCCCCTCCCTCCGTTCATCAGCGACAACTGCCTCCGCCACTCCCTCGCCACTCCTCGCCTTCTCAAGAAGCTCCTCTCCACTACATCGCCCACAGTAACTCCTCATAGCTTTTAGCTCAGCAAGAAAGATATTCAGGGCGCACCGGAACGTATCCCCTTACGCGCGTCCCTCAACTCCAGTACCATTATTTATCTTCAACGAATCCCAACACACCTACAAGACGAAGCGGTGCCTACAAGTCTCCCCTCCTTTCATCACCGACGGCCCCTTCTCCCATCTCTCCATTCTCACCAAGCTCCTCCGTCGCCCACCCCAACTCAATTCGCGTCCCCGTTTTTAGATCAGCAAGAAAGATATTTTCAGGGCGCGTACCCCCTCAGTCATATTCAGCAACGCCCAATGCCACCGCGGCCCTTTTCCGACATCCACCGTCGATGAACAGCAATATAGCCCAACCCCTCTTTATGCACGCCCGACGCCCGATGCATCTTTCGGCCCCAACGCCAAACAACTTCCAACACTATCTCGCTTTCCCGACTTCTACCGTCGATGAACTGCAACCCAACCCAACCCCACCCTCCTCCACGTCTCTGACGCCCGATGCGTCTTTCGGCCTCAGCGCCTCCCAACACCTATCGTCAGCAGCCTCACCTTTCCCACATCCAACGTCGATGAACAGCAACCGAACCCTAGAACCCCCCATTCCGTCCTTCCGCTCTCGACGCTCGGGCGCGCCTTCGAGCGTCAACATCTCTCAGTATCCATCGGCGACTCATTCTGCACCCGACGCTCAATGCGTCCTTTCGGTCTCAGCGCCCCAAACAACTTCCCAACACTATCTCGCCTTTCCGACATCCACCGTCGATGAACAGCAACCCAGTCCTAGACCTCCGCTCCCCATTCCGTCCTTCTCCACTTCTCGACGCTCGGGCGCGTCTTTCAGCGTCAACGTCTCTCAATGTCCATCAGCGACTCCCAACGCCACCAGGGCCGACCAGGACCACCGCAAATATATTCCCCCTCCACCGTCAATGAATCCGGCAACAACTCATCCAAAAAGTAGTCTCACTCTGTCGCCCTCGAGGCCGCCAACAGCCCAACAGTCCAATAATCCAAAACCCTTTCCAGCCCACCAGCAGGCCCGCCTGCAACCAGTTTCGAAGACGGCAAGCATCTGATTTATCTCCTGGAGCAGACTCCCTCGCCCGCCGTCCACGCGTCGCACTTCCACCCACCAAAGCTCCTCCTGTGTAATCGAACCCCAGAACAGCACTTCATGCGACTCGGCCCATCATAACTCAAGAAGACTCAGGGCGCCTCTGACCCGTAAGTCCCATCCTTTGTCATCCTTAACTATATTCTGAATTTTTTTTCAAGCTCAAGACCCTACTCCAGAGCCCAGCTCCCAGCCGCTCCCCTCATGCTCCCCTCGATACTAGACGCGCCTTTCAGTTCCACCATCTTCATCATCATAGCACTACTACCACAAGTATTCCTCCTCCACCGTCAATGAACCCACCAGTAGCTCAGCCCTCGAACAACAGTCCCGCTTTGTCGCCCAGGTGCCCACTCTCAGGCCGGCTCCCCGAAGCATTCCCTCTACACTACCCATGATTCCTTATCCACCGTCGACAACGACCCACCAGCAGCTTAGCCCCCGAACAGCAGCCCTGTTCTGTCCCTCATGAGCCCGGCTCGTCAAAAGTATTTCATCTCTGTCGTTCAGCAGCCAAATCCTTGCGAACATTGCACTCATGAACCCGTCAATAACCGTCAATAATCCAGTTCGCCCCATTACCAGCAACGCAGCCTCCAAATTGAGACATACCCCCAACCACGCGCGGCGTCCACGCGTCGCATCCCCACGCGCGTAATGTCCCCTCGGTCATCCCAGGTCCCAAGACCCCACGCATAACCTGACCGTACCTCAAGAAGACGTCCCATCCTCTTCCCATATCCTGATTTAACTACTTGCTGCCATGCTTCTGAATCCCAGCGTGCTAGGTGTTCTATTTCTCCTCTCCTTGACCTATCTCAGTAGTATCTGAGTTCCTTGCTAGTTTAAACATGCAACGTATACACGTGTGCACTCCAGGTGCTGTTTCCTTTCCGCTGCTTGATCTATCTGAATTCGTTGTCCCAGTTTAAATATGTAACCCTCAAGAATAACCCGTTAGAGCTGGTCTCGATGGGATGGGAGCGAGAAGTATGTAGATCATGCCGCGTTTGGGCAAATGTACACGGACTCTTGTTTACTTTCACAATAACTTTTCTCTCAACGGTCAAGTCTCCGAGCCTAAGAATTGACGCGACGCGGCGCGCACGTTTTGTTGGCGCGCCAGAACGTGGGTCTTTGCCGCACAAGGCCAAATAAGCGCCTCTTTCCGAACGCCATATCGTTCGGGGGGCCTTGGATCACTCTAACGTCCGCACCATGTCTCTTCTCCTTGCCCCAGTCATCCAAGTGTTCAACTATACTCTTCAGCCGGTTGCGCCGTTCACTTGGTTCAATCTCTCGATTAGCACGCTCGACATCGTCGCCGCGTTCCGCCTCTGTATCGTCCTAAGACAAATCAAAGAATCTCTGTACCACCAACATGTATCCAAGAAGGGTGTGGCCTCTGTAGAACCGAAGGCCTTTGTGCGCGATCTCTCGACGACACTGACCGTCGTGTACGGCGGCGAGGTCATGACGGGTGCGTGGCGCAGCCACCTCCGCACCCGTGCCACGCTCACCGCGCTGCAGCGCCGCTGCTGGGCATCCCCCCGTCTTTCATGGTCTCGGGTGTCGTCCCCGTATTTTATGCGCTCGTGCAGGGGATCGTAGAGCTGCTCCCCGCCGTACCGCCGATGTCGATCCACACGGAACTGCCGCTGTCGTTCGTGGACGGGTTCACGCGTGCGTTCTTGCTGTGCGACTTGATTCCGCCTGCGGTGACCGCTAATGTGTCGCCCGTGCTCGCCGCGTCGCCGTGGACGCTCCTCGTAACTTCCCTCGTACGTTCCATCTCGCATTTAGTTCAAATAAATAAATAATCGTTGCGCAGGCGACCGCTAACGGCGGCTTCTTCCTTACTAACCTCTTCTCATTCTTGAATCCTACGCCGCTTGCACTGCAGACACCCCCCGAACTACAACCCTACGGCTGGACGGCGACCGACCTCTGGTGTGCGCCCCTGATCACGGGCCTCTACGCCCTCCTCACGCACGCCCAGCCCTTCTGGGCCGACCTGCACGGCGTGCTCTCCAGGATGCTCGGCGCCACCGTAGACGCGAAGAGCGGCGCCGTAGAGGCGCTCGACCCGCACACCGCGCGCGCGGTCTGCGCGGTCGTCCTCGCGGGCCTCTTCGTGACGCGCTCCGTGAAGAATTTTGCGCCCGAAGTGTGGAGTGGCGTCAAAGAGAAGGGTACGTTCCGTGCTTTCCGTTGTTCTTGTGGCACTCACCCATCTTTTGACTTGCAGGTGAGAAACTGAAGACACAGTAGAGATAGTATCGTCCTCGTAGATGTCGAATAAAGCTGTCGTGTTTCTTGACATTAATACTTACATCCTACTCTCGTCTTTCTCAAATAAATGGCCTTTCTCCTTTGTCTCGTCGAGTCACGGGACGATTGCATCGCAGTCTGCAGAAGATGGTTACTGATTTCCACGTTCAAGCTTTCAAGAGGTCAGAGATCGTTGGATTGCGCACAGTGATCAACAGCCGTAATTGACCACGTGTCTCGCTCCTTTTGGAACTTTCGTCAGCACAAATTGTCATTTCCCTCGGGTGAGGGAACGGCGTCGAGCAGTTATTGAACAGAACACTACAGAGAAGGTATAGGGAACTATAGGGAACTATTACTACTGAAATACATCCTCTACCAATGGCCAGAATGTACTGTATGTGCAGTATTGACAGTGTTGTTGACAGTTGCTTAAAACACATTCACTGTGCAGAACAGTGGGGAGAAAGCATTGGTTTGGGTGTTTTTGAAGTGGTAGACACTACAGTAGGACCAGGAAGGCCCTGCGATAGTGGAAGAGTCGTAGTGCGCGCCCACGGCGCCAGTACAGTCCAACTTACGGCAGTTGATGTCTGTGTGTAATCCAACGATCTCTGACCTCTTGTCCACGTTATCATCTTTGCGCTGTGGCGGTACCCGGCGATCGATGTGCATACTTGTCCACTTCGTTCGACGTTGTGCAGCTCTCAAATCTGTGAACCGCTGATTTAGGATGTTTCTAGGTTTTTGTAAACCGTGACAGATGCCAACAGGATCGCTCTTGCTTTCAACATCCATTCTCCCTGGTTTCCAAACGTGTCGCATCGTCTCAGTTCGGGCGAAATATGAAACTGCAGCAGGCCCGCTCGCATGCTGCGTCCTTCCACTTGCCTTCCACCATCAACCGGAAAATCAGAGCAACTCGTATGCAGATGTCCTCGCAGCGAGGAAGCATAAACTAATTCGTTATAGATCTGCTTCTGACGCAGCATTTCTTCTCCCTCCATATGCATGCGGCGGTTTGGTGCATCCTTCCACCCTCAATCGGAAAATAAGAGCAGCTCGTATGCCAATCCCAGTGATGTCCTCGCAGCGAAGAAGCACCTGCCAGATAAACTAATTGGTTAGAGATCTGCTTCTGACGCAGCATTCCTTTCCCGGGGCCCAACTTTCCCCGGCCTCATCCACGGCGGGTTCCTCGGCCCCGCCCGGCACTGATTGCGGCTTGTTGTTTCCTGCAAACGACTAGATGAAAAGACGGACGCTCTATTTCAGTATACGACTACCCCGCTATTATTGAAAGTTTGATCAATGCCTCCTGACGTTCCTACAAGTGATGAACAGCCAAGTCACGGTCTGAGCTGGGGCCGGGTCTTCTTTCTTCTTTCGTATCGCACACCTGGCTTACGTCCACTTTCGACGTTGTTACTTATATCTCGGGACCAGATTCCCTCTCTCTCTCGTTCAGCTGGACGCTTCCTTTTGTCTCTTTCATTTCGTTCCCAACATTCTCCAGCATGCCCCAAGGTAAGAACGGAGTGCCCTGATCCTGCCGTTGTTGATTTCAAGTGGCCAGTCTTTTTGAATCGGACCATCGATGACGAATTTGGGGACTCGGTCTCGGGCGCTCTACCTACATATAGACCTGATTATTATTGGAATGTGGTGAGAGCTACATCCACGGCAAAATCTACCCCACCTAAAATACAATACTCAGGGAACTTCCTGCACTATTTGTGAGGTCCACCCCGATCCGACCCTGGCGTTCAATCACACGTGGCACGACACCTCTCAACTTCCTGGCCACGCCCCTGTTTCCGTTACACTTGACTTCGTTGGTAGGTCCCAAAACATACCTGACCCAGCAGACGTATAACCGCAGTCAGGCACGGCGATATATGTGTTCTGCATCGCCCCGCCAATGATGACGAACGTTGTTACCTTGTACAATCTGAATTTCACATTGGACGGGGTCAGGAGCGGAACTTTTTCGTATTCCCCGACGAGCACCACCGACTTCGTGTACAATCTTTCTGTCGTATCCCTCGAATCTCTCGCAAACGAAGCACACACGCTTCTAGTGTCGACGGACGACTCGGAGAATGGGTCTATTTTCCTGTTCGACTATGCAGTTTACACGTGAGTGTCAAGTCCAGCCTTGCAGAATTCAAAGAACTGATCCATCGTTTCTAGAACGGTGGAAGGCAAGCCCTCTATGGCCGTCGGGACCATTGTTGGTTGTGTTGTCGGCGGGATCTTTACAATTCTTCTTGTTCTGGTTTTCCTATTTTTCAAACGAAGGAACAAGAAGCGGGAAAGTTCCCCAGTTCTCTCAGTAGAGCCCTTCCATACCTCTAACCCGCCGCCAAGGTTGCCCAGGAAGTCCGCGGTCAATTCCCAGACTACCCTGGTGCAGGCGTTGGACACTGGTGCAACTCTGCGAACACCTCCGACTCCTGGTCCGCCATCGTCCGAGTCGAGATCCCCGTCGGGCCGGTCCGAAAGCCGCTCCGACACACCCCCGCCGGTTTATGTACCAGGTGCGCAGTAGTATCGGTAAATCACGACGAATCTAACCCAACTAGTTGTTAGACAACGGCAACTAGATAAAACCTTAGCTCAGTCGTTGCACCTGAGAGTGGTAGACAACGTCTTTATTCGCCGAGATAAAACAATACCTAGGTATCGGCGTAAATAAAATATAATTCCAATAAAATACAGCTCACTTGAGCCGCTGCACTCGGAGGCGAGGGAATACATTACCGCCGTCTTTATACTACGAGGAGAAGGAAAGAACGGAGATGCTGTTGCCGCCAGGACCACGGGGAACACATAGGTCCGCGTCGTCGGCCTACGAGCCCCGGTTCCGCCAGCCCTAGTATATGTCCGCCGCCGAACATTTGGATAGATATATTCCCTTGAACAGGTTCGTAGTTATGTATGGCGATCCAGAACGCGTCTCCATGTCCGGAAACGTTGTGTTGGCCTACCTACAGGATGACCAGCGAGCATGGCACCTACGACCGCCATGTCCTTGAGGTATGTGCACGCAATGCTCGATTCACGATGGCCAGCACTGACGAAATCCCAGCGCAAAGCCGAAAGGACCTCGATGGAAGACTACGGCACCATGTTCGAGAACGCCGCTTTGGCACCCCTCGTGCCATTTCATCACGATGTGGAGGTAGTCATCGGCAAGCGGTGCTATGTACGAGCGCGCGACGTTCTTGTGCTCGTTATTTGTTTACCAGGCCTTCTCTGCACTTTAAATTCAAGGCCTTCGAGCACATCTATCGTTTATATGAGGAGCACCACCGGCCGACAGACAATCCAGAAGCGGCTTTCAAAGTCATGTGGAGGGGCGGCTACTTGGAGGACGTAGGTTCAAGCTTGGCCTGACGATGTTTCCTGACTAGTATGCCCCTCGGGATTTGGCCAAACTTCAGTGAGGTGCCGGGCCTTCGGATCGGGTGGAGGGCGCGCTTGATCTGGTGAAGAAGATCTCTGCAGTGCTCCATTTTACGACCTATATCTTTTCGCCGAGTCTCCGATGGCATGAGGTTTCAATAGATCTCCGTGCCTTTCTTTCCTATGCCCGCCGGCGACACGTCACGCTGCCCTGCAAGTTATTTTTTCGAGTTCTTTTGAACCATCCCGCTAGCAGCTATCCTTGACGAGTCTTTCATCGATTTTGGTTCGAGTTGGCTTTGCGTGGGCGAGTGGTCACGGAGATGGCTTGAAAAGTTTCCCAGAGTCGATTTTGTGGCCAAGTCGTTGGGGCCCCGGCCGAAAACAACGCTGACAGGCAACTGGCAGGATTTGCAGAAGAGTAAAACTCATGTTTATCCAGGTTTGAATCGCAAGGCATTGGCTTGGGCTTGAGATTCCCACGGCATTCTTCTTCTTGCCATTGTCTACCGCATCTTGGCTTTATGCAGCAAAACCGTCTAGGGCTTGGCCTGCGGCCCCCATTGCCATCGTACGGCCAGGGCCCGTCGATGTCCGCCCTCGCTTACCAGCAGCAAGCGCAGATGCCGCCGCAAAAGCAGACGACCCTCTTTGTGGGCTCGATTTCTGGGGGGATAACCGATACAACGCTCAACGCGTTACTTACCGCCTGTGGCCCGATAAAATCCTTCAAACGTCTCATTACACCCGCGAACAAACCTCAGGGATTTGGCTTTGCCGAGTTTGAAGAACCGGATGGTGCGTTACGAGCGTTGGCGCTGCTGAACAACGTCGAGCTGCCTGCGCTGGAGGATGGGTGTGCGAACAAGAAATTACTGGTGAGTCCATTTTTTTTTTCAATGGATTGGGTGCCCTTTCAAGTTGCGAATCTGCCGTTGTGGCGGTTCCTCGAGCGTCGCTGATTTTTCTTCATGCATCCCACATCATTGTCTCGCCGAGTTTTGAATCCTAATTTCCATCTGCCTGTAGATAAAAGCAGACGAAAAAACCCGTGCTTTTTTGGATGCCTACGCCTCCACGCGGCCACTCGACCCCATATCCGCACAAGCCGCCAAGGCGACAATCGACACCGTCGTCGGGGACGTCACTCGCCTCGCCGCAGCCTCCACGTCCGAAAAGGAAAAGTACGTCATCCCGCCGCACCTACACGACCTCCAGGAGGCGGATCTCCCAGAGACCCAGCGCGGCCTTGTTATCTCCCAGATCACCCAGTTCCGCGAACGCGCCGCCAAGCGCGAGCGCGAGCAGATGCGTGAGCTTCAGCAGCAGCAGCAGCAGCCCGGTCGCGCGCCCAGCGGGCCCAAGATGCGTGAGTGGGGGCGGCCGAAGGAGGACCAGCAACAGCAGCCGCGGGACCAGGGCTTCGGCAAGGGCGCGCAGGGGTACAATAAGCCAGTCGACTTTGTGAGGGAGCGGGAGACACGGAAGGCGCCCACGCAGACGGACGAGGAGTTGGAGGCGGAGCGCAAGGAGGGCAGGCGGCGCGACGAGGAGGTGTCGTTTCGCGATGTGAGTCCCATCCTTTCCTTTTGTGGCTCGCGAGACTCTGACGAACGACCCAGCGTGAACGCCGCTACGAGCCCCGCGAGCGTACACGTATCCTGGCACTGGAGCGTGCCATCGCACGGCAGCGCGCGACTGCAGAGGCTGAGGCGCGTGACCGCGTCGACATGCGCGCCCGGCTCGAGGCGTGGGACGACGACGAGAGCGACGAGATCTTCTACGTGGACCGCGCGCGCTGGCGGGCGGTGCGTGCACGCCACCTCGCGGTGGAGCGCAGTGCGGATGACTCGAGCGCCGCGTACGAGCAGGAGGAGGCGGCGAATCTGGCGCGGGAGAGCGAAGACTTCCTCGCGCGGCAGATGGGCGAGATGCAGGCGCTGGCGGAGGAGCAGCGCCGCGCGGGGCTGTTGCTCGACGACGGGGCCCCGGTGCGGCTGAGTGTGTCGCTGGGGCCGCTCGTGGCGAAGGAGAAGGAGAAGGAGAAGGACGGCGGGAGCGCTGGAGCGGCTGTGCGCGAGGGTGTATTTGGTGTAGAGGAGGACGAAGAGGAGGCGGCGCGGAAGCGGAAGGTGCCGCTTGTGAAGCTCGACTTTAGCGCGGCGGAGGCGGGGCCGGAGGCGACGCGCGAACGGCTCGAGAGCATGAAGGAGCGCGTGCCTAAAGAGCGCGACGCCCTGTTCAAGGCGAAGGTGCGCTGGGATGGGATGACCGATGTAAGAGTCCCTCTTCCATTCCTCTGAGTGGCCAATGACTCCGAACGCAGGCCACGATCGACCGCAAGTTCGAGCCGCTCGTCAAGCGCCTCATGACGCAGTACCTGGGCGACGCCGAGGAGGCGGAAGAGCTGATCATGTTCGTTGTGGAGCATCTGAAAGACCACAAGGCACCTGCGAAGCTGGTGGAGGGGCTGGAGCCGGTGCGTCTCCTGTTCTTTTGTTGCCTTGCTATATGCATCTTCTTCTCTCACCTCTTACTCTCTTGCCTCTTCCCCTCATTCCTTCCCTTCTCATTCTCTGCTCTTACACTGCCCTTCTCCCCTCCAATGCCTTCCCTCTCTCCGTTTTCCCCCTTCCCGCCATCTCATTGTGCCACATTCATCACACCTTTACCGCCGCAGGTCCTGGAAGAAGAGGCCGCCGAGCTGACGACCGCCGTTTGGCGCCAGCTCATCTTCGAGAGCATGGCGTACGCCGACGGACTGCACACAGATCGGATGTTCGTCGACTGAGCGGTGCGCGCGCTGTCCGGCGGCTCGAGGATCCGCTCGTGCACCGACCCTCTCTCTGCCTCTGAATCTCCAAGCCCCTGCGTATCGCATTTATCCGAGGATGGAAGTGAGTTCCCCGCTAGACTGCTGTCTTGATTGATCCTACTACTACTACGTTGCATCTTGTCGTTGTCGTTACCTACTCGCCGTCCATGGACCGAAATCGAAGTAAAAGTCAATGTCAATGTGTGTATATTTTTATCCCGTGTGTGGTGGGCGCACCTTGAAGCGCTGCTCATTAGATCCCCCCGCCTCGCACCGAACGTCCCGCCGCCGATGGACCGTCCGAAGTACGAGAAGCTAGTCGCGAGTGGTGAGAGCCCGCTTCTGCGCCTGACCCGTCTTGATTGCTCGGTAGTCTATACCCACCAGCTTCATGCCAATCCGCACCTCGCACTTGGCGGGTGAACGATGAGATCCCTGTTCGCTTCAAATTCAAAATTCAGCGGCGGCGAATTATTGGGTTGATGGTGAACACTGCCACTGACGCGTCAATTAAGGTCAATCAACTTTTGATCAACTTTTTGGTTCCGTTTGCCAAGAAAGTCTCAGTACGATGTCTGAGTGTCTGAGATTGTATGAGGCACTATCCGTTCTCCGAGTTGTTTTCAACATCTTGTTTTCGACCGTTCACGATCTCTCACTTTTTTGTTTAGAAATAAATTGGCGAAAGAATAGGGGCCTGGTTCGCCAATTCAACCTCGAGTTTCCAGTTGCGCAGGCTTCTTTGCGAATATACATCAAACTTCATGTATGAGCTGATTCGTAAACTTTCATCTCCCATAAAGATAATATCATGGAGTGGGGTAGATTTCTGGGATGGGAATTCGTTGCTGGGGTTTGAGTTGAGGCTCAAATCGGGATGTCTGAAACAGCCGTGTGAAGAAATGAAGGATTGCAAGGGACATAGCGAAAGACGGGACGGACCAAAGGACAAGGCAGAACGACAAAGAAAACGACAAAACGACACGACAAAAGGACATAGAAAGGACGCCACATTGCGATTTTAAAATTGCCTATCAAGAAATAATATTCCCGTCTTCTATACAATCCTGCATGCGCGCTATGAACGGCTCGCTCAACGGGGACTTCTCTCCGCAGCGGATTGATATGTTTGCCAAGCGCGCGACCGCGAGCGACGAAGTAGCCGCAGGGGATTGACCAGCGGGTCGCCATCTCGACCGAATCATGGCTTCAAGCGCTGATTCTTCAAAACCGTGTCCGATTCCGTCCCACGATAGGGTCTCGAGGCGCGGGACGAGTGGCTCATCAGAGGCGCGATATTGGAGAGCAGCAAGTAATGTATCATTGATGCAGTGCGAGAAGGACGAGAGGGTCAGGCTTTTGAGCGCTGGAAAGGACCGTAGAATGGGTAACAAGCTGCGGGAGGTGAACCCCGTGGTCGTTTCGAGCTGCATGGGGTCATCATCATCAAGGTCAAAGTCTTTGATGACCTCGATCTCGAGGTGCTGTAAGCTGGGGCACCGGGATTGAAAACGTGAAAACTCCGCTTGGGGCCACAAAACGTCCGCGTCTTCATCATACACAATTTTGAGCGAAGTCAACTCGGGGAGGACGAGGGGTTGGAAAAGAGGCCCAAACACTCCTAGTTGATAGGTGCCGAGTAACATGATTGTCATGTGGCAGAGGTTTCGGAGAATAAGATTCATCTCCTCTGGCGGATAATCGTCGAAGGCGTCCCAGGCGAAAATACTGACATCGAGCCGTTCGAGGTTGACACATTGTCGCAGTACCGTGAAACACTCGTCGGGGATCCGGATGGGTAATTGAAGATGAACGAGTTGGGACCACGGTATGTCGTAGAAGAAGGTATCTTCGACGTCTTCTTTAGGGAGGATAAGGGTACGCAGGTTAGGTGCCCAGGCAGACAAATTGATTGGCTCACCCCAGGATGACTCTCCATCAACCTCGGTTATGCGCAAGGTTTGGAGGGCGTCCAGGGGCGCCTCGAAAAGCGGCTCTATGGCTGATAAAAAAGCAGCGGCCGGAATAACGATTTCGAGGTGTGTCAGTCGACTTTTCGCGAGAAGTATCTCGTTCAAGACGGCAGGGTTGGTGTGGTTTTCCTCCGCAATTATTACAACGGATAGTGGAAGATGCATCGAGCGTCTCAGCCAGCTTGCGACCCACGCAATCTCTGCCCAGCTGGAGTATGATTCAAGCGTGATGGCCAGCTCCGTCTAAAGGCGAGGTGTGCTGAGGGCCACCCGTCTCCAGTAACGACACACCTGGGATATGGGAATGATTACGTTCAGGTTTTCCTGGAAGTCCGTGGCGCGATCCCGAACGGGTGCGATTGAGAACGAGAAAATCTCGCCAAGAACCTCCATGGGGAGCACATGGATAGGACTCCCCAGATATTTCAGGACCGCGATTTTCTGGTATTCCTCGGCGCGGAGGGCTTGAAGATTTTCGATCTGTGAATCAAAGTTCGAGATTTTCGCTTCGGACTCGGCGATGAGGTGATCCGAATTGGCGGTGTCCATTGAAGAATTTTCCATAAAATTCATATGTCTAACTGTAGACCTTAGACTCGTTAACCAGTCGACGTAAACGATTTGATCTCAGACTCAGACGGCCGGACTTACAACCAAATTAGGCACATCACACAACAAAGACAACAATCAGACAAAGAAGACACAACGGGGAGATCAATCGTTTACGGACTGGGCCGGCTCGTCGCACTTTTTGGTGAGGGTCGTTTTCCCCGCCATTTAAGAGGCTTGTACTTAGCAAATTCGAGCTGAAATGAGGGTTGGATGCTCTGAAAAAGTGTAAAAAGTTCCCAAATGGATATGCAGTAACTTTTAATTTCAAGCCAAATGAGCCTAACATGTTTTGGGGGTTACCCATAACCTCGAGCTCATCGTGTGCGCACGGGCCACCTTGTGAGCAAAAGTTTCTTCAATCTTCCTCACCCTGTCCCAGGGTTTGCTTGGGCAACTTCGAATTCAGGGCAGAAAGATGCCCCCGCATCTGATGGCCTCGCGCTGGCCATCGATGATGCCGAAATTTTCCATCTTTCGTCGTCGACGTCGTCGGCGACGACGACGACCTTCAAAATCATCAAAAAAACATGTTGAGCTCATTCAATAGAGAATTGAAGACTGTCCATCTTTCATGTACCATGTTAAGGGTTGAAATTTTGAAATTTTCAATTTTTGTTCTAAGTACAAGCCTCTTGACTGGCGGGGGAAATGATCCTCTGCCAAAAGCGCGCCAAGAGGGCCCAGCCGGTATTCAGCGTTGTTCTCCCGGTTTGTTCTTGTTGTTGGATGGGTTGGTCGTGTTTGCTGAATACCGGATGGGGACGAGCCTATGTAGACCTGAGAAGATTCAGTTAGCACCATTGAATATACAATTTACATTGCGACCGCACCTGAGACCTCTAGTAATCCAAGAGGTTAACGAATGTGTGAGGGGCGTACTGCCAGAATGCAGAATAATGATTAAACGCGTCGACTATCCTCGACCGACTGGAAAAATGCGGATGTTGGGTCGACGTTTGTTTATGATAGAACAAAGTTGAAGGCCCTAGACAAACATGCCTTTGTTCGAATTATAACAACCCCTTGACAACCCCTGGCCTCTAACTACATTCAGCTTCAGCATCCAATCCCTTCGTATATCGTTCGAATGGACCATGATGGTCTGACCCTCGGTTCTGTTCCAACCCGAAGCAATGTCATTGATTCTCCTTCTCCGACTCCCATCCATCTTTCCTCCTCCAACAACTATGCCATCGGACGTGGAAGTATGCAACGCGTGCCGGGCGATTCTTGACTCTGGCACCCGGCTCTCAGAGTTGAACATCGAGATGAATCATCTTCAGACCGATGTCCTGCTACGAGAACGACAGTTTATTTGATAACATCGAGCAAAATTGTACTATACTGTCGCATCTGTGGGCTTTCCCCAGGTTCCTCCCCAGCCGCGGTTACGAGGATAACAATATCTGTAGTGGTCGTTTAATTGATATCTCAGAATTGTGATTTTTTTGACGTGTGACCAGAAAACGTGATGTGATAGTGACTTGAAGTTGGGGGTTATCCTCTCCACGGCGGCTGGCGGATAACATCTGTAAATAGCATAGCCACAATTTCGAGAAATGCCAGAGAAAATCGGCGAGGCTTCTTCAACATGACATATAAAATTATATGAGTGGTTCAAGATACATACCAGAATTAGAAAAATGCCTGGCTAGAGTTAGGGGCTCATCTGGCCTGTGCATAAAACTCGCTAAGGCAAACACACACAGAAATCACCTTTTCTTGCGGCTATTAGCATAATGTCATATTTTAAAGCTCAAATCTTTTCGGGAGTCACTTATATATGCTCATAGATGACATCTGAGTATGCCAGCCATTTTATATCTAAGTGACTAAGGCCACAACAGATTTTCTCTAGCATTTCTTGAAATTGTGGCTATGCTGTTTACAAATGTTATCCGCCAGCCGCCGTGGAGAGGCTCACCCCCAACTTTCTGTCACTGTAACATCACACATAACACGGTCCGAAATTTCCGCTGTCAAGATTTCTCTGTATTAAATCAAAACTACCGCTACTGAGATTGTGAGCCTCGTAACCGCGGCTGGGGAGGAACCTGGGCTTTCCCACCCGAGATTCTATGCGAGATATTCACGCAGACCTCGTTGTCGGACCAGATCACTCCCTTTGCTTTCGATAAGCACAATCCCTGAAACATATCTCGTGTTTGTAGTCGTTGGAAGGCTATCAGCCTAGACTCGAACACAGTTGGACGCTGGCACCGACTGTCATCAATTTCAAATTTGTTTCAGCGAAAAACGTGACTGGTTTCCAGTCTACTATCAGCCTCTCCCAACCGACACTATGGTCCACCATCGATATTAGAGATGTATTATTTCCGGCCCACGCACTCGATACGCTCGCTACCCAGCTCAAACGCTCGGATCCTTGCTCTTGACCACGTTTTAATCCACCGACATGACAGCGTTCAGCCTTCTTGTGGAACATTCTAGCTGCTGGCAGACCATTCACCGCGATCGAAGTCCTCAACAGGCATTCGGGATGCTTCCCTGAATTATGCACCTTGCTCTTGAATAGCGTTGGTGCTGCGTGCGGAGTTTTTGAAACTGCGCCAAAGTTATGCCAGGTCGTTACCGACAGCGATCCAACACTTCTCCCCTACCGTTTGAGCAGCTCACGCGGCTTCGCATTCGAATGTACTCTCAATATCCATGTCATGGAATCGGCTCGAAATCTCGTGCATCTGACGCTATTCGACAACCTGCCACAATCCCCCGCCGCCAACCGCCTTGAATAAACTGCCACAGCTCCGTGTGCAATGTATACCGAATGGCAGGCTCCTCGCTTCCCTGATTCTACCTGCTTTGGAGGATCTGTATGTTCATCAAAATCAGCGGGAAACTGTGCGCAATGGATTGTTCCACAAACGAGAGTGTCGCCATTTTAGAAAACATCCCGACGCTTGTGGAGCTGCGCTGGTTTGCGACCTCAGAGATGCTCTCCCGGATGATCGCTCCACTCGAGCCAGCTCCTGATCACCACCTGTCGTTCCCAAGCTCTGTCTCAGTGTTTGATGCAGCTCCGCCCTTTTAACAAGAACATGCTCCCCATTCTCGTTGAAATGATGGGTCTCGACATAAAAAAAAAAAAATCTCGCTTTGCGTCTTTGGCTACAAGATTAAATGATTTCGATCTCCCAACAAGGTTGTCTTCCCCAACCGAGGTCTATATGTAGAATGGTTAGATCCGATAAGTTCATCTATCGAGACACCGCGAAAACATGAATTCCTTCCCCTGAGTACGAATACAACTCGAATAAAATACTTTTGAATCGCTCCAGTCACCGTGTGATTGAATCGGTAGGACATCAGAGGTTGTCCCACGCTGTCATTCGTATCTTCTTATCGGACGACAGCAAAAAGAGGCATTAATCGTTCTTCGATACATATACCAGTAGTCTTCTTCCTTTCTTCCTCTCCATTCGAGACCACTGGGCTTCGCCGAGAAGAGTACTGCGTCAAACTGCAACGTCTCAAGGTCGTCAAGATCAGATGATGACGATGTTACCTGTGTCTTGGGCGTCGTCCACCCGTTCGCAGGAGCATGAAACTTATGTGCCGCCAACATTGGAAACGGTTCCAATTTTGCGTGCTTGCGGTCACGAGCCGGCGTGACAGCGCATTCATCTTTTTCGACACATACTCGTTCGGATCTTGTTCCTTCTTGTCTTGCAACTAGACTACTTTGTTTTGCGTATTTGCTCTAAACCATGTCCCGTTTCCTCGCCTCGCCGTTGACTGCAGCGGTGAGTCCCAGTCCCGCTGATTTCGCGCGTTGATTGAATGGTTTTTTCCTTCACCAGATCGTTGGCTGTCCATTTAGGTGAGTCTGCTACTCTTCATGGTATGGGCAGTTCCGTTGAACACCATATCCTTGTATAGCGGCGGTCAAGTAAGTCGATTGAGTGATTCAAATACGATTCACTACTTACGCGTCCCTCAGCCCCGCGTCGGCGTAGACCAGGGCCCCATCCATATGGTCGAGGCTGGTCTCGTCGAACAATTGACTGAGCTTGGATGGAAGGTCAAATTCGATGGCCACCACCAATTCGAAGAAGTCAACGGGATCACGGACCCGCCAATTGGCAAACTCAAAAACCCAAGGCTGGTATCCACGGTCACTGAAGCGGTCGCAAAGGCCGTTGGAGGACACGCGAACAAAGGCGAGTTGCCTGTTACTCTCGGCGGGGACCATTCGCTGGCCATGGGGACTATTTCTGGAACACTCGAGTGAGCAATGCAACCTTCCGAATTCAGCGGAAAGCTTACCAACTGTGCAAGCGCTCACCCCGATGCATGTGTGATCTGGATTGACGCCCATGCGGACATTAACACGGCTGAATCCACCGATTCCGGTATGCGACCTGACCGGCGCCGCTTCTTTCATGTCCGCTTACATCATCGATGCGCAGGTAACATTCACGGAATGCCCGTGTCGTTCCTCCTCGGCCTCGGTAGCCCCATCCCCGAATTTGGCTGGGTCAAACCCATCCTCAAGCCTGAGCGTCTCGTCTACATCGGCCTCCGCGATGTCGACGCCGGGGAGAAACGCATCCTGAAGGAAAATAAAATCAAGGCCTTCAGTATGCACGAGGTGGACAAGTACGGGATCGGAAAGGTAGTCGAGATGGCGCTTGACCACGTCAACCCGAAGCGGGCGTTCCCGATTCACTTGAGTTTCGATGTGGATGCGCTGGATCCGTCTGTGGCTCCTTCGACCGGGACACCGGTATGATCTACACGCCCTCTGAAAGGGATTATACTCATAAGGAGTCAAGGTTCGCGGGGGACTCACGTTCAGGGAGGGTCATTATATTTGTGAGGCAATCTGGGAGACCGGACTTTTGGTTGCTCTCGACTTGATGGTAGGCAGCCCAAGCCCCTCTCAAGCAAGATGGGATTGATTGAATTATGTCTTGCATTGTGTAGGAGGTGAATCCGTCGTTGGCCGACGCTGCCAGTGTGAAGCAAACGGTCGCTGTCGGGTGCTCTTTAGTACGGGCGGCACTGGGTACGCAGTCAACACTATATATGCCAACCAAAGACTCATTTCTAATTCGCCGTAGGCGAGACCCTCTTGTAGGTACGATGCGAGAAGAAGGCTTCATAAAGAAATTGTATCATCATGCCACTTTCGTTCGTCTAGAATTTCATGGCCGTTCGTTCTGATATATTCGTTGGAACGACATACCAGTGACCAGTGATGCGCGGTAAAGCATGTATCGCGAGGCCACCCAAAAGTGTGATGATTTCAAGTCCAAAGCGTAGTCACAAGATTTTGTGCGCGTTGTTTACGCGTTGAAATTGTTTGGTTCCTTGCTCTCAGTTCCTTACTTCTCTCTTCAACCACCACAATCGCTGTGCCTCTGACCAAAATCTCCATCCACCCTCTCCAATCCACATCATAATCAACTAAATAACCTTCCTCTCTTCTCCCACCCTGCCCCTGTTCATCTCATTATCCTGCATCGTCGCTTTGACAGCATCCCATCCTTCCAAATCTCGCTTACCCTTCGGGAACAGTATTACAATGCACCGCTACCCTCCCCCTATTATTGCCCAAGCGTCGCAAAGCGACGTTTCCGGTCATGCCACCTCCACTGGCTCTGGCTTTGGTGACCTCGCCCTTCCTACACTCAGTCCTCAGGTCCCCGCGCCCCCTCCATCCACTACCCCCAAATCCCTGGCGCAGATGTGCCCCAACCTCGCCCTCCCCGGCTCGGCCTCCCGGTCTTTTGGTCACGGTGGCACGTTTCGCATTCAGCCTACTGTTCCTACCCCTTCCGGCGCGTCGATCACGACGCAGCCGCCCACGATCCTTCCTCAGCATACCCCAAGGCGTAGAGGTTCTACCACCACTCAGTGCCCGTCGCGTGACCTCCGTCGAAAAACCCTCGTCGACCAAGCCCAAAAAGCTGCACTTACAACCCCCGTGCCAACCCCTGCCTCCCAGTCTCCGCAAGCTGGAGAGGGAGCAAGCATCCCGCCACCCAAAGACAAGGGTAAAGCTGCCAGGGATAAAGGCAAGCAACCCGAGGCTGAGGCGACCATACGTGCGGGAACCGATAAGTGGCCTCAACCTCAAGCTCCCCCGCCTGTGCAGCCGCCCCATCAAGGTCAGGCCTCCCCGCCTGTGGCCTCTGGATCGCGGTCGCGAAAGCGCCGCCTTGACGAGTACGCCATCCTCCTCCCCCCTCTTCCCTTTCTAACATCTGCATTCAGTAGAGAGGCCATCGTGGAAGTGACCGTACCAAGGAGGAGGAGGAGGACGAGAAAGGATATCGGCATGAGCGTCTTGCGCTTCCAACTCGATACTTCCGCGACTGGAGTGGGCCGCGTTCCGGCACCGCCGCCTCAGCGTTTTATCCCGCCTCCCCCTCCCGCCAATATCGCTTTTCATCGGCCCGCCCACCATCAGGATGCCGCCCACCACCAGCCCCAGCAGTCGCTCCCTCTGGGACCGATGCAGCAGCCAGACATGGTTCCTCCACGTCGAGGTCCCCTCGTTTCGTATCAGGGCCAACTTTATCGGTTTCCGGAGCGGCTATATCAAGTCCCTCCCAACGGTGGCCCTTTAACCACCCCCGAGGCGGCAGCGCGAGTTGCCACCAGTGGCGTTGTCGTCCTCGACCACCCACTCCACTTCGGTCCTGCCAAACTCCGTCTGGAGTACTTCCCCAACACGTGCTATAGGGTCCAGTGGTTGACCGGAGCGTACCTCGTAGAACTCCGACAAAAAGAAGGGCCGCTCTTCTTCGGCAACGAGTTCTACGACCCTGCCACCAACCAGTCGTGGGTGATGCGGATCTTGGAGGTGGTCGATGTGCCCGCTCTTCCCTCTTCCGTAGAAGTCCCGAACGCGGACAGCCACGGGGCTCAAGATCGCGCGCCGTACCAGCCAAACGCTGGGCCCTCGGCGCAGGTAGCGTACCCGGACACCCAAGGAGCGCAGATTCCCGCGTTCTACCAGACGGACATCAACCCCATGCCAGCTTCGGCAGTCCCGATGTCGTCCTACACGGACGGCGAGGATGCGCGCGTACCTCCTCTGTTCTACCAGATCGACGGTGGCGCCATCACATCGATGGGCCGAAGAGCGCAGACGTACGAGCAATCGTACACCACGGCGCAGGCGTCGTGCGCTAACGACCACACCAATGGCGCGGAGAACCACAGCAACTTCTACGAAGAGCCGTCGTTGGAAGAATTGCCATTCCCCTTCGCCTCCGCCCCAGATATCTCCGAGGTGTACGATCCTGCGCCGCGCTATATTGCAGAGTCAGATGCGGCTTCTGCCCTCCCATTCGCTAACGTTGACGAATTCGGAAACGTGCTTAAGGAAAACGGCGTCTCGCAGCAGCAAGCGTTCAACTTATACACTGGCTATCAAGATCATGGTTCTTGGCAAACCACTACATATTAGTATATTCTCCTGTAGCCGTAGCAAAATCAGTAGCTCATTGTAGTAAGCAGATTATGCATTCGAAAATATAGGTCGTTCTACGCATCTGTGAACTGGAAGGAATTTATATATAAGATATTCCGCCTCGCCAGCATTTACAACTTGGGGGGCGCCGGCACCGGATCTACCTCTATCTCTGAAAATATGTCGAAATTACGCTCCAAGGTGATTTCGCTGGTCACCTGCAAAGAATGAATGAGCGAAATGTCCAGTTTGGCGACATGGAAAACTGCATACCCCGCCCTTCCCTGTGAGGACAAGCGCGCGATGCAGCCGCCCGCTCGGCCCGCCACGCGTGTGGTCGCCCTCGTACGTCAACACGACGCGCCCCTGTACGTCCGGCGGACCCAGGCGCCGCGGGTTGAAGACCATACGCCCAAAGGCGCTCAGTGCGAGCTCCTCGACCCTCGCG
Organism: Mycena maculata; assembly: GCA_029448575.1. Lineage (NCBI taxonomy): Eukaryota > Fungi > Basidiomycota > Agaricomycetes > Agaricales > Mycenaceae > Mycena > Mycena maculata. Next base: position 221,601 of record JARJLG010000085.1, on the reverse strand, counting down.
CACTGCTCCGCGGTGGTCGCGTCGCCACGCAGGATTCCCGCGAGTGTGTGGAGGATGTAGAATTGCGGCGGCATGAGCGTGATCTCCCCCGCGCGGAACTCTGCGAGCACAGCGTCGGGGTGGAGGAAACGCGCTGCAATAACCTCTTGGCCGCCGTCTGGCGGATATATATTAGCTCAAAGAGCATACGGAGGGCAATAAATACCTGGTGTCGGGATACGGTCTTCCCTTGCTCCGCTGGAGAACCCAGTCGCAGAGGCGGTGCCTAGAAATGCGACGTAGAATTGGGTATGGAAGCGTCTGCTCAAAATAAGCATGTTGAACATGAAAATACCTCGATAATACACACCGGGGGGCAAATACTGGTGTGATCCACTGTGTAAAGGGCAGTAGGGCCTGCACGTCGGCTGTGAGACCGTGTTGAGTCAGGAACGATTGGAATTGTGTCTTTTCAGCGTGAATCGCGTTCCGCGCCGCGTCTAGGACAGAATCTTCCGGGGTCGATCCAGATGCGAGAAGTAACCCGCTTTCCTCGAAACATTCGCGGATCCCAGTGACGCGCAAATCACCGCCGTCCTGCGCTGATGCGTTACCTCCAGGAAACACCTTGAACCGCGGGATTAGCTCTCTGGATGAAAGGACAAAGTAACCGCTGTAATGCCCACATGAACGCCGCCGAATGAGCGTGCTTGTGGATTTCTGTGGACCAAGAGCACTTCGTTGCGACTGTTCACGATCACAACGCTTGCGGAAGGGCGCGGAGTTGGCGGCGCCGCCTCAGATGCTGGCAAAGTGGACGTTGACATGAAGGAAGCTCTGAAGGTCGCAACTGAAGATGGTATTCGGAGGACCCGAGAGCGAAACAACGGGAAAGCACGGGACACAACCAGATGACGGGGATTCATATCCTAGATCTGCCAGTGGGCGTTCCGCCGGCAAGTATTGTGCCGTACTACCTGGGCATATATCAAGACGAGGACGAGTGTATGAGCCTCTGCCTCCTTGTAGATTTATCCCAGCTGGGGGCGCGGAGACTCGGGGCAAAAGGCGAATGGGCTTCAAGAACAAAGCAATGTCTCCGGGGCGTCAGGGCCATCAATTACGTAGCGGCGGACGACTAGCGGACAAAAATATTATTACAACTGGGGCTCTACGTTTAGAATGCCGTGCATCACGAGAAGTAGAGCTCCAGACCCTCATCTACAAGAACTTTGAGCTCATCGCTTACATTCTGGCTCCCAGAGTCGTCGCGACCGACCGAAACCGTTTTGAGGCGTACAACACTGGGTGGCGATTCGGAGGCATTTGAAAGCAACGCGTCGTCTTTCCACCATCGGGATCGAATAGCTTCCTCGAACAAATGCTCCTCGAAATCACCGACGCACCAGAAGTCTATATCTTGCAGTTTCGGCGCCAGTGGTGCAGGGCCGACACGGTCGTATCGAAGCGCCTCGAAAAAATCGCCGTCGATGCAATTCCAGCTGTTATGCACACAGAGGGTCGTCAAAGCGGACGCATGGCGGAGCATAGCAATGAACCCTTGCGAGGTAATCGTACAGTATAAAAGATTGATCTCCTCGATGTTTGGGGAACGCCTCTGGAAATCTGTGAACACCTCCGTCGGCCAGTCCTCGTATGCATCCATATCAAAAGTGAGATCGAGTTTTGTGAGAGAGGGAAGGGCAAGCGGAATGAAGAAGGCCTCGACACCCCCGATGGTGTCTGCGGGACGACCAGAAAAGGTCACAGTGAGGGTTTTGAGGAAGGGGAGGGGTACAACGGACGATGCCGCTGTGTGGACGGGAAAATCCCATTCGTGGGAGGTCTGAAGCACCGCAGACTGGAGATTGCTGCATTGCATCAGCATCATACGACATCCCCCCAGCGAGGAATCGCTGACATTGAGGAGCGTGAGTTGGGACCACGGCATGAGGAACAGAGGGAAATATGATGCCGATTCGTACAGTGGCCGGAGAGTAAGGTGTCGAAGACGGGGGGAGGATTGAAACACAGTCACCGCCTGTGTCTGCTGCGTTAGATCGTGGAAAGAGAGCGTTTCGAGCGTCTCGAACGTCCCGGGAGGAAGGTCTTCCAATTGGGAGAGTTCAAACCGTGAAAGGTCCAAATCAAGACTCCTCCACCGTCGGGCAGAGTGTATAATAGCATCAACCAGTGTACTTGAAGCAGCGGTAGCGGCATGACCCTTTTGGTAGAGGCGGACAGATATCGAATGTGGAGAGGAGCGTGTGAGTATGGTCTTCAGCCGATCCAGGTAGACTTCCGTCACTTTTCTTTTATCCAAGGGGATGCTGAGGACACATTCAGCCCAGTCTCGGTGTGCCGTGGACTGTCTGTCTCCAGCGCGAACAGACTTGGGAAAGTCGAAGAAGAGTGCGCCACGCGCTGGTGGATACCAAGTTGTGGAAGATTTCCGCCAACAATTCTGTCGGAAGCTGCGCGATGGGTCCAGTCCTTAGTATTGTAGGGACTGTGCTCCTGGTCGCACATGATCCGTGGCGCGTTGAAGCTTTCAAAAACTTTCCCGTACGTAGTAAGACGTAGTAGCCTAAGCCTGCGTGATGAACCGGAAAGCATGGTCAGAAAATTACAGCGGATGAGCCACATGCAGAGACCCACAAGACGGCTGAGACCAGCCCTAAGGCCTGGTGTCTGACTCGGAAGTTGAAAGACGGTCGACTTAACCTGAGTGAAACGGAGCAATACCGGATCAGACCGGAATGCAATAGGCAAGTGGCATAGCCCTTATAAGGTCCGATCCTAAAATCCTGATAAAGCTGGTAAGGCCGGCAAGCGGCAGGGCCCGCTACCGGTAATAGGGTGTTTCAAGAATTTCAGTCTGACTTGTGCACCCCAACTTGGTGTCAATTTGAGGTATTGTGGCACACTTTCAGAGCTTGTTCGTAAAAGCAGTGTATTTACCTCAACTCCGAATATGAGGTTAGGGTTGGGGACCAAGTGGGATGTAAGTCGTAGGTACGCAACTTGACATCCAACTCTGATCTCGTGCCGGCCCTACCTTCGAGCTAAGGCAGAATTGAGGCCCAATTTTAATCATGAAACACCCTAATGGTGACAGAGATTGAGTTTAAGCAAGAGTGGAACTATTTCTTCAAATAATACTGGTCCAACCTTCTCTTGGTTGCTGTGTATGGATGAAACCCTTGAAATTACAGAGCAGATGGGTCGTATTGGGATGTGCTCCAGGGTCATCGCAGAATTGATTAATTGGTTGCGCATAGACTCGACTTTTTTCTCCAAACCAAGGCAGCCCATCTGGGATGCAAGAATTGTAATTCAACGATGCTTGGTTTATTTTTCCCTCCAATGGCAGCCCATAGTTGTCTCGGTTGTTGTGGAGGGCTGGGGAGCCATTTCTCAGCTCGCGTTGGGCTGCCAGCTCATCACAGATCCAGGATCTTCTTAGATGTGGTTGGGTACCCACCATTTGGAATGGGAATAAATAAATCTACTCGTAAAGGATTTCATTTCTTGGCTCTCCAGGTGGCACTTATGGATGTGGTTTTTCTTTGGTCATCTTCAGTTGAGCAACTTGGTGGGACGGTCATGGTGGAGGTTGGAGGAACATCAGAGCTAATCTTTGAAATCTTGAGCCCAGCTAAATATCAATGGATTTTCCTTACTCGTTCGTTTCAGAATGTTCAATTTGTCTTGAACGAGCATGATTCTCCAAATAGTTGACAAATGATGAATGGTAAGAACCCGTAGATTGATGCAAGGACGCGGTAGGATCAAAATCCCGTTGCTCATAACCAACCCTCATGTATCTTCGTAGCAGAGAATCCAATCCAATGCAGAATTACAATCATTCATCTGCATAACTCATATTGGCATCACAACTTTCCCAATATATCTCTTCATCTCGGGGTTCATTCTCCTTGTATCCTAGGTTAAGTGCCTGTTCTACCACTCATGTTGGATATACCAAGCCAGAGGTGAACCTCAAAGGGTTTCGGTTGACTGGGGGATGTACCACGATTTGGTTTGTATTCAAAAACCTTTCTTGTCTTGAGATCAACATTATCACACGAGCAGCAGAACACTGGAGGTTGATTGACTTAGAGCCTCTTGGCTAACCAAGTAAGCTCCGAGGAATGTATTTGCCTTGTTCTTGTTCTCCTTCAACTCTCATTCCTTTGACCCAACAAGTGTCATTCTGAGGCAAACCGAAAACTGGTTAGCTTCACCATGGTATTACTGAGTAGATAGAACATGTACTGGTTCGCTTTCATTTGAGACACTGTCGGAATTTTGAGTACCACCGCCTTCGCTCAAGTTAGATGCACACTGGGAACTTGAAATATCAGTACCACCCTTCATGAATTTGATGTTGACGGTGACCTGAAATAGCTGCAGCATAGTGTGAGAGGGAGACTTCGAAAGCAATGGCTGCAGTCTCCAATGTTGTCTGGTGTTTGAGGCAGCCTTATTAACAGTTGAAGTCACCAATTGAATGATTATAAGTAGAAACCCGCCGAATTCAACATGTGGAACTGTGGAGTAAATGATCTCGTGCGGCACCCAGGCTACCAGTTGTCTTGTCTCGCAGATACATGGGGTGTTCGATTTTTAGATAGATTTGGTAGGGCAGCCGCTGCCAGCTGGGAGTTTTGACTTGCCAGAGAATGTCTGATCAAGAGTTCCGAGTGGGGCAACAGATATGTTGAGAATTCAAACAATGTGAGTTTGAAACAAATTGAAACCAAGTTGAAACGTTCAGAAACCAGAACATCAGAAATTGCCTCAGGCCTCAAAGCTTGCTGGCATCGGAGGTTCAACAGGATGAATGTAAGCAAAATTACCATACATCTGCGGCTTCACCCGGCATCTTCCCACTGTGCCGTGAAGCCGAAGTTTTTTGGCGGAGAGGAAACGCGCTGACGTGAAAACTGCTGACAAAAATGTGATTTACTGCAAGAGCAGTCAAAACCTGCTCCCTAAGACCCGTACCTTACGGTAGCGGGAATTTTGGCCGTTTCCGTACGTCTGTTTTTGCACCAATTCCGTCCGCACTTGGGTGGAGGTCAGCCCTTTTTAGGCCCATGTCGTCCGCATAACGTATCGGACATTGGCACGCGAGAAGGTATGTTTTCGGCCATTTTACACAGCTTGTAATGATTTTTTCTCTTCCCGTTCATTTCATGTTCGCTGGTCCCCAGATATGCGTGAAAATTTTGGATGTAGGGTGAATCTGTCCGCATCAGGGATGAGACATCGGCCTCCATACGCAGTTTCCGTCCTCACCTTTGATGAGACCTCGGTGCTTTTTCCGGCCTTTTCGTCCGCATACGGATGATACATTTGGCCGTTTTTCGGGCCAATTCCGTCCGCATTGGGATCGGACCTTACAAGGGCTATGCCACTTGCCTAATGCAATTGATTAGAAGAATTTCTCGAATCCTAAGACTGGGGTTGAACTTGAAGTTTGAACTCATAGTGGTACAAATTTTCATAGTCGAAAGGAGGGACTTCTATCTAATGGGTACATTGCGCTACTTCGACCAAGGGAATGCAGACTCGGAGGACTCAAGAAGGTCTCAACGCAAGGTAAGATCGAGGCCCTGCTCTTCAAGGTCGTGCATCCGAGCATTGAGTTGATCACTTACTGTCCTGACGGCGCCGTAGCAAATTACCTCAAATCTTTCCAGACGCGCAACGGCGGGCCGGGAAGCACGAGAAAGTAATTGCTCTTCTGTCCACCAACGGGATCGAATGGCAGCCTCCAGTGAACCCTCCTCAAACTCTTGTCCCACGTTTTTCAGCCCTAAATTCTGCTCCTATATCGACTGTCCGTCCGAATCCCCGGCTCGGCGCAGAGAATGGGCGTCTCCACCGCGATCTTGAAAATCTCCACCAGCAATTCCGTCGGCAGTTTCCCGATGGGGACCACCATGAGCCGCAGGGTCGCGAGGATGCTCCGCTCCTTCTCGCGCATGCGGCTCAGCTCGTATTTGCGCCGTCAGGCGCTCGATGTCGGCTTCCGCCGCCTCGATGAGGCCTTCGACTTCGACGCTGGTGAGTCCGGGGGACGCACACAGGGTTATTTAAAGCGCTGGATGAGATGGACATGGCTAATGCAAGTTCTTGAGAAACACGTCGAAATGTCATCGACATGGACTTACCAGACGTTGGACGGCTTTGCAGACGAAAGCAGAAACAGAACGCGGTGCCACAAGTCACGCGTGGCGCTTCGCGTTCAATAAAGCAGAAAAAAAAAATTGAATGAGAAACGAGGTTACGAGTGGTCAGTCTGTCAAAAGAGACTATCGAAAAATGCACACATAAATAAAAAATACACCGCGTAGACATAAGTATACGACGTTCCGCCAACCTACAACGCCCTCGCTCACTCCCCAAACCTTAGTCCCGAATCCCAGTGAACCGATTTTTCATTTTCGTCAGCGCACCCAGGACGGCCATAGCAAACGCAAGCAAGAACCATTTTCGTACCCCGCCGGCACTGGACGCGGCGCCGGGGGGCCCGCTCGGCCGCACCGGGAGCTTTCTGGGCAGGCGCGAATGGAGCGCCTGCAGGCTCCTGGCGGTGTACGGCGGGTAGCGGAAGCCGAGGATCTTGTCGATCCTGTGTACGAGGTTGGTTGGGGACGAGAGAGAGGGAGAGGAAAGAGACTCACCACCCGGGCGTGTCCATCGTGGCGCGCAGGTGCGTGAACATCAGGAAGCCGTGCTGTTTCGGGGTTGACTGCGTCCGTAAGGAACGAGGATGAAGATACGTACCTTGCCGCTGTGGTACCCAGCTACGGCGCAGAGTGAGCAGTTGAGACTGGGAGAAGGGGGAAGGCGACTCACTGCCGCTCGGCCCGATTCCCCCGAACGGGAGACCAGGTACACCCGGTATGATGATAGTCTCATTCGCGACGGCAGAGCCGCTCTGCGTGCTGCTGAAGACTTTCTTCTTGTACGTCTCATTTTGCGTGAAGACGTAGAGTGCTAGCGGGTGGTCGCTGTCGCGTGCCATCCTCAGCCAGAAATGGGACAACTTGGGCAAGGAAAACATACTGCGCGTTGACGTACGCGATCGCCTCGTCGAGGTCCTCCACCGGCACGATGGGCAGGATGGGCCCGAAGATCTCTCTAAGGAGGGTTCAACGCGAGATCAAGAGGGCGAGAGAAAGATACGCACTCGGACATGAGCGAATCGTCCCCCTTGACGTCCCGCACGATGGTCGGCGCGATGAACTTGCGCGCTTCGTCGGTGTCGCCCCCGCACACGACCGTGCCTTTGGTGCCCTGCAGCAGCCCGTTCACGCGCCGGAAGGCCTGTGGGTTCACGAGCTTCGTCGTGTTCTGCGCAGCCACGGTCGCCTCCGGGTAGAACGTCGCGTACGCAGTCTTCAGCGCCTCGACAAAGGTGTCCTGGAAGGCCCTGGGCACGAGCACGTAGTCCGGGGCGACACACGTCTGGCCTGCATTCGCGAACTTTCCCCAGAGGAGGCGCCGGGCGGCGAGCTGCATGTCCGAAGAGGGATCGATGAAGACGGGGGATTTTCCTACGTTAATCGGTCAGGGTTGGGATTCGCAGGGAAAGTGCATGTACCTCCGAGCTAACAACGAAAGTCAGAAACAAAATGCGACGGTAGAGGTGAACGCACCTCCAGGGAAACAGGCGTCAGGTGTTTGACCGCTGCGGCGGCGACGATCCTTCCGACACGCCCGCTGCCCGTATACAGGACTGGTCGCGCTATTAGTCAATGAAAGATAAAGGTTTACAGACGTACTGTGGTCCCAAGGCAGGTCAAGAAGCTAAGAAAACTGGTTAGAGGCATAATTGAATAATTGAATAAACTTGGGCTTACTTTGGTCGTCTCTGGGATTGCACCATTGACCACGCGTATCAAGGAAGGGTCGAGATACTTGGGGAACAGCTCATGCAAAAGCGACGCGACCGCAGGGCAGGACTCGGACGGTTTAAGCACAATTGCATTGCCCGCGGCGATGGCACCCGCCTGGGCCGAGTAAGTCGACGTGAAACCAGCGAACCGAACAAGGACAGACCATCGGCGTGACGCACAACCAAAGCGGGTAGTTGAACGGGCTGATGATGAGCACGACGCCTTTGGGCTCCTTGATTGTAAGGGGGCGCATAAATACAAAATTGACGTTGAAACTTGGCTTGTCCGGCTTGGCCCAGCTCTCCACGTTCTTGTACGCTTCCATAAGCTCCCCAATGGACGCATTGATCTCCAGGCTAGATGGATGAGACGGGAAACGACGAAATGCGCGTATTGGCCTACAAGTGACTCTCTAATGGGTGTCGACCGAGATCCTGGGCCAGGGCCTCTTCGAAGCGCTTCGCATTGTCCTGGATGAGGTATGCAAACTGGAGGAGCTGGTATTTCCGGTATGCCACGGATTTGGTCTTGCCAGAGTTGAATGCAGTGCGCAACTCTCCGTGGATCTAAATAACGTTTTATCCCATCATGATGTCGCGATGAAAACTGCGTCTACCTTGTCTATTTCCTCCAGAGGTGTATGCGCAAGAGCTGCCATGGTTAAAAAATGTGAAGGCTCGGGAAAGAAAGATACAGTTGGTCGGGATACAGCGGCTACGCGGATGCTCGGATCCTTACAAGTTAAGGCAGGTGATTGACCGGGGTTCACCGGGTTGTCAATGTGATGGGCCACTGATGGGCCCCTATCTAGTGGACGCTGTAGTCTGCCACCGCCCATGGTATTGTGACGAACCCATTGCTTAATAACCGATGCCCTGCAGCTCCAGGAGCTTTACAAGGAGGATGCACGGGTGCGCACGAGTATCCCTCAGTTGCCGCCTCCTGGAAAAAGATTGGGTACCAGCTCCCGTACTAAGGCTCCAGCCGTTTCCGTGTATAAACGTTTATACACGGTTTTAACCGTTTTCATTTCCATTTAGTTTGCCTGAGAGGTCAAACAGTTTACAAACCGTTCGTAAACGGTTTAAACGGTTGAAAGATCTCAACTGTTCTGAATCAGCCTCTGAGCAAATTTACCAGCAGGAACACCAAAAACCTGATATCTGCCGAATTCCTGAAGCCTCTGAATTCTTCCCCAATATACATATATGCACACACTGGCAATGTAACACTCGACTAGCCGGAGTCAATCCAAATATGGTAATTGTTCTTGTGATTGATGGCTCAGGAGACGGTATTGATGCGCCGCGCTGCTTGCACTATTTAGCTAAACAATGATCTAAACGTCCATTGGGTATCTATGCCATTGATTACACCTGTTGCCTCTGGTTGAGAGTGTCATTGAATTAAACGGTTCAACTCACCCGAGGTTGCTGTCACTGGGCTGTTCATTGTTGTTGGTGTGCAGTCTTTCTCCCCAAAATTCAGTGCTGCAGTGAACCATAAGGACAAAGAGAGTTAAGGATGAAAATAAATAGCTGGTGACCAAGTACATACACTGCTTTTGAATGCCTTAGAAAAATACCGTTTAAAACAGTTTTAAATGGTTTTAAACTGTTTAGATACCATTTTCATTTAATTTGCCTTGTCCCATACACGAAAACTAAATGGTTGGAGCCTTATTGTCGCGCTCAAGGCTCAAATACTAGTCTGAGAGGTCGCACGTTGCGTTCTCAGATGTAGCAGGTAAGAGTGAGGCTCGAAGTATGATGGAATAAAAGACTAAGGAATACATGCGACTAGCTACACTACTTATACTGTTCAACTGTGGCTATGTAACTAGTGCTAATAATATATACAATAGAGCGTCCATGTGCTACAAGCACCATAACCATGTGTTCTGAGTAAGAAACATGCTAGAACCATGTGTTCTGAGTAAGAAACGTCCTGAAGCCATGTGTTCTGAGTAATGCCCATGCATACTCCACATGTCCGCAGCATGACACCTGTCAGCTGTCCGATCACCAATCCGTCGTGCTTCATCGGCATGTTCCTGTGAGAACCCGATCCCTGGCTGTCCGATCACTGATGACTCAAGCATAGCCTCGATGTTTAAATAGACCAGCGCTTGATTAGGCGCTTAGATAACGAGATAAGGCGTTGTCCGATTAGATAACCTGCTTAATCGTGACATTACCCCCCTCTTAGGGTCGGTGTCCCGACGACCGTGAGAATCCGTCACACCTCGACTGAGGTACCGCGCGAGCATCCTTCGTTAGGGAATTTCTCCACGGTCATCCTTCGTCTTGTGATTGGGTCGTATAGATAACGAGTTGGATAATCAGCCGACTCCTGCTTCGGCTTATACCGCTTGATAAGATAATCCCAATGCCCCAGCGGCAAGACCGGAATCCCCTCGGTCTGCGGCTGTTCCTGGGCATCTCCTGGGGACTTAGCGCCTAGCGCTTCCTTTGGTGGCATCAAGCCTAATTTCCTGAGCTCTGCCGCCAGCGCATCATTGCTCTCCTTCGACCTTCCGGCAATCAGGTCCTCCGCCCATCGGCGCAAGTGATGCTCTGCATTGTACTTGTTGAGAATGTCCGGTGCATTCTTAAGGTTCCGGGTTGGCTCCCAGTTCCGCTCCCCGATGGGGTATCCCTTCCACTTGATTAAATACTGGTATCCTCGCCCACGTTTCCTGTGGTTGAGGATCTCCTCCACCTCGTACTCCTTCTGTCCCTGCACGATCTGCGGTCCCGGCCGTTTCTCTTTCCGTCCCTCGGGCGGCTCCACGTAAGGCGTGAGAAGTGCTTCGTTGAAGACCGGATATGTCTGATCCGTCTCCGGCAATCTCAGCTTCCACGCCGAAGCCCCGGCCTTCTCCATGATCTCGTAAGGCCCCAGCCTGACATCGTCTATCTTCTTTGTCGGTCGATCTGTCTCTATGTTCTCTCCTTCCACCCAAACCATGTCGCCGACTTTAAATACAGGCGCCTCGCGCCTATGCGCGTCATAATACTTCTTCATCTTTTTCTGGGTTTTCTCAAGAGCGACCGACGCTTCATCGCGGATCCTCTTCATTTTCTGTGCGAAGTCGTTCGCGGCCTCATTGCGCGACTCGACTGAGTTCTCTATCCCCTTCCAGGGGTGGTATCCCGTATTCGTATAGAAAGGTGACATGCTCGTCGACGAGCTGGTCTTATCGTTATGAGTGAACTCGGCCAATGCAAGCCACTCCGCCCAATCCGACTGTCGGTGATTGACGAAGATCCTGAGATATTTTTCAATCTCCTGATTCGTTCTGTTTGTCCGTCTGTCGCCGGATGGTATGCCGTGCTCGGGTTCATTTCTATGCCGAGAAGCCGGTTAAGCTCTCGCATGAACCCGGATAAATATCGAGTGTCCCGATCCGATATAATTTTACGGGGAATGCCGTGATATCTAATCACGCGGTCCCGGGTAAGTCGGGCGACACCTTCACTCGTCAGCTCCATGTTCGTTGCCTCGCAATGGAGCATCTTCGTGTAAGTGTCGACCCAGACTTGGATGGCGTTAAAGCCATTGCTGACCGGCAGCGGACCGATAAGATCCATGGATATAATCTGCCAAGGCCCCTCAGCGATCTTGTGCGGGTTAAGCTTTCCCTGCTTGTACCGGCGCACTCGAGTCCTTTGGCAAGCCTCGCAGGCCTTTATATATTCGGCGACCTGGTTTCCCAGTCTCGGCCACCAATAATTACGTTCCACCATTTCCTGCGTGTGGTTCTCTCCGGGATGGCTGAGCATGGGCAGGTCGTGATGGAGTCCGATAATCTTATCGCGCAACTCCTGATTCCGGGGTACATATATAAGTCCGTTGTAATATATAATATTGTCCTTCTTTTCCCAGGCTGGTAGCTTTTTCTCGAGCGCCAGCTTAACGCTCTTATCGATCTTCTTCTCCTTTATAATCTCTTCCAAGATTCCTGTCTCTGGCCCTTCCAGCACTATGTCCTGCGCTCGGAAATACTCTGGCTTCAACAGAACGACGTTCTCGTTGTCGTCTTTCCCTTGGTCGTGATCCGATCTCCGAGATAAGAGATCTGCCTTCTTGTTCAACGCTCCGGGCCGGTGGTGCAACGTGAAGTCGAACTCCGCCAGTTCCTGAATCCACCGGGCCTGTCTGCGATTAACCTTCTGAGGCTTCTTGAAATATTCGAGATTTTGATGATCAGTAAAGATCTCGAATGTTTGGCTTGCGCCCATCAACAACTCCCGCCACTCGTCCAGCGCGGTCATGATCGCGAGCATCTCTTTGTCGTAGATCTCGTAGTTCCGCTCAGTCTCATTGAGTCCATGAGACATGAAAGCAACAGGGTGCCATTCGCCCTCCTGCTCCTGTGCGAGCTCCGCTCCTATAGCTCCATCCGACGCGTCAGCCTCGACTCGGAACTTCCCGTGATCTGTGGGAAGCGCCAGTACGGCGTCTTCGGCGATGCGATCCTTGAGCCTTTGGAACGCTCTCTTCTGCTCCTCTCCCCAGCTCCAGCCTTCCTTCCCGGTCAACCTCGTCATCGGCTTCGCTATCTCCGCGTATCCTCGGATGAAGCGGCGGTAGAAGTTCGTGAAACCTAAGAACGCCTGTGTCTGCTTAAGGTTCTTTGGTTCCGGCCACTCCATCACGCCCTTGATCTTCACCGGGTCCATCTTCATCGAGTTGTAGGAAATGATGACTCCTAAATACTCGATCTCCGTCTTCTCAAAGTCGCACTTCTCTGGTTTGAGAAAGAGCTTGTTGTCTTGCAGGATTTTAAGTACCCGCTTCGTCAGTGCTCTGTGCTCCTCCAAGTTGTCGGTGAAGATAAGGATGTCGTCCAGGTAGACTATGACCTTTCCCTCGTTTATGAGCTCTCGAAGGATGTCGTTCATCATTGTCTGGAACGTCGCCGGGGAATTCGTCAGGCCGAAAAACATCACGAGCGGCTCAAACAGCCCTCGGTTCGTCCAGAACGCCGCTTTCCACTCATCTCCCTCCCTGATCTGCACGTTGTTGTACCCCCATCGGATATCCAACTTCGTGAAGTACTTGGCGCCACGGAGCTTATTTACGAGCTCCGAGATTAACGGAAGTGGATAACGATTTTTAATCGTCATTTCGTTGAGCTTCCGATAATCCTGGACTGGTCTCAGGCTGCCATCTTTTTTCTTCACGAAGAAGAACGCCGAAGCCATCGGCGATTTCGACGGGCGGATCCTCCCACTCTTCAAGTTCTCCTCCAGGAACTCGTTCAGCTTCCCCTGTTCCGTGACCGAGAGCGGATATATCTTGCAATCTACAGCCTTTGATCCTGGCTTAAGCTCGATTGCGTGATCCCACGGCCTTTTCTCGGGCATGGCGTCGAACGATTCCTTCGCGAACACCTTCACGAACTCGTGGTACTCCTCCGGGACCTTCCCTTCGGTCATGTGCTCCTTCCCACGATTCGCTTCCTCTGCCATCTGCTGCGCCTGTGATCCTTGCGCACGCAGATCGATCTGTTCCGCAAAGTCGACCAATAGGATCGACTCGCCGTCTTGCAACTTCTCTTCCTCCGCGGACAATCCAGTCCGGTATTCCGTGCCGTGCATGTTGCACTCGGGTGGGCAGCGGCTGAACACGATCTTTTGTGATCGCCAATCCACCTCGGGATTGTGCTTGAACAACCAGTCGTACCCGATGAACACGCGAGCCTTGCCTAGTCCTGTGACCAAGAACCGTTGGCGCTCAACGTGGGGTCCGACCGAAAGCATCAACTCAACGTAGTGAGTGATCTTTCCCCGAGAGTTCTCCGTTCCGTCTGCGTTGCGGGCGACGATGTGCACGTCAAGCTCCTGGAGCTCGAAGCCTTCTGCCTTGGCATAATCTCGATCGATGCATGTGGTAGTGCAACCGTTATCAAGAAGAGCCTTGACAGCGCGCGTCTTCCCGGTGTCCAACGCAGTCAGCGTAACGGGAACTAGCATCTCATGATGCCGCCTCTGCTTCTGGATTTCCTTCATCTCCTTGGCAAGCCGATCCTCAGGCTGTGCCAGCTTCTGCGCCGCCTGTGTCTTCTTCTGACTCAGCGTCACGCGTGTTTTCTTCTGTTTGGGCGCTTCCTCCCGATCCTGGGATTGAGCCCTCACGGCATCGCCGTCCTTTTTCGTCGCACTATTTTTCACACTGGTTTGGGTTCCAGGGGCCTTTTTGAATGCGCTCCAACGCTTATTTACTTCGTCCATTCTGTGATTCTTTAAATTACGTTTCCGATTCTGATTCTCCAAGATACGTATTTTTTGTTTGTTTTCTACACTAGCTACTAGGAAATCGTTTATACTCTTTCGTAGACTAGTATTTTCTGGGGTATAAATATCATCAGCCGGGTTGGTAACTACATTGCTAATATTAAGTTCGGGCAGTAAAGTAAAAATGTTGGTAGGCATAATGTTCGTCGTTGGAGCGACTTTGTCCGTATCAGCAGGGCGCCCGACCTTGGCCGCAAGCGGGGGCCCCTTTAAAAACCCTTCTCGCGAAGGACATCTGCGAGAGCCTGCAGGTCCTCCTGCGAATAGTCCTCGGTCTTGATCGACCGGATATTAAATTTCGACTTGGGAGGCTCCGGGCACTCCCGCTTCATGTGACCCTCCTTGCCGCAGTTATAACATTTAAAAGCACGAGGTGTCTGCCGCGCGCGGTCCACATCCATTGGGACGGTCTCCCCCGGCCCGATCTTCTTCGCGAGGTTGGGCGCCGGCCCGAACCCCGGTGATGGCTTGGCAGCCGGCGCTTGTGTACGCGCCGGGGTCCAGAACATCCGGCTCTGTTGAGCCGCTCGAAGTTTCCCCCGCTCCATGACCCGGCTGATCGCCGTCAGCCTCTTCTTGAGTCCCGCATAATCCTCCGGGACCTCAATTCCACCCGCATACAGCTGGGTGCGCACCGCCTCCTCGACGAGGCCTTCTAGTGTTTCCACTAGGAAGGTGTTGTGGGGGGTGTCCTTGTCATTGGGGGCATACCCCGCTTCTTCAGCGTTCAGCTCGAACGCCTGGATAAAATCGGCCAGGGGAGTCTTTCCCTGCCGTGTCGTCGTAAGGCGCATGTGCGCCGTCTGCTTGACGTTCTTGTCCTGGAACGTCGCTTCTAGATCCGAGATCAGATCATCGAAGTGGTAGAGGCTGTCAAGCCCCTCGCGCAGCATGCGCTTTCGCCAATTATGTGCCCAGTTTGTGGCTGGACACGAGGCACCATCGGTCCGACCCAATAACGAGAGGGTGAACGCGATCTTCTTCTTTTCGGAGTCAAACTCCGAATCGTACGCCCATAGGTAATTAAGGAGGGCGTCGAGGAAAGTTTCCCACTTGCTCTTGTCAGAGCCGTCGAAAGTGGGGGGGAGGCGGGCGAGGGTGATCCGAGAGGACCTAGTCTCTCTCGGGGCGGGGTCGAGGTCCATGGCGGGCATGTGAGAGGTGGTGCCCTGGTTCTGGTCTTCGTCGGCCATTGGTGATATGAGCGACGGGCGAGGTGGTTGGTAAGGTGGTTGGGCGAGAGCGGCGTAAAGCCGGTCGAACGGGGTGAAGGTAGGAAGTTCGGCGGAGCGGTATAAGGAGGTCGACGGGGATGAGGTTCCCGACGAAGAGGAGGTGGATGGGGCGCGGAAGGTCACTGTGTTGGTATGAATCCGCACTCAATGGTTGGTGGAATCGCAACGGTCTCTTGCGACAGAACTACCCCGGGTCTTCTACAACACCCCCGGCGATAGCGAGGCAGTCTTCCCCGAAGGTCCGGCTGGCACTCCTGCGACTGCTATGTGGCTTGGGACGGACTCAACGTTTCCCGTGGCCTAGCGTCTGTCTGTTCGGTAAACCGAAAACGACTGGTGCTGCACTTGTTTAGACTCGCTGTGGACGAGGTAGGGAATCGGCGGGTGGGGAATAGGGAAAATGGAACTTCAAATACGAGAGTCCAAGTAGCGGTACAAATCCAAGTAGTGGAAAAGGGTGGGGGGAAAAGGAAAGGAGGTCGGAGGGTAGGGGCGGTACGAAGGTATGAAGGGTAGTCTTTTATTATGTCGCGCTCAAGGCTCAAATACTAGTCTGAGAGGTCGCACGTTGCGTTCTCAGATGTAGCAGGTAAGAGTGAGGCTCGAAGTATGATGGAATAAAAGACTAAGGAATACATGCGACTAGCTACACTACTTATACTGTTCAACTGTGGCTATGTAACTAGTGCTAATAATATATACAATAGAGCGTCCATGTGCTACAAGCACCATAACCATGTGTTCTGAGTAAGAAACATGCTAGAACCATGTGTTCTGAGTAAGAAACGTCCTGAAGCCATGTGTTCTGAGTAATGCCCATGCATACTCCACATGTCCGCAGCATGACACCTGTCAGCTGTCCGATCACCAATCCGTCGTGCTTCATCGGCATGTTCCTGTGAGAACCCGATCCCTGGCTGTCCGATCACTGATGACTCAAGCATAGCCTCGATGTTTAAATAGACCAGCGCTTGATTAGGCGCTTAGATAACGAGATAAGGCGTTGTCCGATTAGATAACCTGCTTAATCGTGACACTTATCCCGTACGAGCTCATTCCGGCGAGAGCCTCAATTGGGTGCCGTGGCTGGCTGACTCCCAACGCCGCATACTGCGCCTAATATCGTCAAGAACGCACAATGCCACCTGGAAAACTTCCGCTATCTGTACGAGTCGCTGGAGGGCCGCGTCAAGCAAACGAGGTCGGTATGGGAGGGTGCGCCTCCCGCGAACTGGTGGGCCAAACCAATGATGCCGTACCGACGTTGTTCGCCTCCGAGTCCATAACCTGTTTAACAGTTAAAGGTTTGGCTTGGCCGCCGGCTATGCTGTTCGTTTTGGAAAAAAAATCAATTCATAGATATCTTCTGGGAACATCTTATATAAAGTCTCAGCAATAATATATATGACTAGTCGCTACCCGTGAATAAATTCACGGGCTGATATCACCTGTATGCTCATTTTCTCAAGAGCTTTCTGCTTTGTTAATGAAGGCTGTTGCCCAGGAAATGTGATTTCAAAGTAAACATTATATATTCCTTGCCGGTCAAGCTTGTTTTCCCAGCACAGGTTGTTTCCAGTAAAGGATATTTCTCAGTAAAATGTTGTTTGCCTGGTAACACAGTGAAGGTCGTTTCCCCAGCTTACAGTCAAATTTTGAACCCAGTCTACATAGACTCTTGGTCTAGTTGCAACCAAGGCAAGTTGCGTCGCGCGGCAGCCTCGCGTGACCGCAGTGGGGGTTGATTCAGCGCTTACTCGGTGCTCAATGTATCTGTGAATAAATTCACGGACTTGTACATCATTCCCATTATCTTTCCCTTTGGCTGTTTATCCAGTAGCTGTTGTTTTCCCAGTAAAGGTTGTTTTACCACAAATGATCCTACCCAAAGGTTGTTGGATGTCACAGTATTAATAAATATGTTTGCCCAGTTAAGGTTGTCTCCCAGTAAAGGTTGTGCTACAGTAAACCTTGCGCCTTGTCACATGTCCGAGATGCCCGTGGCTGGGTGCTTATTGGGCGCTCGGTGCTGGCGGCAAGCGCGGGAAAAACGGAACCTTCGGAAATGAGCGTGAGTATGGAAGATCAATGGAAACTTCTGTATGTCCCCCATTTTATTATATTATAGATGCGTAGAAAGAACATTATCCCATCTCTTCTCAATCTCAGTAAGGGTATATAACGGCGTTCGGCGGATATAGAGAGAGTGCGAGCATATATAGAGAGAGTGCGAGTATATATAGAGAGAAATCGGGCATATATAGAGAGAAATCAGGCATATATATGAGATCTGGCCGCATAGATATAGAATGAGATGTACTCACCAATGCGCCCAATGGGCGGGTATGTCCGCCCTTCGTCGAAGTCGGTCCTCGGGCCTTTCGGGCTTCGGATCGAGCTCCGGTGCTTGGCTTGGCTTGGTCGTTTCCAAATGCGTCGATGACACTTTTTGCTTCCCACAAGTCGGAGAAATGGACTTGTCTTCCGCCCAGCACGTCATCGTGCTTCTTCGCATCTGCTATCGGCTCCAGAGTCCTGCATGCTTGACCATTTAACTCCCCAAATCCCAGGCTCCTACCCACCCTCGCGTTCCGGGGTTGGGAGACACTGTAGCGGGATTTAGCTGTGGATTGTTAGTAGTCATACACTAAGACAAATCAAATCGCCCATCAAATTGATTGTTCTAGATTCATTATTGCTTCCGAACTTCAAGCTTCAAGGCCCAACCCCTCCACGGAGGCTGGCCTTTAACAAAGGTAAACAACATAGCCACCCGGCCCCGCATCACCGCCATCATTCCCGTTTGGTGCCACCTCGCAATGGAGACGACGACATGGACTGCTCGCTCCCAGATCATCCGCATTGCCTCTGTCCTCGAGCAGGAAGCCGTTACGGCCTCGGACTTTGTTATCACCCTCCTGGAAAGAGAATCCTACCGTGATCACCCATGTACTACGAGCTTAGTGGAAAAGGCGCCAGAAATAATTGATCTATTTTCCTAAACACCTTCGATCTGCCCAATCCACCTTCACATGGGCCCGGAAGATCATCCAGAAGAAGACCGCAGACTCGATCAAGCTCTTGACGGCAAATCAAGACTGGCACTTCGATGCAGGCCATGCTTCTGCCGAACAATTAGAGGACTTTCAGATTGAGGAGATGGCACAGTCAATGAAGGAAATGGCACCAGATCTCTGGAATTTATTGCACCTTCTGCTATCCAAAGACCACAAGGATCTCGACGGAGACCAAGTGATGGGTGGCACAAATGATAGTAAATTTGATGAGCTCGGGGATTTTGCGCAGCCCATTCTTGACGGTCCCACGTCGCGTGCCGAACGTGTTGAAAAGCGTCGTGATGGGCTGAGAACAATTGTAAGTAATTCACTGTATGAAATATCTCGCTCTGTTGATGAAGACGTGACCAAGGGCGCGGAATGATCCCGGTGATGCGGGCGGGTGGCTATGTTGTTTACCTTTGTTAAAGGCCAGCCTCTGTGGAGGGGTTGGGCCTTTGAAGTTCGGATGTTTTAGTGTCGGCTAACAGTGATTTGACATTTCACATTACATATTGAGATTAAGCCGTGTTGTAACGCTACTCTGTCTTCCCAACCCCGTAACACGAGGGTGGGTAGGAGCCTGCCCAAATCCTCAAGAAACGCAAGCCAAAGAATTGAGTGACCGATTCCACTCGATTGCATATGGACAGAAATTGAGGGCGAAAGGAGCGGCAGTACAGGTACGTCCTGTCGCTGCTTGCTCATCCTCGATTCCCACTCGGAGACTCAGCTCAAGAAACGCAAGCCAAATAATTGATTGACCGATTCCCCTCGATTCCAAATAGACAGAAATTGAGGGCGAAAGGAGCGGCAGTACAGGTACGTCCTGTCGCTGCTCGCTCATCCTCGATTCTCACTCGGAAACCGAGCCTAACTGCGCACCGACTCTGATGTCAAATCAAACCGCCCTCAAGAACAAAGGGCCGGGTGCAGAGCACCATTTGTTGCGCTCAAAGATGTTCCTATTCCTTCTGCCGTTTTTTTTTTTTTTTTTTTTGCAAACTTAAACCTACGTGGGCCACAGAGTTGCGTCCCTCAAAGCCAAGTTCGAGGACAACACAGATATACAAGACAACACGGGGCGCGACAAATGCGCAGTCGGCCTAATTAAGAAGGGTCATTTATCGACGACACCACCGGCTGGAGTACTCTGGAATTGGTTTGACATACTTGTTTCCTCTTTTGTATTGGTCGATTTTTTACTTCGCGTCAGTGAGCAATGGAGCATGGAGATCTTGGATCTCCAGGTCTTCCCGCGAGCAGAGCTGCATCCACGAGCAAAGCGGTGGGACGGCCTAGGGATCTCATCTGCACTATGGTCTTGCACGGGATGCGCTCAAAGTGTATGTCTGAAATTCTTGATAGTTGATTCAATCTTAATTTCCAGACCAGACCGACTCGGGCGTGCACATTCACACCGACATTGCCAACACTTGAAGGATGAGGAGGGTGGAGTTCCGCAGGGGGTGCGTGCATGTGCTGCATCTTTCTTATTTTCCCATTTATAACCCTATCGCCACGGCACAGTTCCATTTGCATCCGTGTCTCGACCTCTCCCCCACTTGGGGTCCTGCGGCATGAGCACGACCCGAGCCGCACACATGGCCGCTGCGAATTCGCATCGTTCTGTGTGTGCGGCTGCTCGTAACTCGCGCCGGCTCAGGCGTTGCATAATCAAATGAGTGCTGCCTCATCAGGTGTGTTACCTCGTTTATTTCACCAACATTTAAACGGTCCCACGCAGGCGAAGGCTTACCAACGCTGCCTCCTCGACCTTCCTTTCATGCTCCCACCGCGCACTGCGGCCATCGAGCCCGGCACGTGCAGAACCCCGACGCAAAATCCGTGTCGCTGCCGTCAATGTCGATGTGTTCCCACTCTCCATGCGCCATGGGAAAGCGGACGACTCCGAACTCGGGCTCCTTTCCACCTTGGCGACCACATCGCTTGTATGCTACGAGGAGCTGTTTTGTGCGTCAATTTTTTACTTCCTCGTGCCTCACTGAACGTTAAGCTTGATGCAGTATCTATTGGTGCAGTATTAGTAGCACATCAATTCAATTGAACATCTTCGACTGTGTTTGATGGATAAGTGAGAACTGATAACGCAAGGAAAAATCAAGAAATTATATTGCATTACATCTGGACAACGTCGCCAACTATCCACCTTCAAATTCGTCTATAGGCTGTTGTAATAGTTGATGATACTGGCGGCACACGCGGGGATGATACGTTCATGCGCAAACGTCGTTCCATGACAGACCCTGAGGACCATGTCCAGCCTGCACGGGTTGGACAACCCCGGGTGAACGAAGGTCTCGTCCTTCTCTGCCTCCGCCTGGATCTCGCTCAACTTGATCGGGTTTGTTGTGTGAAGCAACTTCTTCCCAATCTTGTCAAACCAAAGCTTGGGCCACACGGCAATGCAGGAAGCGTGGTTGGGGCATTGCCACGCCGAGTCCTTGTCCATCACGGGTCCAACAAATGCAGTTCGGCGGGTCTCGATCTCCATTTGTGCTTGTGCCTTGACGAAGATCGAATAGACCTTCAGACCCATCGCGGTCAAGTCGTTGTCAGTGAGAGTTGTCAGGCCATCGTCAAAGATCTTCTTCACGGCAGGCTCAACCCAATCATTGATGGTAAACATCCTTGCCAGTTGGAGGCGTCGCAAGGAGGGAATCAACGGCATATACTGCAGAGCCAATATGGCATACCGTTTCGCCGCCTCGATTTCCCACAGGTCCGATAGCTCCAGGAGATGAGTGCAGATGTGCTCACGCTCGTGATCGTCGGCACCCAGTGGTTCCCACTCGCTGAAAAATAATTATCTAATGTGAGTATTTCGAACAATGTGCCAGTGCCACTCACGCGCGATAAATCCATCTAAGGAAGTCATCGAACTTGGCCACACTAGTTTGTGGGATGAAAAGAGGGTAATGTTCGGTACCCTCGCGGGTGGGATCACCGGGCTCCTTCCCATCGGGAATTGTAAGAATTGACTTCATGCCTTCAGAGAGTTCTAGCTGGCTTTCGTGAATTTTGTAGATTGTAGTCTCGTCAACCTGGTTAAAATTCATCAGGATGATAGGACAACCTCTGAATTTTTCAGAGCGTACTCAGACAACAATGGATCCGTCTTTAAACCAGTACTTGGCGTGGCGGGTGAACTGTCCACCATTCTCAACTGGCTCGTAGCTACCGCGATTGGTGCCCATCTTCGTGCCTGTCTGGTCGGGAGTGCTCATGGTGGTGAGTGGATGGAGTGAAAAAATTTAACCTCAGATCCCGAGACGGTTACCAGGTACGGGCGTCAAATTGGTGTCAAGTCGGGCGAGTCAGGCTAATTTGGGACTTGGAATGAACCACCATGTCGCGTGCTCTTCCTCCCCTGCCACCGCATCCAGAGGATGCACCATGGTCTCCAAACGTCTACCACGCCTACCAAATCATGTCAGACACGTTCCGCCATGCTTCCGGCGTTCTTTTACAGGATGCTGATGCAAAACGCCTTCAATTTCATGCGGAAAACACAATTGACCAGCTCCTTCCCATACTAAAAGCATTTGAGGATCATGCAGCCGATGAAAATATCCCTCTTCCCTGGGTGTACTCATGCACAGAAGCTGTTGGGGAGCTCATTGTGAATTTATGTCAAGCTCAGGAGACCGCAATAGCTAAGTACGGCTTATTTGGCAGCGATATACTGGCGGGGAAGTTGATTTCTTATTAGGGAGGACAGTAACATTGTTTTCGTTGAGCCTGTGACAGTGCTCCGGACAGGCAAGAGAGGGCGTCCACGTAAAGTACTCAATACGACATTTATCGAGGAGGCAACAGAAGAGCATCTTAATGTCTCGCTCAGTTCCCTGGCTCGACTCTTGGGTGTCAGCCGTCCCACGCTGAGGAAGTGCTTGAAAGAAGCGGGGGTATATTCTAAGTTCACTGAACTGTCGAAAGCAGAACTCGACGAGCTGGTGAAATCCTTTCGCAATGCCAAGCCGGATTCTGGGGTTCGGTATCTCATTGGCTTCCTTCGGCGACACGGTTTTCGCATTCAGAAACGCCTTGTGTATTCTTCAGTCCGCCGAGTAGATGGATTGGGCCGTGTCCTGCGCCAGCGAAAAACGGTCAAACGCAGAAACTATGAGGTTTCCCGACCCCATGCGGTATGGCATCTGGATGGGCACCATAAACTCATCTTGTGGGGAATTGTGATTCACGGAATTATTGACGGGTATTCTCGCTTGGTACAGATTTCGCAAATGTTTAAAATTTGTTACAACTGACATGGCCTTGCAGATAACCGGATTACGTGCGAGTACAAACAACAGGGCCACCACAGTGCTCGATGTGTTCCTAGAAGCCATCGGTGAATATGGCCTCCCGTCCCGCATGCGTGGTGACCGTGGGGCTGAAAACAAGAAGGTTTCCGTGTACATGATTCTACGCCGTGGGCTAGGTCATGGATCCTTCATCTGCAGTTCATTCATCGTCCTGCCGTAAGTTGCATTGAACCATTGATTTGCAGATCGACACACAACACCCGCATCGAACGATTGTGGGTTGAAGTTGGATCACAATTTGCCCGCAGGTGGAGGGCTTTCTTCTATCGACTTGAGGCACTCCACAGCTTGGACAGAAGCAATCCCCACAATCTTTGGCTTCTTCATCTCCTTTTTCTCGACCTTATCAATGAAGATTGCCAAGATTTCCGCGCGGAATGGAACTGCCAGCCGATTTCGGGGGAGGGCCATGATATGAGCCCTGAGGTAAGGACAAAATGATTAGCTCTACTCAACTGAATTTGCTATAGGACATGTGTTTCGTTGGACAGGTTCGCGAAGGGATGTATAATGACGACTGCGAGGGTGTCCATCCTAACGTGATCCAACGCTACTATGGGACCCATGGACACGAAGTTCGTCGTGCACCTGGTCAAACAGGAGCTGGACAGCTGGACGATGAGGAGATTTCTCTCCCACCAAGTGATATCGAGGATGATTCTTCGGAGGAAGAAGAAGAAGATTTGGGGCAACAAATCGAAGATGTGCATGCGGACGAATTCCACCACGAGGCTGTACCGGTTCCAAAGCATGCAAATCCATTCGACGATGATGAATCAATGCAGTTGTTCTACGACTCGCTCGAGGAGGCCATGCAGGCCGACCTTGTCCCTGCCGGATATGGGTTGCTGCCGCATGAATGGGACGAAGATGGGTATCCAGCTTTTGAGGTGTTGAAGTCAGGTCGGGGCGGGAAGAAACTGCGTGTTGCGCTCCCGGATTCCATATGGCGGCCCCGCGCGGAGATGTGGGCACGCGCATTGTACATATTAGACCAGATTACTTATCAGAATGAAGCTTCGTAAATCACAAAATGTATTTGAGGACCCTACTAGGAAAAGTCTCTTCGACAGCAAGACGACGGTTGTTACTTGAAACAGCAGCCGGATATATTGGTCCTGTCAGAAAATTTCTTTGCCCGTAACCACCATCATCGTCTAACCCGATGGCCTCGTCCTCGCGCTCGATACCTTCATCTTCACGGTCAGAACCCGATCCTGATCCTGAAACAGGAGAATGCACCGCAGAAGATGACGAAACGAAGGAAGAATGCGAGTGTACTGAGTTTGAGGAATTAAAGAAAACTGGGCACTGTGTAAACTGCTACCACTCACGGAAGCAGCATCTCAAACCCGGTCCGAGGAAAGGCACAAAAAAAGTGGAAAGTATCCTCGCTGGAATGTTCCAGGGCTCTGGAAGCTCGTCGTCATCTTCAGCGCTCGGCCGGATCGGTAAACTGAGTTCAAAAGTATCATCGAGCTCCAGCAGCTCTCGCAAGTTGAAGGCGGCCAACGAGGAGTCAAACAAGGGGATGCGACCACCACCACAAGAGAAGGCGAAGGGAAAGGGCAAGGTATGTTGTCGGTAGCCAGCAGATTCAGTACACCAACTGTAGGCACAGAGTAAACAGTCAAACCCTTCCACAAATTTATTCAGGGTTGTCTCCGTCCATGTCTTGACCTGTGGTACCAAGTTTATCGTAAGCATGCAGCCCACCTCTTTCGTTCCTGCCGCTGAACCTATCGCAGGATGGAGTGCTCCAACTCCCTGAAGGACACCAGCTCGTGCCGTCCAGGATTGAAATTGACAATGCGACGCTACGCGGGCATGCAGTCGTGCGCGCGGAGAGAGGAATAGAGTTCGACAGAACATGTGACCATCGAGAGTTCACAGATGCTCTTGAGCAATTACTTCCTCATCCGTTCGCATACTTCGACCGTTTGCGCGATGAATCTGCAGATGACAAACCTTGCTGGTACCTAGCTGCAGTCGCTGGAAAACGGCTGCAAATCGTCCCGAGAACTCATCCTACCGGTGCCGATGCCGATTACCACAAAGGCAATATGACCAGTAGTTTCCGACAGAATCGTCTCTGGATTAGTTGGTGTTATCACTGTGCCAGCTAGTATGTGCGCTAACCTTCCAAAAACCAGTTTCCCGTGACTTGATTCCGGCCGATATCGTAGAAACTTGGGGGGAAGTGGATGCTTTGGCGGCGTTTCGAGACCCTACGAGTGGTTAGCAGGCCTAATATTAGGACCCAGACCGAGGCTCACACACACGTAGGACTTGGAACTCGCGACTCCAACACATCAGAATCCGAAGATGACGCTGTAAGCCACTGCCCCAGTCCCGAACCCGCCCCATGCCGATCCAAGCGCGGCCTGTCCAGCACCGAGGGCCCGCCAAAAAAGAAAAAGAGGAGCTGTACGTTGCTTGCTGCCCAGCCGCTCATTATTAATCCCCATATCAAAGCGTCGTCGAGTGGGAAGGAGGCTGCTCTTCCAGACATTTCAGCGGACAATGTGGAGAACGAAATCATGAGTACGTATCTTCTGCTGGAATTCCCTGCAACTTTCATTGATTATTATATCAGACACGCCCACGCCATGCATCGATCTAACGGAGGATACGGTGGGCAGTGGCCGCTCCACACCCTTGTTCCTCCGTGCCGTGACCCCTCCTCCCAAGCCAAATCCGGTCAACCCCGTGTTCTCTAACGAGTTCAAGGTTGACCCAACGTTAGGCGACCCGTATGCCGACCGCGAGTACAATTTTTAGACTTGACACCTCCTCGATGTTTGTGTGATCTTCAATTCCACGTAGATTTCTTGATTTCTTGGTCGTACAGTGTGGACTTCATGTTTTCTTGGACACACACAGATCTATTTCTTGGACACCCTCGCGTAGATTTTCTTGAACACTCGTGACCGGCCACGCTCCGCACGTCTTCAGATACCAATTTCTTATTTCTTGGACCACGTTACCGTACCGTATCTTGATTTTTAACATTACATGTATTTAGGCAGCCTTTTTTGTGTGAATTATTCCGTTTCGTGTACATAAAAAGGAAACCTCGCCACCGTATAAGCAGTACTCATATGCGCTCTGGTTGATGTGGCTTAATTTCATAGGGCATAGTTGGACAACAAGGGTAAGAGAGGTAAATTTACTGACACGATACATACTCATTCCACCCACGCTGCCCACCACGTAGCACCCGAACCTGCTGAACACATACTCTACCCGCACTGTCAGAAATGGCCATGGGAAGTTGATCGAACAGGGAGGGGCGGGCCGGGACGCATTTGCCCGCTGCAGCGAGCTGATTGAAGGAACACGTAAGGCAACGATGCTGACCTTGCATAGGTGGTGCAGGACAAATTGCATGCTGCATAAAGAAAATGTCAGCAAGGGACCAAACATATGATAGAAAGGTGTAACGATACGAGAGTCAAATTATCCTGCGGGCTGACGAACATCCCTGCGGGACACCTCTCCACGCGCGCCCCGCCGGAGAGGATGAACCCCGGCATGCAGCCCATGCAGCTGGTTCACGGTCGAGACTGCGCTAAAGTTCGGAATTGAAGTGCATTTCACGCTGCAGCCTAAATAAAACCATTAGTGATGTCCTTGGTAAGAAAGGGAATACACTATTTCACTCGACCTTATCGTCTATCGCTATTCGCAATCAACGAAGACCTATGCACATGCTGGTGGCGCTCGTGGACACACACGCCGTTGAGCAGGCACGTCCCCACGGTGCATTCGACACAATTGTTGGAGGCGTCCGCCGTGCAGGTCTTGCACGCCGATGAGCACGGGGTCCAGTTCGCTTGGTCCGTGAATGCCCCGTCGCCCCCGTCGATGTGGTGCTCAGCGGGGTGTCGCACTTGGTGTTGTTTGTTCGCATCCTGCGTGAAGCCTATCTGGCAAACTATGTAGTAGTCAGCAAATCCATTGAGAAAGGAAAGAAAGCAAAAGACACACTGGAGTAATCACCCGTAGTCGTAAGGAAAAAGCCCATGGCACGCTGTCCCGGTCGCGGCGGTGGTTAGGCCAGTGGTGCAGGTAAAAGCGCAAACGAATTTTCAAGTTACCTCTCGCTTGGCTCGAACACTGGTTCTTGCAACTCGTGTGTGAAGGCATCTGCGCAGTTCAGAAAACAAGGAACCCTGGTTGGCCAGATACAGTTGTTCTTGCATGGGGTGTTAACTCCCGCGCCCGGCCTTCAAGCTGCACGAGTTGACACTGACTTCAAAACGATTTTAACGAGCCATTCGTTCCATTTAGGTATTTCTTGAGAGACTCAATTCGTGGTGCTGTTGACCGAGACTCCGAAGCTGCAATCGTGGTCCAGATGAAGAGGAGCCGCATGTCGGCAATTGGCTGGCCGTTGTAGCCAAGCCAAACCAAACACCGGACCTCGATCCGAAGCCCGAGAACCGCCCGACGCAAAGCCGCCAGAGCTCGAAGACCGCCTTCGACGATGGGCGGACATGCCCGCCCATTGGGCGCATCAGTGGGTATATCTCATTCTCTATCTATACGGCCAGATCTCAATATATATGGGTCCAGATCTTAGTCTCTATATATGCCCGATTTCTCTCTCTATATGCTCAATTTCTCTCTATATATGCTCGATTTCTCTCTATCTCTATATGTTCACACTCTGTCTATATCTGTCGAAGGTCGTTGTATACCCTTACTGCGGTTGAGAAGAGGTGAGATACTGGTCTTGCGCCATGTATATATCGTCTCTGAGAATTTGTATGAGATGTCCCCAAAAGATATCTATGAATTGATTTTTTTTCCAAAACGAACAGCATAGCCGGCAGTGGCCCCAATCTTTGAAAGTTACATCTTACTCCAATACGTCGTCTCCTCCGTCTCACCGTACATCGACATCGGTTTGTGGCCCGCACATCGATTGGGTACGAGACACGGTCGGTCTTCCACGAACGCACCCGCGAACCTTTGTTCTGTTCAAGCGCCTTGTATTTAAAATTTTACCAGTGTTTCGCCACCCTTCGTCACAAGACCGTCAAGCTGCTTTGTTCCGATTTCACCAGGGAGCCCCAAATAATTTTACCTTCGAAGGCCGCTCTTGTCTTGAGAGGGCTTGATTTATTTATGTGTCGGGCCCTCTAGGTAAAACATTGGCGACAGCCTGAAAGCGATATCGCACAAACACCCTTGTTTCGACATATCACACTTTATTCTGGTGTTGGAATACAAGGCAAGGCAACACGGCTTGTTCTCCGCACAAGATGATCTAGAGCAGAACAGCGGCCGACCGTGTTCCCATTTTTTTTTTTGTTCATTCTTCCAGATTTGTTCATGGTCTTGCGCGTCCTGGAGCTGAATAAGGTATGTGGGCAGGATTAGACAGGCCTGCCGAGCCCGAGAATGCACGTCGGAGCATCGGATATCGATATCAGAGCGGCCATCATGATGTCCCCTGCAGCGCGCGGTCCTTTCTTCCAGATTCACAGGTACAGAAAGGTACGGGGGCGCGGCGTACGCTCGACTGCCGAGCGTGTTCTCGGCAGGTCCAACAGCGGCGTCAAATTCGGCAAACCTGCGGTCTAACGTCCGTCTCGGGTCAATTTCGTCGACTGCGATTAACCTCTGTCAAGCTGCATGGCCTGCATTTTGAAATTCATCTCCCACGAGCGTGCCCGCGGTGTACAATGTTCAAGCGCCTTGTATTTTGCCAGTACTATTCTTCGCTGCTTTGTTCTAATTTTATGGAGGACGAATTGTCTCCGGGGAGCCCAACCTGACCTGATTATTCCTTCTGCCGACAGCCTGAGAGTCATGTTGAACGGGCCCACAAACGATGGGAGGTCGCGGTCTTGTTTCGACATGTCACACTTTATTCTGGAGTTGGAATACAAGGAATCAGCGCTTGTTTTCTGTAGAACAGCGGCCGGTCGTCTCCAAGGTTTTTTGTTGAGATTCTTGAGAAGATTTAGGCCCACGGTTCCAGATCTGTCCGCGGGCGCGCTCGCTGAAAGGTATGCAGTTCGCGTGAGGACAAGCGGGCCGAATCGAGGATGCACCTCGGAGATGATCGCATAGAGTGAGTGACTGTCCGAGAACATCATGAGCTTCCCTACCTATGCATGACGCTCGTCCCTTCTTCCAGATTTGTACGCACAGGTACACTTACAGCAAAAACTGCCGAGCGTGATCCGGCTCGAGGACCTGCGGAGAACATCAGATTTTGAGAACATCACGATGTTCCGTTAACACCAGAGGTCCAGAGCAGAGGATTATGTAGCACATTATTGTTGACCGTTGCTCAGAGACCTGGAGTGACAATAAAGGCTACAAACGGGAACGCTTCGTCACAATAAGGTGGGAGACGAGCAAGAGTTTGAGGACCTCCGAAAATGCTGCCGAGTGCGCCGAGAAATCGAATCCCGCGTTTTCGGCGTACACCAAAAGAGTACAAGGTCTGTAAAGGCTCGTGATTCGAGCACGGAGGGTGTGCAAAGTGTGCCAGAAGCAGAACAAAGCAGAAAGAGGATTAGAAGGTCCGGAAGTAACCGCGTCCATCAAAACATGATGGAACGACCAAAAAAGGTTCGCATTGTCCTCTCGCGTCAAATTGTCGTCTATTCGGGTGCCTCATGGACACTCTTCTCTTGCTCTCGCCAACAAGTGTTCGGCGTTCCTGTTCTATTTACTGCTGACCAGTTTCAATATAAATACCACATCGTCAAAAGGAGGTCCTACACCGCCAGTGGTTCTTGTCTCCCACTTTCTGAGGCTTGCTCTATTCTATCATGGTCGCCTTTGCCTTCATCCCTTTAATTCTGGCCGGTGTCTACCCGTTACCCTCTTGGGCGGCTCCGTTGGCAGGCTTGACCACCACCGCATCGGTTCAGGGCATCCCGGTGTTCCCCCCAGTTAATCTCGGGCTCCCTAATCTATGCGCCCTCCCCATCATCTCGGAGATCTGTGCCCGCGTACTTGCGCTCAGCGACCAGGTCACTACACCCCTCGGTGTCGCTCAGGGTACTTCCGATGGAACTGGCGCGAACAGATTCGCGGTAAGATACGCGTCTGCGGAGAGATGGGCGGCCTCGACCGTAGCCACGAAATGGGCGCTCCCGTACGTTATTTCATTTTCCTTGTTCTACTTGGCCCTGAAACTCGTTTGACAGTAATGGCTCGACTAATGCTTCGGCGCTGCCATTGGCTTGCCCCCAGCCGGAGGTGGATCCGTCGACCTACACGGAGGACTGTCTCTCGATGATCCTCTACGTCCCCACCACGCTGAATGCCAACAGCGGGGTCCCGACTCTCGTTTGGATCCACGGTGGCTCGTTTATCTCTGGTTCGGCGACCGGTCCAGGTCTCGATGGCTCCAAGCTCGCCATTGCGACCAATTCTATCGTTGCTGTGATGCAGTACCGTCTGGGCGCTGTACGTCCTAGACTCCATTCATTGACTGGCTCGTCTGACGTCCGGTTGCAGCTCGGCTTCATGGCTCCCAACGGCGCGACCAACCTTGCTGTCCAGGATGCGATCAATGCAATGAAGTTTTTGGAAAAAGTGGTGCCTTCCTTTGGGGGAAGCGCAAGCAAGATCACGCTCGCTGGCCAAAGCAGCGGGGCTGGGCTCATCCGCGCTCTATTGGCAACACCCTCTGCATCGTCGCTGTTCCAGAGCGCCATCCTGCAGTCCGACCCCATTGTAAGTTTTCCCGGTTCCTGTCGAACCCAATCTCTGACTGTTTCCCAGGACTACGGTTTCTTGAACGCGTCGACCCAAACCTTACTCCAGAGCTCGTTTAACCAACTCATTGGATGCACCGCGAGCGACATGTCGTGCCAAAAAGCCTTGTCCGTGGACGATATCATTAATGCTCAGGTCACTCTGGGCGACAACGCTCCGAACATCGACCCCAGCACCGGTTCTGCCGAGCCCATCCGCCCGGTCCGTGACGGCAGCCTCATCACGACCCCCCTCGATCTCACCGCCTCGCCCTTCCCGTCCGTGACCAAGCCCATCTTGCTCTCGAACGTCAAGAACGAGGCCGGCCCGACCATCTACGGCATGTTCACCGAAAGCATCGGCTCGTCGCTCTTCGCGCCCGTCTGCGACGCGAGCCTCGGCACGGACCGCACCGCGGTCGTGCTGAACTCGTCGTTCTACAACCTCACCGGCGTCAGCGACATCCGCGTCCCGCTCGAGGAGCTCGGCACGGACTACGTGTGGCGCTGCCCGACGTGGTCGCTCGCGCGCAGCTGGGTGGGGCACGGCGGGAAGGCGTTCGTCGGCGTGTACGTGACGGGCGCGACGTACCCCGCGAACAGCGACATCCCGTTTTGCACCGAGGCGGGCTCCGTGTGCCACCAGGACGACATCGAGATCGTGTTCGGGACGGTCCCGAGCCCGAGTGCGGCGCAGGCGGCGCTGACGAAGGAGATGCAGGCGCGCTACAAGGCGTTCCTCACGACCGGCTCGCCGAACGCGGCGGGCTTTTCGGTGTGGACGGAGGCGACGACGAGCGGCGTGAACGCGCACCAGCTCGGCGGGACGCCCTCGCCCAGCGGCCAAGTCCCCGTCGGCGCCTGTGAGCCCTCGTTCTGGGGCGCCGCGGTCGATTATGATTATCAAGTATACGGCATTTAAACGACGAAACGAGACTTATCGTTAGCAAAACCTTCGACGACACGCACTTACTGACGCACTTACTGCCAACTAATACACATCCCACATATATTTGTATCCATCTTGTCTTACATCAGGCCTGTATCCCTCTTGGTGGTTCGGTTTTCGTATTGTAGCATACTAGGTAGCCAGTCCTAAAACTTAACTAATAGAAATTATATCTTGCAACTTTTTTCTCGCGGCCTTGCATTGAATCGTGGACATTCACAACGCGACATTACAGCTCAAGTCACTCAGGCATCTACGGAAAGACTCCATCTTTGTGGCAGTTCATGGTCAACAGTTTATACAGAGTAATGACTCGACACGTAGTATGCCTTCGGATTTATGCTGTTTTCAGATACTCGATTCGAGTCGCCAGCCCTCGTGCTGCTCTAAACTGTCGCAAGTTGTGTCAAAAAAAAATTCTGTACATAGCGCCGAGGTTACAATATCGAGCGCTTCGATTTACGTCTCCAACTTTGCGACACTATTCGCGACCAAGTCAAACGTGGCGAGAGAGGAGAAGGCTGTCGACGCGTCAGTACTTGACCCCGACAAACCACAGCAACACTTACGAGAAAACCCGTTGCTCGTGGCCGCTTTTTGCGGCGGCACAGGCGTGAGCACCTGGTTGGCAGCGTCGAACGTCCATCCGTTGTTTGCTGACACTGAGACACGCAGATTTAGTCCGGCAACAGTAAATGCGTAAAAAAAGGCGGACGACATACCGGAGAGGACCTCGTCGGCGGGGAGCCCGAGGTACACCTGCGCGAGGGGGAGAGGGAGGGAGGTGTACGCTTTCACCAGAAGGTTAAATGTTCTGTTGCGGAACTCCTCTGAAATAAATTAATGAGCACGAAAAGTGGGAATAAAGAGAAGAAGCAAGGGAAGGATCAGAGATAGCGGGTCGAGTACCGCCAAGGCTGTCCCGCCCGAAGGTAGCTGAGATAGATTTCTGCACTGCAGGGTGCGCTCTTGCGTAAAGCCAAATGCCTCAAACATCATGTCGGGGAAAGCTTGTCAGAAGCGGTTATGAAAAATCGCACACGAATCACTTCTAACTGGCTCCATTGTACCGCGGAACTGGACAAAAAAGACACGCACCGAGAAACGTGTGGACCATAACGCCGAGAAGGGCACCCAGAGATGTGTCGAAGAAGTCAGGCTTGCCGACAAGCTCGACGAGCCCCTGCGCGCGTGTGTATACGTTGGCGTATTTTCGCTCCGAGGTCGACGCTAAGAGCGCATAGAGCTGCTTTACCAGCGGTGTGGATGGAAGCGGGCTGGGCAAACGATTTAACGCGGCAAGAGCAGGAGGGCTAGGACGCGTCCATTCAGAAAAAAATAAACAAGCGTGAGGGGCGAAAGAACGTACAGATCGTCGATGGTGAGATACGCCAGGACAAGCGGGGCTGTTAGAAGGAAACGGCTTGGCTGGCGCTCTTCCGCCTGATGCCTTCAGATGCAAGGTGGAAAAAAATTCAAAGAAACGCACCGAGATATCACATCCCTCCGCTGCTCGGATGAGTTGCACAAAATTCTTCTCAGAGGCGAGACTGGCAATCTGCGGGAAAAGCTGTGTGTACATATCCTGCCTGGGCGCTTGCGGTGCTGCAACTACCGGCGTAGAAGTCGATGCTGCCGGCAAAGGAGGTACGACTGTGCGTGTCGCGTCCTGTATTTCCGTTGCGGAAATCGGGGGAGGTGTAGGAGGTCCAGTCGACATGATGGCAAGAGACAAGAGAGGGGAATAAGCGCCCGATCGAAACTGCTTTCTTTAGACCATGGACGACGAAATCGAATCTATCCTGTACATCGGCCGCGAAGTCTCTGGTGCCTTGCAGTCTCTCCTCTGCAAGCCTGCTATTGCTTAACTGGTCCTGTGATAGTCTTCAAAATCCCCCCTTTGAAGGCAAATGAAGGGCATCGTGCAGGGGAGTGGGGCGATCTGTCTACACCACTCTGGAAAGGTTAGGGCCTGGAATCGAGGCCAACTCGATCTTATACGCATCGCGATTACCAGGACGTCTTCGGATTATAGAAAAGTCGTCTGGGGCTGCGTTACTCTTCGAAGACGCATCAAGTGGTACATCAATTCCACTTGTCTGAACTGCCTGTTATTCACAAACGACTCGCAGGAGAATGTACGGAGTCGGTCTAATCTGAGCTGACCGGGGTTGACATTCCTTAGTGTTCGCAAAGGCGGACTATGACACCACTCGGCCATGTGTCGAAGCAGTCCTAGACTCGTCTCGTTACTTTGTTGTCCGCGTGGAAGACGCAGGCAAGAAGGCATACATCGGAATGGGATTCCAGGAGCGAACAGACAGCTTCGACTTCAGTATGATTCTGCCCTTGCCAACTTCACTCATTGCTCAATTTGACCCGCAGATGTTGCGCTTCAAGATTATACCAAGTAAATGTCATACTCTCTGGTCTTTCAGGTGTCTCACCGCGTTATCCCAACGCAGGCGCCGCAAAGCGGCCTTGAATCCGCCCACAGACTCCTCAGATGAGCCATCACCGCACATCCCCGCAGGGCCGAAGAAGGATTACAGTCTGAAGGAGGGTCAGACATTCTCCATCTCTATCCCAGGCCGAGCCTCCAAGGCGACAAACGGCACAACGCTTCCTACAACTAATCTTCTGGGCGATCTGTCCAGCTTGTCCTCCTCAGGTGCTACCACATCAAGCAGCTCCGGGGGCGGTGTCCCACTCCTGCCTCCGCCACCCAGCTCTAACAGAAGACGATGAAGCCCAGCGAATGTCGTACATGTATATTGATTTTGACTAGTATCTGCTGCTCTTCGGTTTGTGTAATACATTGGGTACAGACGACATATTGGAATAGAATCTACGACACGAAGGCTTCGTCTCACTCAACATTACATTATGCACGTAGTCATGGTCTTGGAAGCCGTGTGAGAGCACGTCGACCATGCTGACTGCTAACGGGGAACCAATGCCTCAAGAGCTGCAGCGCAGCGGACATATGTACTAGACAATTATTTAATTGCATCTCGATTATATTTTGAACTGTGCTTCGGAAGACCCCGGCCGACCGTTCCGAATCCAGCCGCTCTAATAACTTACATTCATGAGCGGACCTCCGTCGGTCTCGCCATCCTCAGCCAGCGGGCGGCCCAAGTTCCAAATAAATCCGATAACAGTCTCCGAGTCCTACGACTTTTATTTATACTCTCTCTTGTGGTTCTCGTGCCACTGTTCGGTCTCCAAATGGAGCACCTTTCCACGGACCAGGGCCACCAGCGGCTGCAAGTCAACATAAACTACTATATCTTGCCTGGTGGTACTCAGGGCTCGCGCCGGAGACCATGGTCGAGGGGCCGACAAGGCCCGTCCGGGATCCAAGCGATCCAAGCTATGTTTGAGTCGGATCCTGCTGCGTAGCATTATGGGAGCTATCGCGGATGAAACGGGTATCGACAAACATCTGTCTCGAATGACGAAAAGGGGCCCGAAAGTGGCCCGAATAAGATCCTTCTTCGCGAAAAAATCGTCAGCGAAGGACTTCACTCTTGTCTGACTCTCCCCCATCTCCGGCATCTGGTCGTCGATGAAGCCACGGTGAGATATCGCTCAATATTTTGAACCCTAATCTTGGAATAGAGCTGACATTCAACGTAAAAAGCTACCGAATGTTGTGCTTTAAATTCGGCAGCTTAGTAACAGTATCTAAGCCAAGGTCCGCCGTCTAATCTCATGTTCAATGATGTTCATTATTTTGCGCCACAAAGACCGATTCCACCGATTTTCTGACCACCGCGGCCGCTGTACTTCGACCATCTGGATTGCTCAACTCGGTCGATTTTGTGATATCATCAAAATAGACGATGAGCCGGTATTGACCCGGACAGTGCATGCCCAAGTTCGTGACCACGGTACAGATCACAAGGCGTCCCGGTCTATTCAAGGAGAAATAAGGGTGGTCGGATCCAAATGTTGAAAATCTTCTCTTATTTCGGTTAAAAGTCGGATAAGGTTCAAAAAACCGGTCAACCACAACATCCTCGGAAAAACCATGTTCATGACACTCTTTGCGTTGCAACAGACTTTCCTTTTAATTCTACGGGCTAACCGAAGGAGAATAGTACCTCCCGACGCATCCCAATCTAGGTACCGACCGTTCACCGTGCTATTCTCTCCCTGGTCCCGAGGTCACGTTTAGAGGAATAATACCGAGCTTGTAGATCCGACCCAAGAACATTCGACCGTTTGTCGCTTGGCCACGTCGGGCTTGTGATCTCCCTGCTGCGACTATATAATGCAGGTCCATCCTTCTCAACTTTCGTCGCCATCCTCAACTCCACGATGTTCTCCTCTCTTCTGGCTCTCGTGGCGATCGTCCCGGCTTTTGTGAACGCTCAGGCCGCGATATACGCGCAATGTGGTGGCATTGGTTGGAGTGAGTTTCCCGCGTCTTTCTGTGCTTGAGCGTGACTCAATCAGATTTCAGCGGGTGCAACTACCTGCGTATCAGGTGCCTCCTGCCAGGTCCTCAACTCTTATTATTCACAGTGCCTGTGAGCATCCGTATCATCTTTCATTGGACACGGCTTGAGCTGCTCGTACAGGCCGGGCACTGCGACCACAACTGTCGGCACGACCACTGTCGGCACTACCACTGTCGGCACTACTACCACTACTACCACTGTCGGCACGACCACCAAAACGACTGGGACTTCCTCAGCTCCCACTGGCAGTCAAACTCCCGCTGCTGGGAACCCATTCACTGGCTTCAACGTACGTCGGATCTTTCCGCACGACATGTTGAAGTTCAAATTCTTTAGGTTTTCGTGCCGCCGTTCTACGCTTCCGAGGTAAGTGCCAAATTATCTGCACCGACCTGCAAAATTAAGCGGATGATTAGGTCACCGCGGCTGCTGCTAACATCACGGATCCCACCACCAAGGCCGCGGCTCTGGAAGTCCTCAACATTCCTACTTTCACCTGGTTCGATCAAGTGGCCAAGGTCCCTGATCTGGGAACCTACTTGGCAGCCGCCAGTGCTCAAGGGAAATCCTCCGGCACGCCCTCACTGTTCCAGATGGTCGTATACGATCTCCCTGATAGGTTGGTTTCTTCGGTATAAAATAAAAATGAAAAGTTCTGACGCCGCTGTCCTTCAGAGACTGCGCTGCCGCCGCCTCCAACGGAGAATTCACCATCGCCGACAATGGTCAAGCCAACTACTTCAACTACATTGACCAAATTGTAGCTCAAATCACGCGTACGAGACCATCCCTGGTATTTTGCTTCGCGGCAACACTGACGTTCTCTCCAACAGCGTTCCCTGATGTTCGTGTTGTCGCAGGTAATTTTCCTTGTCATCATCATGTTCTTGATTCTCATTCATGCCTGCCAGTCATCGAACCCGACAGTCTCGCCAACCTGGTTACCAACCTGAACGTAGCCGAATGCGCCGCCGCCCAGACCACCTATCTTGTTTGTCATTGTTCATTTTATATCAGTGCGGCAAGTAACCTTGATGTCCTCAGGCATGTGTCACCTACGCTATTCAGCAACTGAACACCCTCGGGAACGTTTACTCTTACCTCGATGCTGGACATGCCGGATGGTTAGGATGGCCCGCCAACCTGCAGCCCGCTGCCAACCTCTTCACCTCTCTGTACAAGAGCGCCGGGTCCCCTAGTTTCGTCCGTGGACTGGCCACCAATGTTGCCAACTACAACGCCGTTCGTGATATTTTTTGAACGAGCAGTGATCGTGGAAGTAATATTCTCAACAGCTGGTTGCTGCCTCGCCCGACCCGATCACGGCGGGAAACCCCAACTACGATGAACTGCTCTATATTGAGGTAGATCAAAACTTATGCCTCTCGCCAGTGTTTGATGCATATTTAGGCCCTGAGCCCACTTTTGACCGGGTTCCCCGCCCATTTCATCGTCGACCAGGGCCGTTCCGGTGTGCAGAACATCCGTAACGCCTGGGGAGACTGGTTCGTTCGAAAATGAAACATTTCTGTCAATTATCCTCACGGTGTGAACGTTCTCAGGTGCAACGTCAAAGGCGCTGGCTTCGGAACGCGCCCAACCAGCAACACCGGGTACACCGCCATCGACGCCATCGTGTGGGTGAAGCCGGGAGGTGAGTGCGACGGAACCAGCAACTCGTCGGCGCCGAGATATGACTACCACTGTTCCCTCTCGTACGTGTTGGCCAAATTCAACCCCCTATCTATGCTTACATAGCCTACTATTTCCAGCGACGCCGACCAGCCCTCGCCTCAAGCCGGCACCTGGTTCCAGGTGAGTCTCTGGCTTGAACCTCGCAACTTGATTCTCAAATCTTCGTTGCAGGAATACTTCACGACGTTGGTGACCGCCGCCAACCCCCCGCTTTAAAAAATCAGCATTTTACGCTGTATTATATATATCCCGTATACACATGAAATACATCTCTCTCTTTAATAGTCGAGCCCTGTTGGCGGAAACTGGTATATACATGGATAAGACTGTGGATAATATTAAGCCCAGCGTGGTACTCTGCCCGGCGCTGGATGTTTCTTTTCGACGCAACTTGTCACGCGTGACGGCTCTCGAAGACAAAAGAAACAATAAATGCGACGCGTAAACGCCAGTCCCCATCGAAAATATTGCACAGTTCCTGCTATCATTATTGATACAAAGTCCCACCAAATGGCTGAAATGCACCCCTAGGCTGGGCGCGGAAGACCACGCAAAACGGTCTTCCAATCCTGGAACAAATAAACACATGCAGCACGCTCGCGGCGTATATAGTGGGATGCAACGCACCTTGTGCGACAGCGTGCGGAAGTCGTCAACGGAGGCGATATGTAGCATATATCGAGCGAGCTTGTCGAGCTCGCGGTCCGCCATTGCTTCGCGCGTGTGGGCGCCCTTGAAGGCGGCGATCTTCAGCCCTTCTTTTGGGTTGAGCGCGAAGTTACGGCTCTGGCGGCAAATAAGTAGCTGGGACACCGCCGGACGTGTGTACGTACTAGATCGTCGACGTGGATCGTGTTTGTCGCATTGCTGATCAGGGTGAAATCAAAGCTGGCCTCGGAAGATTAATACGGAACGAACAATTGAGGAAAGTGGTTCCAGATGATCTGCAGTGCCTTCACGGAGTGCGTCCAAGG
Organism: Mycena maculata; assembly: GCA_029448575.1. NCBI lineage: Eukaryota > Fungi > Basidiomycota > Agaricomycetes > Agaricales > Mycenaceae > Mycena > Mycena maculata. Next base: position 182,956 of record JARJLG010000085.1, on the reverse strand, counting down.
CTTGCCGTCGCGCTCCGTAAAGACGGTGAACATGGGCGTTTTGTCGAGGACTAAGCCTGCGATCAGTGGACGCCTCGAAATTCATGTAAAATTCACCAAAAGATATCTGGGCTAGGTTTCAGACAAAGGTACAACGGGGAATGAAGTGGAGATACCTGGTAATTTCGGTCGGACCCGATCATGCCGAGCTCGACGAGTTTTGTTTCTAGCCATATCCAGCTGGTCTGTGACCTGGAGCCAAGTCATTCGCGGCTACGCTCACAGTAAAGGCACGGTACCATATGCAGACTGAACGGCGGCTGGATTAATCGGATGCTTGGCGGTGGAAAAGGTACCCACTGTCGTAATAAGGATAAATTGCTTCGAGAAACTCGTGGAGGCGCGGTCTGGCACACTCGGCGGGCGGGAGGCTCCCTGAGGTCAGGGGCTTTGTATCTAGGATCGCTGCCGGGCTGTTTAACCAACATTCAAGGTGTCATTCACGACGTACTATAGTCAATGTCAAGCACGAGCAGCTTCTTTCCCTCTCGCAAAGGATGTATGATGTTCACGTTCAGCGCCGCCGTGGCCTCCTTGACTTTGCGGATGTTGCGCTGGTCGTTCCGGTACGCTGCACTGGCGACAGGGTCCTCGGTGAAGTCGAGGTCGAGGTCATTAACCACGTCGGGAAGGAATTCGAGTTCTAATGCAGGTCAGGACAATGGATGAAACTTGTAGTTTATAGTGTCGCCACGCACGGGAGGGATCTGCCAACTCATATTCAGACGAAAGTCGCGCTCCCGACGGCCTACGCACCTTTGATTTCGTCGCCCTCGGGCGTCCCAATCAATGTGAATTTCTTACCCGGGGTAAGACGCAGGTCCCCGCTGCAGGCAGTGTAAGTGCCTGGTACTAGGTCCGTGCTCATTCCGAGCTCACATCCGTTCCTGATCTGGAGGAAGCTTGTTCCCCTTGATCAACCCGAGGATTTTCTGGCGGTCGGGCGGAACTTTGGTCAGGTTTTGCAGTGCCGCCTTGAAATCGAAGACTCTGGTACGTGCCACACGTCAACAAGCGCCCATTGACAAAACAAGTCGGGGTGAGACCTGTCGGATTCCGCGATGCTCAGGGTGAAGGGCTTCCCTGCCCAGGTGAACTGGAGGTCGATCCAGCGCTCTGGTGTCCCGTTCTCGGTGATCTACGTAGGAAAGCAGAAACTTGAATTAGGGCGCCAAAAAGCGAGCACTCCGTCTCCACCGACCTCTGTGGTGGAGGTGGAGGCTTGGATGGTTGTTTCTGCGGGAAGTGAAGCTGCTGGCTCGATTTCCATGATTTCAGACGGAGATTGGCAAGACGGAGGAAGGACGCGGTCCGATCTCCGGGCGCTTATTGACGTGTTGTTTTCTCTTGTTTCACTTGCCTCTCGACTCCATCTTCAGTTGCTGGAGTTCCTACTTTTGACTCTACCTGCTGGCTCCAACTAGTGGTGACACCCCGCACATGACCGAACTTGGAGCACGGTCGGACCTTGGCTGTTTCTTGAGTTGGCGGGAGTGGCGCCTCTTTCTGGGATAGCTGGGATGAATCATCTCGATTTGCGCCTTCTCGGGGATCCCTTACTGAGTCACGCCGACCTTCTGAATCTCGGGCACAGTGCTGTCCCAGGTATCTTGACTCATTGGCATCCCTATGTCTCGGCGGCACTCACCTCGGTTGTGTGATCCTACCGATGCCGAACGTGGGAATAACCCTAGTATAGCCCCGCTGACTACTAACGGGATCTGCATCGAAGCCTGCGACGGACCTGGGCCCCGAGCGGAACTGGAGGGATCGGCACTGCGATGCCTTCTCGTAAGTGACCGCTCGGACTGTAACTGGTTTCCGATGCGTTTGATGTACCTGCGCGCCTGAGTTGTGTGTTTGAACAAATCCCGCACTCGGCGGACAGTCTCATTCACGGCTTGAAGCATTTGGCTTGGGGTCCGGGATTCAGGGCGGCGTACGCTACCCCAGCTTTCGCACGAGAGTGAATCCGGGCGTATGGGTAACTCCTTGCTGCAAACCATTCCTGAGCTCGGGGAGTTCGACCGCGGATGCATTCAATTTATGTCGGACCACCGCGTGATCTTCACTCTAGGCGTCCAGCTCCCGTAAAATTGACGCATGATGTTTTCTACTAGCCTTCTAATGGAGAAAAAGCGACAGGAAGAATTTTCCATTTTCTAAATGGTTTTTCGTTGCCACTCATACAACGAGACTGTTGCCATGTATTCGAGACCATTCTGCCCATATTGACGAATCTAGCCGCATTCTCGCTAGTTTCGCATCTTCATTCCTTCATTCATTCTTTCATTATTTATTTCCACCGATCGTGACACCCGTGGTCAAAGCCAAAAGCATCGCACTCCGCAGCAGGTGTCAGCCTTGCCGCTTGCGAGGTCCTTGTGGCTTAGACCAAATGAATATTCCCGTGACTGTCTGTCCAGTATCGGTGGCCGGCAATCCTAGTGATCAAAAAGATTTGTTATTGCCGCAATTAGAAACTATCCTCCTATCTGAGATGGTTTTTTACTTTCAACACCATTGTCCGAGTGGAATTGAGGCAGAAATTGTTCAGAACCCATCCTGAATGTTGTTGGAAGCTTTCAGAGGTTTCTCCTAGGCCTTGAACTAAATTCTTCATGGGATTTTGAAGTGGGCCAAACTAATGCTCACCAAACTTTTGTGGGCTGGGATTACTGTCTTTTTTTCATTCAATCCAGCAGGGAGGAGGCGGAGGAGGATGTATTACCACGGTGGTCTCACTGAGGAATTGTGTGACTCAAAATTCCAGTTCGACAATTTGACAAATGGCCTGGAGGGCTGCGACACCAGGAAAATTTCGACAATCTCCCAAAATGGTTCCACATATCCAGAAACAAATTTGGACACTTTCCAGAGGTGCGGCTTGGATTTCAGTCCAACAAATAGTTTTCTATGGGTCTGAGCCTGATTTTGCCGGCAATATGTAATATATTGGCTGCAGATGCTCGCCGGACACCTTTGAGTCCAGAATCCTCAGTTGAGCACCTCTAGAATTTTTTTTAGTCAAAGGCATGGTCCTGGGACCATTTTAAAAATTCTTTCAACCAGTGGCACCACAAAACACAGCTGGCCTCTTAACACGTGACATAACCCGTGATGCGTGACTGTAAATTTCTCCTTTGTTCTCTCACGTTCAAGTTGCTTATCTTACAGCTGTTTGCATAATTGATGACAGTGGGTGACTTCCCATAAGATAAATCTATTCCAGCTGAATTTCTGAGGGTGCCGGTGATGAGATCAATGCAGCGGATATTTGTGTCGCTAATGTTCCCCACAGGCAAGGAATATAGTTTAGTTCATTGATGTAGCAAAATGGGTTCTTATGGCACTCGCTCAACCTGTGGGTGGATGACTCCAGCTTCCAGTACCAGTACTTACAAGTACTGCTGTTGCATATACGCCCACGTCAAATGGAACATTCTCCAAGAGGTCCAGATCACAAAAGGTAACCAGTCAAAGTCTTTGTTGTGCATCAGTTCACTTGAAATAGGCCTAGGGAGATGCTCAGGCAGGTGTGGGTTAGCGTGTGACATGTTCGAACATTGATGAGACTGGTGATCAACCAATGTCATCCCAAAAAAGTTTATTCAGAGAGCCTAAAATCTATCCAGGGGGTACCTCTCCTCCAGAATCTTCATCTATTCAAGTGATGGAGAATAAAATACGTCCAATTTGAGGTGAGTTGATTGATGGGGTCCTGACAGGTGCCCCAGCACTGCCCCGAAATATTCTGGAGGAATATATCTACATTACAGGAAGTCACCCAGTAGAAAAAAAAGAAAGAAGAGTTTTGATACCAAAACTTATTTTACTCATTTCTCTCTCATTTCTTATCTGATTAGGCTGGAAATGGGGAGGGCTTCTCAGGGCCTTCATAATCATACCATACTCATCTCTCAATTCACAGATCTGAGTTTGATGATTTCTCCCTTGTAATCAATGAATTTGATAGATGTTTTTTTTGTAATAAACCTATCTCCCTCACTCCTTGACCAAATTACATGAATCCAGGTGCGAATTAAAGCCCCAATTGGCTTGAATCTTCTGAGTGCCTTTGGGCTGCAATTTTCCCTCACATCCCAGTGTAATGTGTGATTTTGCTAAGTTGGTTTAGATACAGACTCAGGTAAATTCACCATCACACAGGATTAGTAGGTTACCTCAAGAGGTGTCCGATTCGCTAGCCGAGCACACTATCAACAGCATGTGCTTGAAAAGCACCTTCCATATCAGGTTGTTGATATCACAAACATTGGTGTTCTCCCACACGGTGACAACAAGCTGTGACGCGTCCTGCTCGGCCTACAATAAGTCCACTGGTTCCCCGGTGCCCATCTTACCTCATAGGGAAGCAGGCCTGTCTTGCTGCTTCTGAACTCTCTGAAAATGACTTGACGACCCGTGTAACAGAGCCACTGTGAACTACCAACAAACCACCAATTCTGGTGTAAATACTGTCAATAATACCCCTTTGTCACACGTAAATGAACTCTGTACATCCCAATACCCCAGAATGATTTGTTTCAGCTCTACTCTGCCTTTCCTGGCCCTCTTCTGCTATCACATTCAGCTGGGACAATCACCACGGATTCATGGACAGCTGTTAACATTGGTGGCTCGAATCCCAAGGGGCTGAAGTGCCTGAACTGCTTCAAGGAATTCAAGAAAGGAGCAAGCCAAAAGAGTTTGAATGCTTGCAAAGGTGTGTTCTCATTATGTACTACTGATAAATCTTGGTCAAGCTCATGTGATGTTGGTGGCACCCCCGACACCATGTGCTACTGAGCAGACAGCTCCTTTGGCTCTGCTGCAACTGGCTTGTTCGGAGCACTGCACAGGAAAACCGCTTGCCTGGGATCCTGCAACATTTTGGGAAAAGTCAGGAAGCTTGTTTATCAATTCTTACAATGCGGGAGGTTCCAGAAAAATTCCCTTACATACTCAAACATCTATACAATGTATATAAATATTTCCAGATTTTTCTGCAGCATACATTGTACATACAATCTGAACGGAATCTAACACCGGCGAGACGTCTAAATGGAGACGGAGCCCAACATGGAAGGTGCTTTTCGAGCATGTGCTGTTGATAGTGTGCTCGGCTAGCGAATCGGACACCTCTTGGGTTACCTACTTGTGGAGAGATAGTTGTGGTGCAGAAGGGACAAGTGCTAGATTGGGGCTAAGGTACATATGAGTAGTGATGACTAATATCCCCCTTCCCACATTACTTGTATACTAGATCTATATCTGGCAGTCTATTGGGACTTTCAAAGACACCCCACCCCCATGTAATTCAGTTGAGGAATGAGAGAGATAGGTTCATTATTGGCTGAACCGTTAGGTTTAGCTACCTGGGGAACATGGATTTTGCTCTCTTTTGCTACAAGTACAAACAAGTTTTTAGTCACACAATATTGGTCATCGCAAAAATCAAATTGAAAGAAATGGGCAAGACAAAAATAAAAAAAATCAGAGTGCAGGAATATGTTCTTTGACTCCTTAGCTGCCTTAATTCCACATGTGAGCTCGTTCCATCTCTTGGGACCGAAGAGATTCTTCAAGTTCGGTTTTCCCACCTTAGTCATTTCTGCTTTGTGTTCGGGCTAGTACCCGTTGATGTTCGGAGGTTTCGGACGTGGAAGCACCCGAGTCTCCGATCACTTGTCCGACCAATCCATGCCTGGCGGACTCTTCACAAAAATCAATACAAGCACTGAAAGTGCTGCTGGTACAAAAAACCCACACATGAGTAAACTTCTCTGCCTATCTGTCATACAGTAGGTTTTGGACAAGGTTCTACCCCGTTCCGACTATTCCATCCCACACACCCAAGAAGCACACCAGAGAACAAGAGGCAAAATCCAACAGCTCCATCGGTGATGTGCTGAATAGTTTCAAATCTCTGTCCAAAAAACTGTGTCCCTCTGCTTAAACCTACATACTTTTCTTGCGTTACCAAACTACCATCCAATCAGTCTACCTATCGAGTAGAATTTCTTGTCTCATTCTACACTCTCTAAAACCACAGTAATGTCCCGGAATGGTAGCAGGCCTTGCCGCTTGTCGGCTTTATTCCAATTTCCCCAAGGTTCGGCCACCTGCCTCAAAGAGGCCTAATCCTAGTCATAAAAATGGATATCCATCAAATTCATTCATCAAGGTTGAACCAGGAGGTAAATATGGGATGGCTATGAAGGCCCTGAGAAGCTCTCTTGATTCCCCCCATGTCCGGCTTCATCAGACAAGAAATGAGGGAGAAATGGGCATAACAAGTTTTAGCATCAAAACTCTTTTTTTTTCTCAGCTAGCAAACAGCTGTAAGCTTGTTGGCAGAAAGATATGTTTCTTTACAATCTGTGTACTTATTTTTAAAAGGGCAGTAAAGGTTCAAGGTATACCCAATTTGAGCCAGTTGAGTGTCATAATGGTATATCTAAGCTGATTCTGTTCTATCTGGACTTGCACCTGAAAACCCCAAAACCACCCATATAATAGGGTTGTTCACAGTTCTCCTTTTTCTGGCCCTTTGTTGGTTCCTTCCCTTTTTTCAAGTGTACATATAAGAAACCTTTTGGTGCCCAATCTCTGGTTCCATGGGCTTCCTGGCAACTATGTGGATATTTAGAGTCACAAGTATATCCACTGCATGAGCTACAGTGTCCTACAAGGGAAAAAGGAGATAAAGAAGGGAAGGAAAAAAAGAGTTACAATAAGGCCACTTTTTCTTTCTTTTGCATGCATTTTTTCGTGATTTTTGATGGTTTGTGCACTCCAAAGATAATAATGTTTCTCTTTTCACACCTTTTTACATAGCTAAACTGAAAAGGAAAAAAAAATGAGAATGTGAAAAAGGAAGAAAGAAGGGATTGAGAAAGAGAAAGAAAGAGAGCAAAGAAAGGCTACTGTGAATGATCCTAATAACTTACCCCTGGAACAATTCATATGCAGTGGTGCCCACAACACACCAACCCACTATCCCATCATCTTGATGTGTCTAAAGTCAGGCCAAGGACCACAGATGAATGTTGCTCATAGATCTCCTGTCTTTTAAGCTCCGTTGTGAAACATTTATTTGCTAGTAAAGTAGATAGGCTATCATAGTGACTCGGCCTGGGCCATTGATGGCTGTAGCATACATTTGACACTGTGTATGTATATACAGTACCTACTTGTTCTTTATCGGGGCCTCTGCTGTAATAGGGAAAGCCAAGAGGAGGAGGGGTGTATTACTGTGGAGGTCCCAATCAGGAACAAGCAGGTACTGTACCAATGTGCATGGCACCCTGTGTATGCTACAGATATCAATGATCAAGTTGTTGTGATAGCCTACATACTATAAGTATAGACATTCAAGATGACAGATGAAGATAGGCAAAAACAGCTATCCAGCAGAGTACTCAATTCTGGATCAATTCTGACTTGATTACCTTGCTTGTCAAGGTCTCTCCACCCTCATAATTGCTCTTCGGATGTAACCTGATGATCCGGTTTCTCTCGACCTCATCGCCACCTGGGCCTTGGTAATTTTAAATAACTGACACTCTGAGCCCTCCGCTTCAACCTGCTCAATTCTCTTTCCAATAAATCACATTGCCATAGTCTTACTAGTCATTTTTCTCTACCATTCCTTGGTCTTCTCATTCAGCTCCTCCAAGTGATCGTCTTCTGCTAACAGTGTTGGCTCGTTGTAAGCCTGCCAGCTTACGACACACTCCCAATGTCCTTATATAGGCGCACAATTGATTAGTACTATCTAATCAATTATCTACCTTTTGGTGTAGTGGTCTAGACGCGCCTTGGACTGGCTTACATTAATTGATTAGATAACGCATAAGTTTGAACCCAGCCAGTGACACTATTTAATACAAAAATGGATACAGGTCACTGGGTACAGTAGGATACCGGCATGTGACCTTGGAAGCCAACGGCAAGGCTCGCAACCTTGGGGCAGAGCTATAAGACCTGAAACCACTGGAAAACCCATACAGCCTCTCTCACAACATTGGGAGGAGAGAAGAGGGATTCAGTTTCCAGAAAGGGGAAGGGTGTAAGCCTGCCAGCTTACGACACACTCCCAATGTCCTTATATAGGCATGCAATTGATTAGTACTATCTAATCAATTATCTACCTTTTGGTGTAGTGGTCTAGACACACCTTGGACCGGCTTACACTTGTGCCCCTTTCAGAACACTGCATTGTCAAAATCTCGAAGCAACCAAATTGTTTTTCTGCCCCGAACTCCTCGACAACACCACATAAAGGTTGAACAAGCTCAATCACCCTGACGGTGGCATTGCAATATCCACAAATATGTATAGCAGTGTCTGTCCTTGGAAGCAATAATCTGTAAATGCATACACTGCGTTCAACGGAAAATGCAGTTGCTATACCGTTTTCTGTGACATCTGCCCTCTGGGTAGTTTGACTCCCATGTGATATGTTGCTTTTGCCGGCTTGATTGGTATAACATCCTTGTCCAATCCTTCAAGTGTGCTGGTGCAAGTCCGAGACAATTTCATGAGTATGTATGCTGGCATCTTTTCCAACTGCACGATAGGCACGTCACTAATAGGTGATTTGTTGCAATTGAGATTGATGTCCACAATCTTGCCTCTTGCCCTGTTGGTTAGATCAAGACTTGTCTCAATGTTGTTCCTTAATCCCGATTGCGAGTTTGATCTTGTGTGGCAATTCCTTCTGCATCACATTCTTCTGCTTTCTTCAGGACTTTTTGGTAAGATGTGCCGCTAAACTGTGTCTCTTGGACAGGTTCAGAGCCTTCCTGCACTCAACAAATGCAAAGCTGTTGGCTGCTTCCTTTACACATTTTTCAGCTTGCTTCCTTGTTCCATTGCATCCACACTGCATGCTGTGGAGTCACCAACGATGCAGTGTTCCAAGGTGCCATTTTATGATCCACGGCATCACCACTGCCTCTGCTTCCAACGAGAAGTCTCCAAAGCATTCCCAAATGATGCTCTTGCACATCTCTGACCTGCAGATGCCAAAGAAAATTGAACCATACTGGATCAGTTACCAGCATCTGTTGCTTAAGAAGGACGACTGTCGTGAACTCTTCATAAATGGTCCGGCCCACTTTAGATTCCAGGGAGTCATTGCTGGCGTTCAATGGATAATAGAGCATGTCGGACGGGCCTGTCATGACTAGCAGAAAATGGTTAAAATCCCCACATGCTATCAAACTGATTCCACTGAAAGACATGTTGAAGACATGTCCACATTCCCGCCTTTAGCAATGCTGATATTCCTTGATAGCAATGCAAGGCAGAAAGAATCTGAGCCCAAAAGTATACCAAACATCATATACTTCAAGAGATTCCTGTATACCCTGTATACTTCGTAGACTTCCAGTTATTTCTGGTATACTTTGGCAAATTCAAGTTCCGCCTGTTCTCAAGCTACCGTTGAATGTTCTGAGGAAGTGCGTCAATCGGTTGTTGATCATTGATGTAGTGAATTTCTCGAATCTTTACATCTAATTGTACATATATTGAATCGAAACCTTTGGTCGAGCAAGGTCTCATTTAACGCAGTCGGAGCTTCCTAGTTTGAAAGTTGATTCTGATTTGATTCTGAGCTGAGATCAATCCAGAGTTAACTGCAAACTGTAACCGATCCAATTCTCTCTTTGATTCTCCAGTATCAATTCTCCCAGCACCCATGCTCACTTGAAGATTATCTTCTGACCATTATATCTATTTACATAATCTCTGTACTTCATCATTGCGCCTACCTCTTAGCTAGCCTAGAAGTATTGCTGTTTTTTAAAAAAAAATAGCCTTCACATTGTGATTTGAACTGTGGTGCTACTGCTGGCAAGTCAGTTTGTTACTTGGCAGGCTCAGCAATTTGTCCTCTAGGGGGAAATTTGTGTATCTGAAGTCTCTTGACGGCTGCCGAGTTTGTGTTTTTAAATTGGTAGTGGTATACAACTGTTATATCTCCAATGGAAAACTTCTAAGGTTACTAGTTTCCTCCATGCAGGAGGATAAGCCTTCCAATGAAGCGGGCAGTTCCATTCTACCTTGGAATTAAATTGAGAGAGGTCGACCACAAAGCGATGCGGATTGGTGCAATGATGTTTGACTGGGGGATATGGGTGTTTTATGTATCTTCATGGTTGTATAGTTCAACTTCAGAGTGTTACCAAACACAATTGTAGGCAATCCCTCTCTGCTTTGTTCCTTTCTTCTGCCTCTATGGAGAATTCCCTTTTCTTTCTGAAAGCTTTTGAATAGTGTGCTGTTGTTCTCCTGCTCTACTGTAGGACCAGGTGTCCCAACAGGGTTTTAACAGCTATACATAGATACAACAGAGTCATCTGCAGCACTGTTCATAGTGGGAGTTCTGTTCCGCTTGGGCCTATATGGCAATGGAGGAGGCAAATATCAAATAAGGATGGGGTATAAGTGTCTTCGCTGTGAGGGGATGGTGGTGGAGTGAGGAAGAAGGGAGGTAAAGGTGTTCCCTTTGGTCTCGGTGACCTTAGGTTCTTTGATTGACTGGCCTCTTTCACCTTTAGGCTGTTTAAACATCTAGATTGCAAGGGGGGAACTAGATACTGTTACTACAGATTCTACATTGTATTTATACCCCAGTGAAGCCTAGCATACAGCCTTCCCAAGTAATGTTGAGCCTCTGCTGGCTCTGTCGCGCATGAAACAGTTTGGCGGAACTAGCAGAACTGACTCCCTGGTTGCTAGTGAACCCTCATGGTGGGAGTTGACACAGCATACCCATGTCATGCCTTTGCCACCAGAATTTCCTCTTTCTATTAACAGAAGAGCAAAAGTTCTCCACTGAATTGGGTTCTCCTTGATATTGACTCCAGTCATTAGCCCATTATGGATATTGTGGTTCAGCTATCAGATATATCTTCCCATTCAGACAATTTCTGCTTAGCAGAGTCATATTCTAATAGTCCTGGCTTCTTTAATGACAGTAGGTTCAATATTCCACCACCCTTGATCTTGTTGGTCATCTGTTATTACTGGTTGGGAGGGATTCTGCCAATACATGTGCCTTCCTCATAGAATTGATGCCTGCTGGTCAGAATATGATTGACCTTCATGGAAACCAATGATACGTTCCTAATAGAAGTGTTTTTGTTTTTTTTTTGCATAATTGTGCCTTAAGGCAGGGTTACATGTATTGTCTGACTGTTGCCCCTGCAGACAGATATTTGTGACCTCTAAAAGGACCTTCACGCCTATCTGTATATCAGCACCAGTGATGCCATCTCTTTTTACTGTTTTGTGGATACTGTGTTGTTGTAAAGAATTATCATGCTGCTTCTCTGCCAGTCGTTTCCACTGCTGTAAAGGATATTACAACTTTCTGGAGTCAGTGTGTAGGGCCGGCTCACAATGTGTTTGGGCTTTTGAGACCTTTAGGGGTTTGGCAGGCTTGTTGCTAGTGGTAGTGTTTTGGGGTATGGGTGGCAGAGAGTGGTACACAGAAATCAAGAGGACATGGTAAGATTTAAACAAAGTGAAGGTCAATTCTGAGGTGTTCTGACTCTAGAGCTGGGACATCAATTCACATCAATTCTGTAAAATTGATTCTGAGATTGATTCTGAGATTGATTCTCAAATCAGAATTGACTTTCAAATTGAGCCCAGAATCAGTCTGGAATTGAGTACTCTGACTTCCCAGCCCTCACTCTTTGGTCCTGCCCTGACTGCTGATTAATTTTTGAAGTCCTGAGTTCCACGAGGGTCCAAACCTTAGACTTATGACCATTATGTTGAGCAACACAGGATGCAATACCTTGCTGTCTGCTCCATGTATAGATCTTGGGGCTCAGTAGAGTTCTGAGCTGATCAAGCTATACAAACCAGATTCCATGAATATAGAGTCAGCACTCAGTACTCATTGACACTAGTTATCTGCCTACCACCCTCTATTTGGGGGGCTTTGTAGAAGACAATTCATTGCAAAGAGTGAAGAGACAACCTCAAAGCATATCTTGCTCTTTTTTCAGGGGCTTTGGGTTAAATTGAGCCATGAGCTCATCATTTGGGCTGTATCAGACAACATAGAGATCCGCTGAGGCCGCGGGAGACAGCTCGCTCAGCAGACAGAACCTCTTCACAAAATCAAACACAAATATTTGTCAGCAGGATGTGTCAACCACCTAGATCCCCATTTGGACACATATTTTTCCTGCCTAAACCACAGAGAATTTGGTACGGCCCTATGCAGCTTGCGGAGGGCTACAAAACTGGCCTATTGCCACCCAGAAAGATGGAGAACTGAACGAGTTTGAGGCCATTCTTTCCTGCCAAAATTGTCAGCCACCTACTTACAGGTTTGTTCTTGTTTCCTCCCTACCTCAGCCCTCTGCCTCGTCACGTGTTAGGGTATATACTCGCTTTGCTCGCAATGAGCAAGATGTCTCAGATACTCCTCAATTGTCTCCTAACAAATGTACTGGGCTTGGAAAATCTTGAGACTCACCATCATTATCGATGTATGGATACCCAAATGGGCCCTGTTCATAGTACATCACTTTAAACTTTTGTGGACTTGCCTCACTTTCCATGGTATCTCCACTTGTCGCCACTGTGAAACTTTGGTTGCTCCTAATAGTAGTGTCTCATAATTATGTTGCCTCAACAGGCTTCAACATCCTTTTTGTTACTCAAGTGGCTTGGACTGCTCTGGAATTTGCTCGTCAATGCCATGAAGCTGTCCTTGTCGTGATCTAACCCCTGTCTCTCATCTTAACCACCTCAGTCTGAGATTGATCTTCTGGTTGAAGAATATACTCCCAGGCAGCAATATGTGTGTATGAGAAGACAGCTTGAGAAGACTATTGGCTGACTACAACTTGATGAGTGTGGAAGTAGTGAACTCAGTCAGTGCGGATGATCAACATGTGGATCACTGGATTCTGGCAAAGAAACCCTGTATATTGTTCTAAGCTGCATGACAAACAAACTCTGCCTCAATGCCTGCCAACCTGATGACTCTATATCTCTGCAAATGACGACACATAGCAAGTAACGTGTCTCCAATAGGCCAGAGTCCCAATATGATACTACCTATATCCTGATGACCAAAGCATGGATAAATGTCAGAGACTGTAGTACACAATGGATTACATGTTTGTTGAGGTGTCTATCATGTCCTCCTCCCTGATCTCCCTGAGTTTCATGAACTATTAAGTGTCACCATCGGGAGCTCTTTAGTTACACACAGCTGAATGAATGCATTATGTTTGGAACATACCAACAATTAGACTTGTAACCAGTCAGCTGCGGCAAGTTGAGGTACAGCAAGCAGTTTGCCGCAGCCAAACTGGTACAACCCAGGCCAAACAAGCGTGAGGGGTTTGAAATTCATCAGGAAAAAAGTTTGCTATGTGGGCATCAGCCAGGGTCTGAAGTCTTGGTCGCTCTTGTAGCTTTCCGCTACTGATTGATAGCACCTGATAGCCTTGGTAGCTATCCACTACAGATTAGTAGCATGTGATATCCAAATCCCACGGATCAGTAACCATGAGGGAAAACAAAATACTGTTTGGGCGCGATTATATTTGATTTTGAACCGAAATGCTGTTCTCCAGTGCAAATATCTTGAACCACTTCAAGAGGGAGGACCCACTACATTATGTCGGCCATGTCAAACGAGAAAACACTAAGTCATTCAAAGTCTGACACATGTGGACGATGGCGTGATTGTTGCAACAACAAACAAACTGCTGGCAGATGTGTCTTTCTTTCTTCTCTCATCTCCCCGTCCCTCCTCCACATTGTACCATCCTACCCCATTGTGTATCAAGTTCTCAGGGTGCACAAAATGTACTAGGACTCTCAATTCAAGCTGTGGCCATCCAATTCCATTTGACTGCAAGCCTCGCTGCAAGAGATGTTGTGCTATCGCACTTTTCTGGGATCTTATCTTTTCCCCTCCCCGGTTTCAAGATCACATTCCTCTGGGTTCTGGGTGAAGATCCTCAAAGTGCCCTGTTGCTCCCTATGGCAAATAGTCTCTGCAAACGGATCAAACCTAATGGCCCACCATCTATACTATGGCTCTTGACAGCTAGCGAAATGACACCACTTCTCCCTGCTTGCAATCTATTCTCTCCCACGTATTGGTACACCTGATACACCTGCTGAATTCCCAACGTAAGTCCCCATCATTGCAAGTCATTCTCTTTCCTCATTACCTATTTAATAGAATCCTCCTGCTTGGTGATGGCAATCATGGTAGCAGGTTGTTGCTTGACTCGGCCGCAAACACTTGTGTGAGTAACGGTATGTTTGTCTCCCATTCATCTATATCCTCCCCGTGTGTAGCCCTGGTGTAGTTTTCTATACATTGAAATTCATTTGTTATGCATCAATTTTTTTGCAATCTGTGTGCCAACTAAATGAGTTATACAAGATTATACGATCATACTACGTGTTACTGAGTGCTATTGAGGCCGGCAGCATTGCTACAAGCAGCTATCAGCAGCTATCAGATCATATGTGATGGCTACTAGCAGCTATCAGATCTTGGCGAAGCACTACCAGCGCTCCATAAGGGGGACTTGTCAACGGTGCTACCACAGGTATGAGGCCTATCAAACACTATGTAGTCAAGCCAGTTTCCCTGATGTTTTGAGTGGTGTTGATCACTCCAATCTAGTTGCCATCAATTCCCAATTCAACTTCCAAGTTTCTTGCGCAATCATGATACAGCTGTAAGCCAGCCCAAGGTGTGTCTAGACCACTACACCAAAAGGGAGATAATTGATTAGATAGTACTAATCAATTGTATGCCTATATAAGGACATTGGGCATGTGTCATAAGCTGGCAGGCTTACACCCTTCCCCTCTCTGGAAACTGAATCCCTCCTCTCTCCTCCCAATGTTGTGAGAGAGGTTGTATGGATTTTCCAGTGGTATCAATCTTATAGATCCGCCCCAAGGTTGCGAGCCTTGCCGTTGGCTTCCAAGGTCACATGCCAGTATCCCACTGTACCCAGTGACCTGTATCCATTTTTGTATCAAATGATGGGTTCACACCTTATAATGGGGCAATGATATATCACCTACCTGTAAGCACCATAATGCCATGGTATATCTGGGGCCTGTAACCATGGTAGGGTTTGATATATTACAGCACGTCAAAAAATAAAGAGGCCACAATGGGATTCAAACTCAAAATATTCTGGTCACCTTGCCAATAAAACAAGATAAACCACAATCCAAGTAGACAATACAGCCAACAGAAATAAACAAAATGATGGGGCCATACTATGGAGCACAAATCATTCTTACACTTGGCCCCACCTCATGGGCCAGGTTAGCGGTTTGGGTTAGGTTAGTTAGGGATTAGTGTTAGAGGTTAGGATTCTCAGGTATATGGAATTTTGTGGTTAGAGGTTAGGTGGTTAGGGTTAGAAACAACTCCAAAACACAGAATAAGCATCTAACAACATTTTTGAAGACCTAGGGCAGCTTGCCATCTGGGCATTAGCAAGTCCTGATAGGGTAAGGTAGGGTAAGGGCACCTTACCCTAGCCAGGACACCAAAATTGCTACATATCAGTTGTTGGCAAAACACTCAGTATGTTTCTACCTGTCACACTTGCGTGTTGCAGAGGTTGTGGGTTCGATCCTCTCTTTTGCTTCGTTTCTATACCTTTATTTGGTGCAATGTGTCTTGCTAACTATGGGCGATGATATACCATGACATTACCATAGCCATGGGACACTGCGGGCAAGTGCCATGGCAGTGGGTTCACGGCAGATGAGCGACACTTGCCATGGCATTGCACAATCCATCAAAAATGATCCCTTTGTCCTGTTTTTGACCGTGAGAAGTTAGGTTCAATGCCGACGGGCAGGTCTGTGCACTATTTGTGCTTGATATAGGGTCTGTTCACCAGTATATTCAGAATTCAGTGTATTATTGTGCCACGTAGTCAACTAAGGTTCCTGCTGTTGGAGAAAGTGCTGTACCACTGGATTTTCAATCAAGCTTGGGATGTTTTTCAATAAACTTGGAGATGTGATGCAACAATGTTGCTTGTTCACCAACTGTATTCACAAATTCCTCCTCTAAAACCCACAGAGAAAGTATATGGCCCTGGAACATAACCTGGGGGAAGTTGAGTGTAAGGGTGTGGAGGTTTAGCCCCGTACCTGTACCGGCTCCAGGCAAGGAAAGGCATGCACACAACACACACCATGCATGAACAAAGCCATGTGCTGAGGCATCCAAATGAAACCCAACTGGGCTGGGCAAGGTCCTTCAAACAGAAAGAGACCCATGATAGGGGATGGTTTTGGGAGTTTGTGATAGCTGAGATGATTGGCCACACCGAAGCATAAGGAATATAGCTTCACAAATGAGTGAATAAATAGGAGCAACGTATATGAGCAAGGACAGGATGCGAGGTTGGCCCATGAGCATGTAGGCCTCCAACGGAATGATTATTCTCTACTTGGGAGTTCTTCGGAAGATCAAACCGCAAAGAGACATGTCAACTTCCCACGGTGTCAATTGAACAAAGGGGTTTTGATCGTTTGTGCAATGCCATGGCAAGTGTCGTTCATATGTCATGAACCCACGGCCATGGAACTTGCCTGCAGTGGGAGCCGTGATATATCAAATCCCCACATACGCCTGGGGTTCAAACTTATGACCTCTGCCAACATTATCTAATCAATTAATGTGAGCAGTCCAAGGCACGTCTAGACCACTACACCAAAAGGTAGATAATTGATTAAATAGTCCTAAACAATTGTGTGCCTATATAAGGACATTGGGAGTGTGTCATAAGCAGGCTTACAACAGCTCAGGAAAATTCTGAAGACACAAAAATGTAGCCATTACTTTTCAGACAAGACCTTCAACTTGAGCCCAAGAAAAATCATCAGATTTCAGGCCAGAATAGACAAGAAGGAAAATTTTCAAACTCCGTGCATGGGCCAAACAATTGGCCCGAGTTGTACCAGTCTGCCTGTGGCAAACTGCTTGCAGTACCTCAACTTGCCGTGGTAGACTGGTTATGAGTCTAACCAACAATTTGCCAATTATATGATACTCCTGGAACAACTCCTTCAGCAGAGAGAGCACTTCAACATTCAACATTCAACTCGGTCATCCAGGTCCTCAGAATATTTGACAAGACTTAAGATGCTCCCACATTGCTTTCAGGATTCCAGCCTAAGGATAGTCCTTTTTGCCTGTCTTCATCCATCATCTCATGAGATATCTATGTATACTAGTATGTAGGCTACCACAGCAACTTGGCCATTGACGACTGTACATTGGTACAGTGCCTGATTGGGACTTCTGCAGTAAGACACCGCTCCTCCCATGCCTGGATTGTCCATTATTTGCACTAACCATTGTTTGAGCCAAAGTCAGAGTTTGAATTTGGCTGTGCATTGCATGTCACTGGTTGAACGATTCAAGTTTTTGAGTTAAAAGATTAATGAAAAACCTTATCACCTTGCTTTAGCTAGGTCCCACTGCTCTTAAATTCTGCACCCGAAAATTGCCAGGAACAAAGCTGCCTAAACACCATGCCGTGCCAGGCATGTGAAACTTTCAGAAACACCCGAAACCAAAGGTGTCAAAACACTCTCTGAACGAAAACCTTTAAATTCCTGTTCGCCAGGTGCAAATATGTCAAAACATTCTCAGAATGAAAACCTTTGAATTCCTGCTCGCCAGGTGCAAACATGTCAAAACATTCTCTGAACAAAAACCTTTAAATTCCTGTTCACCAGCAACAAATATGTCAAAACATTTTCTGAAGCAAAACCTTTAAATCCCTGTCTGCCAGGGCCAAATGTCTCACAACACTGACGTCAGGGGCATTGACAAACCCTCTTCCGGACCTCCTCCAACGCGAAACGCTCTCACTGGGTGTGGTTACCAATACATTTCACAAACATTTCTGCAGTCCCATGGGCTGGCTACCTCTTGCAATGGCCCTTTGAATCTTCTATTTACGCAAGACGGGATCTCAGCACAGCTATTTGAATGTCTTGATTTCCGACAAGTCTCACTGGAACCCGTTAGTACAGGTGTCGCTGTCTCTTATGCGCTTTTGCGTCCAGACAACGTGGGAGAGTGCAGAACACTGAGAAGAACATGCACAGATCGGCCATCACCTGTTCCAAAATGCATCTAGATTCATTGTTTCGGGTGGCCAGTTCTACGCAGGGGATGTCCATTGCAACCAGCACCGAGAACAGGCACAGGAACGCACTGCAGAAACCAACGATGAAGCAGGACATAATCGAGGTGATTTATTCCATAGCGCTTCGCATTTCACAATAAATGGAGGGCAGTATCAATCGGGGGACACTCATAATCATCACCACTACCATGGGCACTACAAGGCTTTGGGTGCGTTTATTCCAGGACCTGGAATGTACAATTAGGAGTTCACGGTCATTCTTTTTGCGATTCACAGTGTATTTGGTCGCAGTACTGTGTATCTGTTGTGTGTTTACCTTGGTGTCCTGCTGGATCCTTATGACGACTGTTAAGAAGGACACGGATGGTTCCAAGTAAGGTGAGCGCAATGCCTGGTTCTATTTCCATCGCACTCAACGGCGCAAGGCAAGACAACATTGTATATTGGCCACAGTACCAAGTAGATAAAAAACGTTGGGTATGGGTGTTCATGTGTAAAGGGTTGGAAAATGTATAGGAGATTGTTGAAATGAACTGATACTTTCCTAAGAAATGACTTGGTGCAAGCCTGGAAGGGGCATCACCAAAGGGCTAGCTAATCGTATCGCATTGGTCACTGGTGATGTTGACTATGCCCTTCGACAATAAACACCAACGGGAAAGCGAGGTTGTAGGCGGCACAGCCGGCACCTAGTTCATTTTTCGGCCATTTTTCACCGAAAAAAGAATTGAAAAATTTACAGTTGTTTCTAAATAGTATGAGACAAATCTTCTTTTTTTTTCGCGTTCCCGATCTAGACCTTCCATATCGAGACACGCGTGGGTTCAATTCCCAGCGTTTGCTTAAATTTTCAGAAAGGCCAAAACTCTGCGGAAGCAGCCTTAGGGTTGGAAAAATGCTGCTTACAGTTTTCTCTTCTGATTTCATACAACGTATAAGGGGTGCTCAATTCTTAGCTCATCTCGCCCATCTCTTATTTGTTCGAGATAAATAAGAAATTGATATCGGATCATATTCGGCATGCCTACTTTTCTCTTCGACAAAATGTCGACATGAACTTGGAGAGAGAAATTTCAGGAGTTCGACAATGTCTGGTGAAATTTGGTCATTTCGAAGCGCCATTTTCTTGATTCTCCCTCAAAATGGTCACTTTGAAAACAGCATTTGTGACTGGTGAAACTGAATCAATGTCAGTGAAACAAAATATGCTATTTTTCGGATGGGTTAAACTGTGCAGGAGCTCATAAAATTACTTAAGTTCATGTGAACATTTTCTTGGAGGGGATTCGGCCCCAACGAGATCGTGGATGCCGCATATGATCCGCGATCAAATCTTTATTTATTTCGGACAAATAAGAGATGGGCGAATTTCGAGATGGGCGAGATGAGCTGAGAATTGAGCACCCCTTATGCCAGGGGTCGCTCATGGGCCTCACGCAACACAGAAAAAAATATTGCAACAGTCCAGGTTCGAACTCACGACCAGCCCGATATGGAAAGTCCAGATCGGGAGCAGGTGAAAAAAAAATTTATCAGTCTCAAAAGGAACAACTGTAAGGCATTTCCACCACTTTACGAAACAAAGGTGACTGGAATTGTTCAACCAGTCCGAATTGACTGTTCATTTTTACGAGAATTTCTTGCCGATTTCCCGCCGGTGCGTGCCGCAGTAACACGCAATCCTAATCAAAATAAGATAATACAATCTTATCTGTTATTCCACGTGATGATATTTGTGGAAAATTACTCGGTACCTACCGCCATGTTGTCGAGGGTATCCCGCACAGCTGTATGCAGGTCTGCAACAAAAGCAAGAACGCAGTCTCTTGTGACAGGTGCCCGGCGCGGCCTCGTTCAACCGTCGGGTGCAGATAGGGCCAGCGTTGTGGACCTCCCCTCGACGTACCAAGATGAGAGCCACTTTACCCCGAGATCAGGTATGCGGTACTTGTCGATTTAGATTCGGGTCCTGATGATTCCGTGCAGATATGCTCGGTTTTAAGCTCGAAATGCCAGTCCGGGAAGGTTCCATGAAAGAGAAGACACGGCCCATATACTTGGACATGCAAGTCCGTACTCCGGCCTAGTATGTCCTGTTTGCGTCTCATTTTGAAAGTAGGCCACGACTCCCGTTGATCCCCGCGTGCTCGACGCGATGCTCCCATATCTCACGGACCAGTATGGCAACCCTCACAGTCGGACACACGCGTACGGGTGGGAAGCTGAACAGGCCGTCGAAGACGCTCGCAAGGTATGCGCCACGCGGGTGCAACGCTATCCCGTTGATCGAGGATTCACATCGTGTTATTTTAGCATGTTGCAGATCTCATTGGCGCCGATGCGAAAGACATAGTATTCACCTCCGGAGCTACAGAAACGAATAACATGGCGATCAAGGGCGTCGCGCGCTTTCACAAAGAGAAGAAGAAGCACATTATTACCACCCAAACAGTAAGTTTCAGCCCTCCGTTGGATACCGTGTCTATTCCGTGTCTTACTTTGTTTAGGAACATAAATGTGTTCTCGATTCATGCCGAAAACTTGGAGAAGAGGGCTTTGACGTGACATACTTGCCTGTTCAAACGAACGGCGTTGTGTCCCTGGAGGAACTGGAGGCGGCCATTCGCCCCGACACATCCCTCGTCTCGATCATGACGGTCAACAACGAAACTGGAGTCATCCAGCCGATGAAGGAAATCGGAGCACTTCTTCGCAAGCACCGAGGTGTTTATTTCCACACGGATGCTGCACAGGCTGTAGGGAAAGTCGCCGTCGACGTGAACGAGATGAATATAGATCTGATGAGCATCTCGGGCCACAAGCTGTACGGCCCCAAAGGGATCGGTGCAGCGTACGTCCGGCGGCGGCCCAGAGTTCGTCTCGAGCCTATCATCAGTGGCGGAGGTCAGGAACGCGGACTGAGGAGCGGTACACTTGCCACCCATCTGGTAGTTGGCATTGGCGAGGCTGCGCGGATTGCCAAAATGGAGATGAAGGTGAGCATCAACGTTCGAAACCCGGGAATGATGAGACTCGCACGCCGACGAACTCAGTGAAGCGACGCTTAGGCGCCTTCAGCTCGGTTATGATATGCGCGTGCAGGGGTACTGACTCGATTTTTGTTTTGCATCAAACAATTTATCGAAAATTCTGACTCTGATCCTCCTTTTGTCCCAGCGCGACCACAAACGGATATCCGAGCTCTCCGACCGGCTCGTGCAGAGCATTAATTCACAGGTCGAGCACGTCGTGCGGAATGGTGATGTTAACGGCTACCCGGGCTGTGTCAACCTGAGTTTCTCGTACGTTGAAGGGGAAAGTCTGCTGATGGCCCTGAAGGTATGTCGCGACGCCTCATTAATATTAAAATTCTCGAGTGCTTGGCAGGACATTGCACTATCATCGGGCAGTGCTTGCACGTCGGCGTCACTGGAACCGTCATACGTGCTCCGCGCCCTTGGTCCGTTCCTCTTTTCTATAGGCGGGCGGTGTATTCTGATCCTGCTTGTCTTCAGGTGCTGCGGAGGATATGGCCCATTCGTCGCTCCGATTCGGCATTGGGCGGTTCACGACCGAGGCTGAGATCGACTTTGTGGTGCAGCACATTGTGCGCACGGTGCACAAACTGCGAGAGATGAGGTCAGTCGTGCTTTCATGTTTTTATTTTTAATTCTCATAATTCGCCAGCCCGCTGTGGGAGATGGTCCAGGAAGGGATCGATATAAATTCCATCGACTGGTCGCAGCACTAGCCGCATATGCATTGACCTAACTATCATAATTTCTTTCTCCTTCTGCGTGGCTACATCCATGTCGAAGGGCTATTATTGCTGTCCTTGAAAATGTACATCACTGTTTGCGATAGACTTTCCGTGATTTTCATCTGAGTGAATCTATTGTGCTAAACACTGGAGGCGTTCTCACCATTTTTTGATGCTGCGCACGGACCCGACCACATGGCCAGAATTCAAACTCAGCTCCACCAACCTTATCGTCTTTCTTTCGCACAACGATGTCCAGACGTCTCTACCTCGGCAGTACGGCCCAAATTTCCTGCAATTTTTTCTTCCATTTGCCCTGACGTAGAGAACACTAGGGCTTAGTGCTGACGCTCGCTCGGACGACGTCTCTAAACTCTTCGAGGGCTATGGCAACATCATCGACTGCCGTGTCATGACTGGTTCGTCAAACAGAAACGGTCCGCCGGACGACGGTCTCAACAAACCCGCAACAGGCTTCGGCTTCGTGGAGTTTGAGACTGCCAAGGCATGCCTCGCTGTCGTCTTTTTTCTGTGGGCGCTGAGACCCATTTCAGGACGCAGAGGATGCTGTCACCAACTTCAATGGAAAATCATTTATGGGGCAAAAGTCAGCATAGAATCTGGCTGAGTTTCGAGTTCGTCGCTGATACACTCGCTCAACAGTATTGTCGTGGAATTTGCCAAGGAGAGCCGTCCCCGTCGTGAGCCGTACGACGGCGAAAGAAGCCATGGGTACGTCGCACACTCCCCGGGCTCCGCCAGAGGTCCTAATGACCTGCTTCCAGCGCTCCCCGTTCCCGCAGGCCTCCTGGGATCCGTCTCATCGTCTCTGGCATCTCACGTGATACAAGCTGGCAGGTACGGTTATCGGTTCTGTCCCCGCCCGGTGGTTTTCGTTCCCGGTTCCTACTTGGTTGGCCGCGGTCCCAGAGGAGGTCTTTCCTTTCGTCGGCGGCGGTTGGCGCTCAGTATGGCACGGACATGGTGGCCGTTCCTTCCTTGATTCGTCTGGTTTCTTCCGGCTTGGCCACTTTCTTCCACGGGTATTGGATTGGATTGGACCGGCCTCCCTTTCGTCCTGGATCCCGAATTGTGTTCCCCCGACTGTGTTCGATGGACCGACCCTGATATTGCCCTCTCCGCTCTTAGGACCTGAAGGACTTTGGACGAGAGGCCGGAAGCGTCTCTTTTGCGGATATCGACCGGGATTTCCGTGACCAAGGGTACGTTTGACGATCTCTTTTCCGTACCTTGTCTAATCGCCATACCGTAGAGTCCTCGAGTACCTCTCTCGGGAGGATGCTGACCGTGCCGTCAAAGACCTCGACGGCAAGGATCTGCGAGGTCGGCCCGTGCGCGTCGCTCTCGATGACTCCGTAAGCCAATATAGCCGGTACATACGAACCATGCCTCTGATACTGTGGATAGCGCGCTGGCCCGGATAATTATCACCGCAGTGACCGTCGTGACGACCGCCCGCCGCGTGACGATCGTTATGAGCGCAGCAGTAGCTATCGGGACGACCGTGGAAGCTACCGGGACGACCGCGGCAGCAGCTACAGGGAGGACCGCTCCTACCGCCGCGACCGTTCCAGGTCGCCTCCCCGCCGGTCCGACTACGAGGATCGCCGTCCCGCCAGGTCTCCGCCGCCACCCAGGAGGGATGGGGATGATAGAAGGCCTGCAGGGTACGATGATTACCGACGGGGGGCCTATGATGGTCGACGCAGCCCTGATTCTTATTATGACCGTCGCAGGGACAGGGAAGACAAGCGGCGCGACGAGAAGGACTTTGATGATAGGCCCCCCAGGAACGGGGATGCTGGATGGGCCCGTTGAAAGTGGAAAATCCTTGCCTATGGAAATCCGGACATCGGCCGAAACAGGATATCGCGGAAAGGCGTCCTCCCAGTGATGGTGGACGATGCTAAGTTCTCCCCTTGCTTTCTCTCTCTTCTTGCCCCGAAATTGGTGTTTTCTATATGCCAACCGTGTACTACTTCTCGTTGGACCGTCGAAACATCTTGAGGATCCGTTCCCATACAGTACCCGACCGAGCCCTTGGAGACCCCAACTGCAACTCTTGGGAGGAACATCATGAGGATCGTTGGCATTCCGCATCCGACCCAACCTTTGGCAACTGTCGACAAGGACAAGATAAGAAAGCTGACGGGCGCAATGATCATGGGAAGGCAACGCCCGGTGGGCAACCGATTCCGTGTCGTCGTACATCTACATTAGGCCGGACGGACTTCATAGCGGGCGCGGCTCGTCGAGGCTCCGAATCATGTGGGGTATACATCCCATCACACGCTTACCAAGCCGCGCCCACAAACGGCAGGCGCTTGTCAACTCCGGAATTACTTGGTCCTTCCACGTTTGGCTGTGCCTGTTCTTGGGACTTTTTGTAGCGCTCAATAAAAAATGTTCACTTGTCATATTTTGTGAAAATTATGTTGGAACCTGACTCTACGCCGAGCCACGCCAAGTCCTGTGAGTCCCGATCACTGTCGAGCGGAACGCAGGAGCTGTCCTGCATCTGGAGCCACATCGAGATGGCTGTGCGAGAAGCGCTGTACTTCATCGTCTTGCAGACTTTGAGTCGGAACGCCCGAAGGGTCATTGTTGGCAGCACACGTAGTGTGATGTGTTGGGCATTCTCGATGAGGCTGTTTATTGTTTGTGGATCCGCGTTCGAGAGCGGCGGGGAGACGCAGTGATACATATTGAGATCTGGACTCCATAACATTCCCGGTCAGAGGGCAGTACTGGGTTTGCGAGGCCTCGAGGCACATACCCATAAGGCGCAGGCTTAACTTGTCCTGATATTGGGTATCACGGTCATCTGGGCGGCCATGTTCTGCCCAGGTTCAGACGGGAATCAATTATGGGGGGCGAGTAGAGTCCACTCACTCTGGCAGAGATCGGGGTAGCGCGGGTGTGTGAGAATTCGCTCTTCCTCGGATTTGGGCCCGTGGAAGGCAATGTGCGAGAGGTAGAATATTTCGCTGTCTTTACGCTCCTCGGCCGAGATCTGGTTCAGGCACAGATTAGCTAAGAGCGAAGCGAGCGCGTTAAATCCATGGGACCCACATTTGCGGCATCGAGCGCCAAAAGTGACGGGATCCTCGCTATGGCGAGTTGCCGGCCGTTACGGGCATTCACGGGATCTACGTGAAAATCTTTCTGTGAGGGACGTTATTTATCTGGAACCCACATGCTACTTACCGTTGAACAAAGGGTTGCCGATGAGAGTGAGAGTATTCAGTGCCGGGCACCAGGCGGATATGGCATCAATATCACTCCAGGATTCTAAAAGATTAAAAGACAAGGAAAGATGCTTCACGCCAAGGGTGCGGCTGATCTCGGGAGGAGGAATATTGGCAATTTTATTCGATGTCAGGACGATGCGTTCTAATCTGGGAGAGCATGAGAGAATGAAGTCGGAGTATGACAGAATAAGTCAGCGGGGTAAAACGATCACGTACGAGGTGTAGGGTAGTAGGGAGTCGCAGATGTGAACCCAGTCGTGGCAATCGTTACTGTCCAAATTGATTGTCTCGACCGTGGATCTTGGACCTGGATCGCCCGAGGATAGCTCCTCAATGAGGTTGTATCCCATTTCGACGATTCTTAAAACAGGCATCGCGACCGTGACTCGTTGCATTTCCTTCCAGGTCATAAGCGTGCCGTTGAGCCGCAGCTCAACCAAGCTGGAGAAAGCGAGCATCATTCCTTGGGGATCCCTTGGGGATTGTAGACGGTTACGACTGGGATACGAACAGATAAATGGTTACTGCGGCCGTAAAGAGAAATGACAGACTTCAACGATAGCCGCTGGAGAGCCGGGAGCTCGGCAGATATCAGCGCGACCGTGTCCCAGCTAGGTATCAGGCTGGTTGACAAATCCAGGCCACGAACATCTGTAGGAATTCGTGAGCAATAAACGCAGGCGCGATCTCAGTCGGGCTTTGCGGGCTACTCACTTGGACATGTTGTGAGTATTGTACCTGGAGGCTCGTCGTAACACGACACATTCTCGCTGTCCAGGCTCACTTCGCGGAGACGACCCAGATTCGCAAATTTGCCACGGATTTTATCGAGATCTACGGCCTCGACCTCGATAGCACCATTTGACGACCCCAACAGAACCTTCTCCTGGGATTCGGAACCGTGGGGCAGTTCGACATATTTCGAGTTGAGAGCTTTCAGAAACGAGATGCCATAGCAGATACCGGCAGTTGTTGGGCGGATGAAGGATCCTGCGTTGTGGATCCTACATACGAATTCTAGATGGAGCACAGCGTCTTCAGGCTACACGCCTCACCGGCAAGTAAAATATCGTTTTCCGTCCTTGACACCGTCGTGTTTGCCGCGTTTGGGGTCATCCCATTCGACCCCCAGCCAGGTACCCGAGGTATTATCGACTTTGCCAACAAATCTGACGGTCCCAGTGTTACCTGCGAGACTTAGACGCGTCCCCTCGGTTGGGAGAACAGCAGCCATAAAAGGAAATGCGTCACGCCGTGGCAAACACGAAATGGGCCGGCAAAGGGCTCGAGGTTGGACCAAGGTTGGACCGAACCTACGTTGCAACAATCCCCGATGCTAGCGGCGGCGACCCGCTTTATGTCTCGCAGACTCAGCACATTAGACAGGACTAGAGCTATCGCTAAGCACATGTCGGGGCTCGCCGGCGCGAATCCGCCGTCGGACGCGGAGGTATGTCTGTTTCCTCCTCCGTACAATTCACATAGTTAACTGATGGCTAAGCCCGTAGTGCGGTTTGAGTCTACGCTGGGACTACGTACCTTTATTCTGAATCGCTCCAAAAAACTCAATGCCCTCGACGACGAGATGCTCAACCTGCTGCGACCCAAAATTGAGGTTTATGCGGTCTCTACTCGGATACCATTTTCCCCCGCTGACTCTACCGGTAACTCAGGAATGGGACAATGCTGAGTTAGCTAGCGTCATTGCTGGAGTCGGCACAGGCCGCGCGTTTTGTGCAGGGGGAGATGTCGAGAGTGCGCCAAGTTTCATAGACTGCTCGATAAAGTTTGATCGTGGCTTCAGGTGTGGTCAAGTCCGCCGCCGATGAAGAAACCCGACACAAGGCTCTGAGTTTTTTCAAACGAGAGTAAGTGGACGCCACCTCTCCCGCCGGCTTTGTAATATAATTGCTCTAGATTTGACCTAGATTTGCTCCTGGCTTCGCTCCGCAAACCATATGTAGCCATATTAGATGGCCACACCAGTAAGTTCTGTGGTTGTGACGCCTGTCTACAGCTTATACTTTTCAAGTGGGTGGCGGTGTCGGATTGGCCGCAGGCGCTCCGTTCCGGATCGCGACAGAAAATACCGTATTTTCCATGCCAGAAACTAAAATTGGGTACTGTCCGGATGTTGGGTCTAGTTATTTCATGTCGCGACTCGACGGTCAACTGGGTACATACCTCGCCCTGACCGCAGACACGCTGAAGGGCAGAGCCGTTTTGTGAGTTGGTTTCCGTCTCTATGCATCGTCGTCAACATTCTTGACTACAGCGAACATGGCTTCGCGACTCACTATATACCGGCGCGGAGGATCCCCATGCTTCTCGACCGACTCTCGAATCTTGAAACAACGGACAAGACCACCATTGATCGCACTTTGGAAGAGTTGTGTTCCGAGCGTGAACAGGAGGAGCCTCCAACCCCTTTTATCAAAGAAAAACGGGCCGCACTCGATTATGCATTCAGACATGACAGAGTCGAGAGGATCTTCACCGATCTCGAATTATTTTCCACAAACAGCGACCCAACAATAAGTCAATGGGCCTTGGAAACTCTCGCAGCGCTACGACTCCGCAGTCCTACCAGCTTGAAGGTTGCTCTCAGAGCGATCCGTTTGGGGAAGACACAGACATTGACTGAAGCGATGAACATGGAACTTAAAATTGCTACTGCATTCTGCGTGCGTATATTTAGTTTTCCTGCACTTGACTTGAAATAACGGCGGTATTAAGAATGGCGCGAGTCCCGATTTCGCCACAGGTGTTACGGCAGTTCTAGTGACCAAGACCAAGGAACGACCTGACTGGAAGCCCTCGAGTCTCGAGGAGGTAACCAACGAGATCGTCGACCGATTTTTCTCCCTACATTCGCCATTTTTGAAGAATGCTCCAATTGTTGGGGACGAAATTGGAGTGGACCGCGGGCCTAGTGAGCGCACACAGCTCAGATATACATTGCCCACGGAAGACGACATCCGAGACGTGATCACCGGTGCTGACCCGAACAGCGGGGATATGGGATACACGCTCGACGATTTACTGGAATACTACCATGATTCGCGGGCAGGGAAGATCGGAGTGGATGAGAAGGTCCTTGAGGTTGTGCGGCGCAAAACAACGGTAGTTGACAACGAGGATGGGAACTTCGTGTGGCTTCGGTGGAAAGCCTGAATACCTCACTGTAGTAGTTGCTCATACTTTTTTTACTCCTTTTGGTGAACTATCTGGTCTTCGTCCTCGTTCCGCCGGTAAGCAGTGTGGCCGGCGGATCATACGATTTTCTTTTTTTTAATCCTTGTTTAATTTCCTCTTCCATTCTGCGGGGTCTGGCGGGGTCTGCTTTGAGTCTGTCGGCTAGAGCGGTCTGGTGTTTTTGTGTGTTGTCCCATCCACGTTTTCCACGTTTCAGGTTTGATGCAACTGTCTCTTCCTGCTATCGGTTCATCGACTAGAGCGGCCTGGTGTTTTTTGTGTATTCCATCCGTTTGACCGTACCCGACCGACGTTTCAACGTAGGTTTGTAGCACGTGGAATCCCGTGTTCGAGTCGGCGGTGATCCCGACCGCAATCCTTTGCAATCCCAAGTATCACGATTTCGGTTGCATCTGAGTCTGACTCGGCGCTACGGGCCCGGCAGCGGCAGGGCACGGACATGGGGGGGAATTGCCGAACGCTCCGCGGTCTGTATTTGGATACTCTCTACCCTCGTCTGATGAGAACAGTTCCAGGCTCGCCGTATATGTATCAAGGAGACGCGTCGCGAAGTTCATAGCCACCCCAAGTTTTCCCAAACTGGAGATCGCCATCACCTGAACTGAGTCTTCGTTTCAATTACTCGTCCGCGGGGACAAAAATAATTTCATTTTACCATCTCAATCTGGACCAATATCCGGCACCAGTCAGTATCTGAATCCGCTTGACCGCGTTTACCATGTTTCGGCGAGATAACCCCGCCAGAGCATCACCGCACAAAGCTGCGCTCAACTCGTATATGCACAACTGTCCGCACCGGACGCGACATATAAAATGAGGGAGGCCCGAGGGCAGAGTACAATCTCATACCTCTCGACCCCCGCAGTTTCTATCCTACGATGAACGTCATTGACCTTCTCCCATCTCCTCACCAATATTTCTCCCTGGCCGTGTCCCTCCTCCAGTCGACCGTCGCTAATAACCGCAGGGCCCTCGATAAGCGCCGCTCCCCAGTTGACTTTGACGTTGATGTCAACACTGGGTTTTTCCCTCGCCAGCCTCTCCCCCACCTCCCCCCCGCGTTTTCGGTTTGGGAGGTTGCTCTTGCAGACGCGAGCGAGAAGCTTAGCCTAGGTGAAGATGACTCCGAAGCCGCTATCGCTAAGCGAGCGACTGGAGAGCTCTGGAGATCCGAAGTACTTTCAGTGAGTCAAATGGTTGATAGATTAGCGTACAGATTTTTGATACATCTCCAGTGGCCAGTGATTGACACGGAACCACTTCACTCCAATCTACGACTCCTTCAACGTGCCCACCTCGTCCTAGCTTGGTTAGTGCACTATTATGTGCACTCGGCTCCCCCTTCCACAGTCGACACTCCCTTTGTCGTCCCGAAATCTCTCGCTGTCCCCCTTGTCGCGGTCTCGCGTCAGCTGGGAATTGCTCCCGTTCTGACATTTGCCGACACCGTCCTATGGAACTGGGAGCTGGTCGACGCGTCTTTGCCAGTTTCCCTCGACAATATGCACTTTGTCAACCTGTTCTCCGGCACTGAGGATGAACGCAATTTTTACGCGACCTCGGCCAAAGCGGAATTTCGCGGGATCGAAATGCTTCGCATAATCGATGAATACAACAATCTCCCTAATCTTTCGGACTTAACATCCATTTCCAAGGTCGCACGCGATCTTGGACGCCTCGCGGTGATAATAAACGATATCAGCGATATAATTCAAGGAGTCCGAGCTGTTGTTGATCCGCATGTCTTCTATTGGGATCTGCGTCCGTGGTTCGAAGGCAGTGACGCAAAGGGCCCGGAGGCTCCGGGATGGGTCTACGAGGGCGTGCCTAACTCCGAAAAGCTCGACCTCAGCGGCCCGTCCGCCGGCCAAAGCAGTGTCATGCACGCCCTCGATATCTTCCTGGACGTGGACCACAAACTCCGGCAGCGCCGGTATCCCGCACCCTCCGACGGGAACAAGCGGGCTGACCACGGATTCATGGACCGCATGAGGCGGTACATGCCCGGCAAACACCGGGAGTACCTGTCCGCGCTCGCTGCTACCCCGCGCTCGATCCGCGACCTCGCCCAGCAGACGCCCGCACTGCGCGAGCCGTACGACGGTGCGGTGATGGCACTGAAGAAACTCCGAGATCTCCACATGCGCATAGCATGCCTGTACGTTGTCACCATGTCCCGCTCGATCCCCGACGCCCGCGCGGGGTGCCCCGTTGCCTCGATGATGGACAGGCTTCAATCGGCCCGCGCATCTGGAAACGGACCAACTCGGGGCACGGGTGGAAACGAACTGGCCCTCCTGCTAAAAGCGGGCCGCGATGCAACGAGGCGTGCGGTATTGAAAGATAATTACTAATGGAATTTGGGGTGCCTATATTTATATAGGATCGACCCGGATTAATACTGTATTGCAGTTGTATTGCTTTCTCTTGCTCCCGCTGTATCTCTACTAACATTAGTAATATGTTTTAATCGCCCCTAAAATCACAATAGAATTGTTCGTCTCTCACCATATGCATCGACTGAACCTTTTGAGCCCCCATCTCTGAATATGATTAAGATCTATTGTGCGCATGTGGGTGCAGTTGATGAACGAAATGGAGAAAGAAACCATTCAAAGTACGCCAATCTTTGCGTTCTCAACATTTTTCTGGCGTCATTACTGTCGTTTCCATAGGTTGCCATCCGTTCCGCAGTGCGGGAAGTTCGAATTGCGGATTTTGACCACGGCCTCCGTATTACACCGGGATGTTTGAGATGAAATCACTGGCCTGTTCGGTTAGCGGATCGTAGCCAAGTCGATGCCACACGTTTCGAAACAGAGACCTGTTTTGAAGCGGAAATCCCTCGGAATCTGAAAAAATTCTGGATAGCCCAATACGGTGATATAGACGCCATATACATTAATGTTAAACTTGATGAGGTACAGGTGCCCATCGGTTGAGACGGACGGCGTCAACTCCACAACTTGACCAAACGTACAGATAACGGTAGGACTATGGGCGCGAATCTTCCGACTGAAAACTCATGTTCTCAAAATGTTTGGACCTTGATATTCAAGCACGCAAGAGCAGTACACGATGACTTGCCTTATACGGTCGATGGCGTTGAATTCAGAAGAATCGGAAGACCGGTGCGAGTTCCGGAGCCAATCTTACGGCGCGGCGGACTTTGAACGATTGAACACTGAACGTCTGCGATGAAGATCGTGGAAGGCATCGCGAAGGTCCTAGCGTTCAGGACTCTCCCCACGACGGTGCTCGTTGTCTTGGTCTACGGAGCCCTCTTTGGCGCGATCCTCTATGGAGACCAACTTCCCGACGTTCCCAAAAACGAGAATGGTCTTGACCTGGCACAGGCGTATGCGGATTTACACCATGTACGTCTGCCAGCGTGGTCTCTGGGCTTGGACTTAAAGTCGTAGATCGCAGTGCGGCCTCATCCCTTCATCTCGCACGCGAACGATATCGTGCACGCTTACATCCTGGAGCGCATGCGCAACGTCACCGCGGGGGTCGACTACGCAGAGGTACACCAGGACCTCGTGTCAAATGCCTCATGGGCGTCGTCGTCGCTATCGTCCGCAACTTACAGCGAGGCGACGAACATCCTCGTAAAGATTCAAGGCTTCGACCCGGAATATGCGACGAGCGGCGGCGTGTTATTCTCTGCGCACTATGACTCTGTGTCCACTGCGTCAGGTGCGACGGACGACGGCATGGGCGTCGCGACGCTGATGCAGCTGGTGGAGTACTTAACCAAGAACCGGCCCAAGCGGACAGCCGTGTTCAACATTAACAACGGGGAGGAGGACGGGTTGTGTGGGGCGTTTACGTGAGCTCCCTCTACTGTGCTCGTTTATTTCATCGAACCATGAGGAGAGGTTCCTCAAACACCCTTGGTCGAACATCACAGACACCTTCCTCAATTTAGAGGGCGCGGCAGCGGGTGGGTAAGTATGCGCCAATCCTGGGCCTTCTCCTGTTGGCCTCATGCTTCGAATCAGGCGCCCGCTCCTCTTCCGCGGGACATCGACGCCCGTACTGCGCTCCTTCCATGTGCCCCACCCGCACGGCAACGTGCTCTCGTCCGACGCGTTTGCACGGGGCGTAATCCGCTCGGGGACGGACTACACTGTCTACACCGGTGCGGGGATGGACGGCCTCGACCTCGCGTTCTACCGTGGCAGGAGCAAATACCACACCAAATTCGACGCGATCCCGCACACCGTTGGGCAAGAAAAATCGCTCTGGTCTATGATGGAGTCTGCGAAGGTGTCGAGTCTGGCTTTGCTGGCGAATGACAGGACACATGGCAACGGCACTCCACCTGTCTACTTTGACTGTAAGCAACATTTCAGTCACTTTAACAACACGCTTATGGAGGACGGGGTAGTATTCGGCGCCTGGCTCGTTCTGCTCTCGCTCGATACGCTTCTCGTAACTAACATCGTCTTGCTCATCGTGGGGCCCGTGCTCTTGATCGTGCTCGTCGTCGCTGATGCTGTCATCATGCACGGGCGCAGCCAGCCTCAGAATGGACACGTCCGGGGACGGGACAGCAACTTGATGCAGCAATTTTGGAAGTGGCTCGTAGAATTAAGCTGGCTCCGAGGCGCGTGGACGTGGGCGAAATTCTGGGTCGCCCTGTTCGTCACCCTGGGGCTGCAGGCCCTGCTTATCTTTGCGACCCTGAAGCTCAATCCATATGTACGTCCTCGTCTCATCTGTCCAGTTTGCAAGTCTCACGCCACGTCCAGATCGCGTACTCACAACCGGGGCTCGTCCTCGTTTCCTCCTTCACTCTAACTTACCTCACGCTCGTGTTCGTCGTCACGCCGCGCGCGACCCACCTCCCGGAGAGGCAGAAGCACGTCGTGTTCCTGCAAACCTATGTCCTCACGTGGCTACTCCTCCTCTGGGCGACGACCGCCGTCGGCGCGGGGATCGGCGGGGTGTATTTTATCACTGCATGGAGCGCCGCGGTGCTGCTTGCCTGCACAATCGGGTGCATCGAGAACATGTTTGGGGCGCAGGGCTCGTATGAGACACACCGAGTTCGCAGGGTGCATTATGGGGCGCTTCCGCACAGAGACGATCGCGAGGAGCATGCTGCGGCTGCGGAAGAGGCGGCGGAAGAGGCGGAGGCGACGGAGGCTACCCCGCTCATACAGGCGCAGTCCCCCGCCGCGCGCACGAAGGAAGAGAGCGGGGCGATTGGGTGGTGGATTTTGCAGCTCGTTCTGGCGGTGTCGGTGCCAGTGACCTTGGTGGGCCACATCGCTGTTTTGTTGATCGGCGCGATGGCACAGACTTTAACTGATGGCAGCCGTGTGGTCACCGGTGAGCCCAAAATCCACAAAAACTAACAGGAAACTTCGCTGATGGACATATGCAGTGTATGCTGCTATCTCCCTGCTCGTCTTCATGCTTGTGCTCCCCGTCGTTCCGTTCACCTTCAAAGTTCATTCAGTGGTTGCATTTGTCTTTATCGTCGTTTTTGTCTTGTCGACTGTGTCCAACTTGTTTACGTTCCCGTTCTCGCAAGAGGAGCCTGTCAAGGTTAGTCTCGTGCGTTAACACTCCGGAATATTGCGATAACACTTTCAATCTTTAAGGTCTACTTCCAGCAAACCGTTGCCTTGGGCAACATCTCTTCGCCCTACACTGAAATTACGCAGGCGACCACCAGCCTCATGGGACCCGAGGATTATCTGAGGGACTTGATTATTCCCGAGCTGCCGTCCGCGACTGGCCAACCCATTTCGTGCTCTGATGCGGTATTAGGGGCGGCCTGCAGCTGGAACTCGACTCTCCTGCCTTCCCCGGGAGCCTACCACGGCGTCGCGGCCGCACACCCAGATGACTG
The DNA here is from genome assembly GCA_029448575.1 of Mycena maculata. NCBI lineage: Eukaryota > Fungi > Basidiomycota > Agaricomycetes > Agaricales > Mycenaceae > Mycena > Mycena maculata. Next base: position 148,600 of record JARJLG010000085.1, on the reverse strand, counting down.
GCTCAAAGGCGGTGTGACTCGGCTCGGGGAGAACTCCGCACGCGTCGTAGTCAGCGCAACGAACACGCGCGGGTGCCGGCTGGTGTTCGATAACCAGCGGATCACGCGCCACTGGGTGCACGGTTCGGAGGGCGGGATGCTCCCGCAGTTCGGCGCAGCGAAAGGCGTGACGTCTCTGACGCTCTTCAGCCGGACATGGGACCGCACATTCACGGTCGACGTCGAGTGGGAGGGCGATGCGGCGCTTGCGGGGCGCGTGGCGTGCGAGTGGGCGGAGTATGAGAGCGCGAGCGTGGGGGTGGCGACAACGGGGAGGATTCCGGCGCTGGAGGAGGTGATTACCTTCCTCCCACGCTGGGCGGTGGTCTCAAAAGCGGCTGTAGGGCTCGTCGAGGCGTGGGCGAGCTTCGCTATTTAATTGATTGCCCGAAACGGTATTTCACTTGCCTATTTAGTACTAAGTGTAAACTGACGTAAATAACGCGCCTCTTTTCTCTTCTCATCATGGAGCTGTCTGAGTCGTCTACCACTGAAACGAAGACGTACAGCCTGGAGAAGTATTCGCGGGCGTACTCTCCCAAGGATTTGGGCAACTCTGAATGGCAGCATTTCACGAATCCGGTTCTACGGCTGATCCTGGACACGAAGCAGTCGGCGACAAAGGCGGAGTCTATTCGGTTGCGTATCGTGTGGACGATGAATGGTGCAGGTGCCGCACCGCAGGAGATCGTCTTGGTATGCGCCTCTTGTTGGCCTTTCGCTGGAAGGCGATAGATAACACCGTCCAGGAGGATCTCGACCTGCTCTCGTTTTCTTCGCCCAGGCACAGCAAGGCCGAGAGCCCCCCTCTCAAGGGTGTATATCGCGATACTACATTCGGGCTGCGCTACCTCCACGTCCCCGACTCGTCTGATTCTCAAAAAGTCTCTCAGTGGTTATTCGGTACAAGGTCTTGTTTCTGATTGACTGACGCAGGTTTATCACCGTTTCCAAATCTCGTTCACCACCGCGTCTGCGGCCCTCCAGCTTGTCGACGCGATCCGCGATGTGTGCCCGTGCAAGCCGACAGAGCCACCCGCGCAGACGAGGAAGCGAACGATGGCGCCGGCGCGGACGCCGACCCTCGCACCACCGTCTGTAGCCTCGGTTTCTTGGGACCAAATTCCTACTAGTACTTCTCACAATGCAAGCGCGATTCCGGCGCCCCATATTGCGCAGTCGCAACGTATACCCATGCCAATGCCCACAAAGATCCTTGAGGCCCCTCCCACCTTCACCTCCTCGCCGAGCCTCGCGCTGCCCTCGCAGCCCAAGCCGTCAGAGTCGCGACTCCCATCCTCGTCCCCCGCGCCGTCCCTGTACGATCCCGCCTCCTCCCAGCCCGCGCCCCCACTCGCGCCCACCGCAACTGGACCCACGCCCCTCCCCAAGCCCGCGTCCTTCCCCGTATCGTCCCCGGCGCCGTCCTGCTCGGCGGACAGCACGATGATGCCGCCGCCGCCCCCACCTTCGTCTTCCGCTAATGCTGATGACGGTGCGAATGCGGGCGAAGCAATGGCGGCGGCGCTGTGCGAAGCGACGGGGCTGTACGACCTCCCGCGCGCGGCGCTCGAGCGGCTCGTGGGCGATGTTGTGCGCGAGGATCGGTTTGGGGCGTTGGTGAGCGATTCTGCTTTTGTTTGTCGACTTGTGCTGCGATGCTTAGGCAAATTCGCCTTCTTCCTTGGCCAATCAATTCATCCTTCTTGTTTTTGTAACGCCGATCACTAATTAACTAATCTATTCGCGCAGCTTGAGAATATGTCGAGTATGTGGGCTGCCAAAGCCGCGTTGGGGGCGTAGACCGCATGATGCGTAGGAGTTTTGCGGCGACATTTGAGTTTACGGAGACTTGCGGCCAACTTGCGGTAATTAGAGCGTATTCGCAACACCTTTTTTCGCTTTTCAGATTTCTGCCATCACTCCTCAAATTTAACCGAGGAGCAGTGACTGATGTGACCCACCCCAGCTCGAGTTCGAGCCTTCAAGCCCTTTGTCCGCCAAAATCGCTTCTGGAAGAGCGAGGAAGTACTCAGGAATGTTCAATTTATCTGTGCTGCCAAAAAGGCTCACAAGCATTTCTCGCTCGGTTTCTGTGATATCTTCTCGCTGGCTCTTCCCAATTCAGACGTCACAGATTTCTGAAATCAGATATCACTTTTTTGACGTTTTCGTGCTTGTAGAGGGCTGCGAATACGCTCTATTGTAATCCAGATCCCTTTCACCTCGGTCATGATTTAATTAATAGAATCAGGACAGGGGTTGGAGGTTGGAGACCGGAGATCAAACCTCCGGGGCGTGGTCTGGGCCTCGTAGAGATGAGCAGTGCTAGGGAAGACGGAGTGGCTTCAGGAGTAATTATAAGATGGTACATAGCACTAGTAATTATTGTACAGGTAAAGATCATTGTCTGAAACCATGCTGAGATCCCTACTGGCCTAACCTTGTCACTTTGGCGAGGGCGACAAGGCGGGCCAACTCCTCCGCCGACAGTGGTGGGGCTTCAGGGTGCACGTCTGTAAACAGCGTTGAATGCTCATGCGAGATAGAAAAGAAAACCACCAACTGAAAGAAGCGCCAAGGCAGCATACTGATTCATTAGTGGCATTTGCCACACCATACTTGTTTCGTTCAAGTCTAGAGGTTGATGGGGAGGGAGAAATGGCGTTCGGGCTGAAGTCCAAGGGATACGTTTCGACAAAATTAAACCCTATTTGATTCCGCGCCGCAAGAAGCATTGCCGGTGTTAGAGGGTACGATTCGGTGGCTGAAACTTGAAGGCAAGCTAAAATGCTCTTCAGCACATGCCGTTGGCCGGTAAGAGATGTACACACCTGTCTTGCCTTTCACAAAAAATAAGCCCCCAAACAGCCTGATCTCGACCCAGTACCCCGCTTCCCCCTCACTCTCTCCCTCCCCAGCCTTGTCGCCAGCCATGCCCTCGCGCTTAAGCCACTCTCTGAGCCACGGCACCCTCAATCTCAGGTGTAGCGCCTCGGTCGCCTTTAGAGGTGTGAGGGTGGCGTAGTCGTCGGCCTTCATGAACGGGCGTGCTGCCTTCGGCTTGAAGTCATCCAATTCTAGCGGCATTGCGCCCTGTGCCTGTTGCACAAAAGTATGAGTACCAAGCTTTATTACCATCCCAGACGTCTCACTAATGTCACTGCGCGATGCGCCAACTCATGCGCGATAGCGATTTTCACGTGCTCGTATGCGACCAGGGCAGTCGACGAGAACGGGTCCCGGTTGTTGTTCCCAGTGGCGAAAGCCCAAACGTCATGATTAGGGGAGCTCAAAGTTGAGAGCTACGTACGACGTAGCTCAGCTCGTATATGATGTTCGTAGCTAGATCAGTACTTGGCAACTACGACCGGAAATCTGACGTCCCCCGGCGGATTTCGTATCTCAGCTACGGAGCTACGAACATCATGTGATCCAATTCCTGAATGGGATACGCAACGCTCACAAACTATTTAGACGCGTTCTGACTGGTTTTGACGCGTTCTTCACCTTCCTTTAACTGTAAAGACTATTGGCAAGATGCATAGCATGTCTTCACTGTGTCATATCCTTCGATAGACTTACAGGTCAGTCTTAATGGGACTGATTAGCTCGAGATTAGATCATTTCCAATGTGATTCTCTCTCTACCTACTTCCATGGCCCGCAAAAGCCTTCACGACCAGATCACTGAGGCCTTCATCATGATCATGGCTCTCCGTTGTCTTTCAATGCCGCCAAAAACTGCAGAGGAATATGCGGAACAAATGGGTCTCGACATCACTACACTTGCTGCTATCGCGCAGACCCGATATCTCAATGGACGACCTCCTGTTTTAAAAATTGGGAACCTTCATCTGGCATGGGAGTATGCCCAAAATCCTAGCGACCACCAGCGCTTTGTAAACATGCTACGAGTCACCCCAGAGGTCTTCCAATTCATTTTGAATCTTATCGATCAAAATGCTGTCTTTTATAATGGGTCGAACAACAGTCAGGCACCTGTGGAACAGCAACTGGCCGTCACACTCTATCGGATGGGTCATTTTGGGAATGCCGCATCGCTCGAGGATATTGCACATACGGCTGGTTGTTCCGAAGGGTCTGTCGAAAATTACACGCGCCGATGCTTTGATGCCATTGAGGAATTTCACTCGGCCTTTGTCCGCAAGCTCACGCCAGAGGAGAAGGAGGTTGAGAAGTGCTGGATAGACGAACATCTAGGGTTCAAGGGCCTTTGGCGCGAGGGTTGGGTTATGTATGATGGAACAATTGTTGTTTTGTATGCAAAACCCGGGCTGAACGGTGATGCTTACTACACACGGAAATCCAACTATGGTCTCAATGTGCAGGTATGAGAACTCCTTCAATCCTCATCGCTTTCACTGACTCACAAGACAGATTGGAAATGTACCGTCAAATCTCCGCATTGCAGATTTCTCCCATGGACACACAGGATCTGCCCACGATGCACTTGCTTTTTCAGGCACGGCAGCTGCAAAAAACCCGGACTGGTTCTTCGAGGGGGAGGAGTTTGCATGGGGAGACTCTGCCTACACGGTGAACACCCGCACGGTTGCGGTTCATAAGAAACCAGCTTCACTTGAACCTGACAACACTCTTTTTGACAAAACTCTTGCACGCCTCCGGATACGATCTGAGCATTGTATGGGTGCTCTCAAGGGCCGCTGGCAGTGTCTCCGAGGCCTTCGGGTCAACATCAACACCAAGTCGGAGCACATCGAGGCATGTCGATGGGTCACAATTGCGATTATTCTTCATAATATCATTGTTGATGTGGAAGGAAAAGAGTTTGTTTCTCATTTTGCAGGTGCACATGGCCCGGCGGAGGAGCACGAGGATCGAGGGGACGCACATCCGACACTGGGTGATGCAACTGACAATGCGAAGCGTCGCAGGCTCGTGGCAGAAATTGTCGCATTCAAAAATGGCCTACAGTAGGTAGAATCACAATTGATTGATTGCGTAGCAAAAGATTTGTATGAACTATAAATGAGAAATAAGGATTAGACCGACGAGTGTGAGACATAGAGGGTATTGATTCTACTTGAATGGATAAGTAGCTAAGAAAGTAATGATTTAAGGGCTCGATTGAGCCGGGGGGTCTGAGGACGGCAAATCTTCGTCCCAATCAGGTGAAGGCTGGCGAGGTGGCGGGCGTGGAGCCTGTCGACCCTTGTCAAGCTTTCGGACTTTCTTGCGGTATTCTTCGATGGTCCAAACACCTTGTCGGAACTCTTCGAGAAGGTGCTGCTTCTGCTTGAGAAGAAGCTCACCCATTGCACGCTCGTTCTCGGCATCTGCACGAGCATTAATAGCATTGAGATTGCTCCTACGGCCAATTTGGTGAGCACCAAACAAGTAGAGTAGCAAGTGGGACTTACTCCTGCAGCGCTATGAGCGTGTCGAGCGGGGTTCGCTTGACAGGCAACTTCTTGATTGAAGCCCTCGCCCGCTCGAGGGCCGCTTCTTGGTCGAGTGCCTTGGGTCCCCGTGTCTTCTTTTCGGCAGGCGGCATGGCATTCTCCTTTGCAGGCGTCTGGTGATAACGCGGAGTGGGAGTTAGGGCCGGGGTCGAAAGGACCTGCACGACATCATCTTGGTCATCAGCCCCGCCGGAATCTTCCCCACGGTCTTGGTCGGACCAGATAGGCTCGTTGGGGTCCAAGCCTTTCGGATACATCTGCAGGATGTCAGCGAGGGCCTTCATCTGGCCGATCTGTTCCGTTGTGAGGGGTTTGTCTGGTGGCTGCACATAAAGGGTCGTCGGACCACGGGGGCCGACACCCGTCGTTATTGCGATGGGGGTGACGTTTGGGCGTGTCGCAAAGATCTCATGGAGGCGAGGGAAGAATGGAAATTCTTTTTCAATTTGTTCTGTTGGCGGGTTAGCTTTGGAGGTAAGTAGATAGTCAAATGAGACTTTACCCCAAATGTTGACAGCTTCGGGCACTGTCGTGCAGTCGGGACCACTTGGAGGGATATAAAATGCCATGTACTCGTTACCGTCTTCTTCTTCCACTGTATCGAGCCCGACTCCGCCTCCTGTTTGCTGCAGACGCTTTGCATGTGTCCGGTAGGTCTTCTGCAGACTTTGTGTCAGTTCTTGGTCAGTAAAGCGTGTCGTTCAGTGTTTAGAGGTTAATTTACGTGTCAATCTTTGCCTTGCATCGATCCCCGACCGTGGACGGCTCGATAAGATAAAAATCAGGCACAATGGCCTCGCCGATGCGTTTATACACTGTGACCTTGGTGTCCGGGCTCGTGTTCTCGTAAAAATCAATGAGAGCACAGGATGACATTGACAGGAGGCTTACCTCACCCTTTTCCTTCTTTCCGAAAAGAATCTTGCTGTTCTCCGGCTTTTCCATCTCTGCGATGAGTGCCCAAGTAAGTTTGTTGTTGTCCGCACCCCAGGAGAAATCCGGAAGATTTGACTTCTTTTTTCTCTTGGTAGTGGTAGGAGTGGTACCCTGTGGCACCTGAGGGTCTTCTGGCGCGTCCGTCGCCTTTCGTTTGGCCATGGTACACGCAGCAAAGAAAAGATTGATTTAATTGCTATTTTCGGATGGATGACAAAGACGGACCTCGTGACAAAGCAACGAGATGCGACCAACTACGAAAAAAGGGCATAACTACGTTCGTATTTGAAGCTACGAACATCATATACGAGCTGAGCTACGTCGTAGCTCTCAACTTTGAGCTCCCCTATTGATGAATATGTAGCCGGCGAGATACTGTACTATTTCGACCAACTCTTCACACCATGTTACGCGTCACCGCAAGTCTTCATTTGGGAGGTCTTCAGATCGGCGGGACCGGCGTCACGTATTCGACAGGTCTTCATTTCGACAAGTGCCCTTCTGGAGACCCCCAAGGAGTAGGAGAAGGTCATGGGTAACTGCGCAATCTCGGTTAACGCAGTCAGATCTTTTAGGATCTTTTTCTGTGTGCTTCACAGTCGCTTGTTTGCTCACTGTCAAGTTCAGTGAGCAGCCGAAAGGTATATACCTCAAATACATTGCAAATCTAGGTCGAATGTTGATCCGACCGTCGTACGGAGCGGTACAAGCACCAATGTGATTCCGCTGGTCGCATGATTTCGAGTAGACAAGACATGTACAGAATTACAAAATTTTAAAAATCATTTTTCATCCGCTCGTTCCACTATGAACGAGAAAAAACCTTTCGAAATATCCGACTGGATTGGGCACGGAAAGACCATGGCCTCGGCACCACCGCTCGTCCACCGCATCGCAAAAGAGGTGTTCACCGTTCCCCAGGCATATTATTACGACCTGTTTCCTTCGCCAATGATCTCTGTCACAGAAATGCTGGACTTCCCCGTACCTCTCCAGTTCACTCCGAACGGCGCCCCCCAGCCAGCTCAGTACTTCAGTAAAACAGAATCAGATCTTCTGGACCAGAATGTCGTCAATCGCTTGCAGCGTCTTAGGATTCCGGAGGCGAAGGTCATTCACAAGCTTGTCGAGTGCAGCCGCCAGGCCTGGCTCGATGGATATCAATCTGTCATTTGCAGTCATCTCAGCGACAGCGTTGCGACCCACTTCCCCTTGTGGGTGTTAACCTATTGGAACCAGATTCTGGACTTCAAGCGTGATGTCCGGGCGCCATGGGTCAAGTCCTCGGACTGGGTCGACCAGCAGAAGAAGTTGTCGAGGAAAAATCCAGCTCATGCCGTGCTGGTGGACGAGGCGAGGCAGAATCTCCGTATGATGCCGTGGGGCTGGGCCAAGCCTCCCGGCCTCTCCAATGGGGAGCCACTCTATCATTTGTCGCGCTTCCTTGGACCCAACTGGCTGACAGGCTCCCAGCAGAACGATATGCTGGAGTTGCTTCGCCACAAGGTCGACGACGATGGGATCTTGTCCCAGAAAATTCGGATCCTGGGTGTTGCGCTTGCCCCAAAACTGCTCGAGGCCCACGCAGCCAGTGGCCAGACCTACAGGAACGCGCAGAGTTTCCGATGGCTTCGTGACGCTGCTGATGATCTCGTCCGGAATAAAGCTGCGCTGATTACCACCGCACATCTGGGAGAGATAAAAAACGAGCCTCATTGGATCGGTCTTGTCTTCGACTTGTCCCAGCCCACCGGAAAAATCCTATACGGCGATTCCTTTGGCGATCCGATTCCGGCATCGTTGTTGGCCGCTTGCCTCTGGTGGATGGGCGAACACACACAAGCCCACCTCGAGCTCGACAAGCTGCCGATCGCCTCCCAACGCGATGGATTCTCGTGTGGCATGTTGGTCGACAATGCCCATCAACATTTTGTTGACCCGGCGATTCCGCTGAGCAAGGCGGGCGGTAACTTTGCACATGCGCGTCTCACGACCTTCAATAAAATTGGGCAATGGGCCCTGGAGCGGGTGAGTTTACCTCTGATTACTTCTTCTGCTCATTGAAGTTGCCGCAGCTTGAAATCGAAAGGGCGCAGGCGATTGCAGAGGATGAAGACTCGGACGACCGGTCCGACTCGGATCATGCGTACACAGCCATCAGCAGTGCTTTCGAAGACTCTGACGCCGACTCCGACTCCGATGGACCCGTCCTCCTTCGACGAAGTGCGAGAGGTGCCAAATTCACCTTCACCTTCACACCCCCTGTCTCTCCACCTGAGCCCCTTGTTGGCCGGACCACCGCAGGCGTAAAGCGCGCTAAAGGTCATCCAGATGCTCCGACTCCAAATCCCAGCCCGCAGAAGCACCGTATCTTCAAACGTGGTCCCGACAGCACCATCCGCCCTCCCTCCCCGCTCGCATTCAGCCCCGTCGTTCCCCTGTCTCGCCGTACCTCAGTCGATGTTTTTGGATCAGTGAATCACCGCACGCAGACAGCTGGGTATGCCAGTGACGCGGAGACAGAGGCAGACGATGAGGGTCTCGAGAGGGATGGGGAGGCCGATGAGTACGCCTGGGGTCCTGAGGACGATGCCCCGCTTCCACCCAGGTCACAATCCAGCGAGCCCGAGGACTGGCAGTCTGATGGCTTCACTTTTCTTGACACCCCGGAAGAGACCAGTGACGCGGGGGCCGGACCAGGGTACCTTCCCGACGAAGACGAGCTGCCGGAGCTCTTGGACCCCTCGGACTCGGATGACGATGGCGTGCTCGATCTGGGGGAAGCCGACAATACCGACGTCGACCGAGGCTTCAATACCGATGAGGAGGAACCCCGCACTGCGCCTCCTCCTCCTCTTCAGCCTCGTCCCCAGCCAGCTCCCACTCCCAGCCTCGCTAAGCCCAAAATCACGGGTTATTTCAAGATCGAGACCGCAACAGAGAAGGCAGAGAGGTTGGAGCGGGAGACGCGCGAGTACCGGGAACGTGCAGAGGCGAGCCGGCTACGGGAGATGGATGTGGGTCGTATGAAGGCTGCACGGCAACGGGCCGATGCGAGCGAGCGCCAGCAGCGCTTCCGAGACCGCACAAAGGCAGAAAAGATAGCGAATGGGTGGATTCCTGGCCAGAAAAGAGCGAGTCTCCCATTTGCCTAATCGTACTGTTTGCTGACGCTAGTCCTTCAGAAGCGTGCAGATCTTGTAGAGTTCAACGAGTCCGGCGCGGCGGCTGACGTATCCATGGCCGAGCTCTCCCGCCCACGCCGACAATTCAAGGAGGACAGCAAAAAGAATAACAAACCCAGCGGGCGCAAGCAGAAGGAGAAGAACAAGAAGAGCGACAGCAAACTCACCAACTGGTTCCATCCCCTCCTATTCTCCCAGATCATCACGGCTGCCGCACGCGCCGGGAAGCCCTGGAGACCCAGAGCAATTGTGAGGGAGGCTCGGAAGCTGAATATGGGCACGTTCTACAAGCTCACGGAGCAGGTCGTCGGGGGTTGGATCGATAAGGAGGCGAAGGCGCGGGGAGTCTCGAAGTGGAAGGATTCCGTTTTGCGGAACGTCGAGAAAGGGAAGGGCAACGCGCCAGGCGGACATACGACCCGCACGGGGATATTGGTGAGTTCCATTCATTCCATGACCGACTCGTTGCTAAGTACCTTCAGCAACCCTACCCGGAGATCCGGAAGCTTATCAACGACCACCTCACCTCGCTCCGTGACGCTGGGGTCGTTTTGACCCTCCTCACCATCCGCGCCATAATGGTGGCCCATATCGAGGATGGGGCCCCAGGACTCTTGGGCAGCGCTGTGGGCTCAGACGGCACCAAGTTCCGCTGCTCGGAATCGTTTGTCCGCCGCTATCTTCGCAATACCATGGGTTGGAGCCAGCGTAGAGCAATGAAGGCAGCCCAGAAACTTCCCGCCAACCACCAGAAGATTCTCGACGACGCCTTCCTTCGCGAGGCCCTCATCATCCGGAACTATGGCATACCGGCTGCCCTCCGCGTCAATACCGACCAAACCCAGCTCGTTTATCAGCAGGGCTCGGAGTCGACTTGGAATAAGCGGGGAGCTAAGCAAGTAGCGACCGTGGGGCAGGAAGAAAAGCGCGCCTTCACCCTTGTTCCCTCGATTTCAGCGAGCGGCGACTTACTTCCAATGCAGGCTGTGTTCGGCGGCAAAACCAATCTCTCGTGTCCTTCCCCGGCTTCGGAGCGCTACGACGAGGCTATCACCCTCGGCTACAGCATGGTCCCGTCGATCACCAGTACCTATTGGTCTAACCATGGTACTATGCATCGCCTCGTCGACGAGATCCTCATGCCGTACTTCGAAGCCACCAAGAAGCGGCTTAACCTTTCCCCCAAGCAGTTCTCCATCTGGAAGATCGACTGCTGGTCGGTCCACAAGTCCAAGGAGTTCATCGCGTGGATGAAGAAGAACCACCCGACCATCATCCTTCTCTTCATCCCCGGCGGGTGTACTGGGATCGCACAGCCACTCGATGTCGGCATCCAACGTCTACTGAAGCTCAGCATCAAGCGTTCTGCTCATCGGGACATCGTCAACGAGGCCCTTGCTCAGATTCAGGCTGGCAAACCACCCAGCGAAATCCGGCTCAATACTACTGTCGGTGTTCTTCGCGACAGATCCGTGGGATGGATCGTGGAAGCCGTACGCGATCTCAGTGATCCCGTAATCATTTCGAAGGTATTGGTCCTCCTCTCGTCTGTTTCTAGTTGTGATTCTTATGTTCTTTCTAGGCTTTCGAGATGTGCCGCATCGGTGATTACAATTTCTCGCAAGCGAGTCTCACATCACCAGAGGCGCTGGACCGACTTCTTCAGCTTCCCGAGGAGAACCCCATCCTGTACGCAGAGCTTACGCAAGGTGCGGCGGCGGTTCCTACCTCAGACGTTGAGGAAGAGCCTTACCTCGACCTCGATGTTTACGACGACTGTGACGTCCCATTCGAGGTCGTTTCCGGGCTCATCACCTCTGGCGGCGCATCAATTGCTGACAAATTTGTTGTGGACGAGAACGGGGGGCTCGCGCGTGCAGGGGATGCCGAAAAATCTGACACTGAGGCCGAAGAAGTAGTCCCCGCTGCTTTCGGTCGTGGCCAGCGCAAAAAATTCGGAAATTCACGTTACGACGCGTCGCATTGGGAGGGACATTAATTATTTTTTTAGTACATTTTGCACGAAAAATTACATGTCTTAGAAACACTTTTTAGGCCTATTTACCCCTTCAAAAATTTGGGTCTTCATTTCTTCCATGTTACGGTTACGGGGACCAAAAGTCTTCAATTCACGAGGCCGTGTTACGCGTTACGTGAAGACTTGGTCGAAATAGTACAGTAGTCGACCCGAAAGTGGACCCCGATCATTAGAGATAGATGGTGCCAATATGAGGACGGGGGGGGGGGGTTGCGAAAAGGTTGCGCGTGGCTTGGTCGGGGTCCTTCACGCCCAACTCGGCGAAGAGCTGAGAGTAGACGCTATTATTGCTGTGGGTTCGAAAATGATCTACGAGGGCTTGATACAGAGCTCGGATCAGGGAGTCCGAGGAGGCCGCGGTGAGGAAATCGCGGCGAGTATCCCAGTTTTCGCGCAAGACGGGTCCAGTTACTGTCGCTATGTGAATTTCGACTTGCGACATGGTCAGGGTTGAAGTCAGTTGAAGTGGTACCTCGATCGGGATGCTTTCCGGCAAGAGCCGGCAAGAGGCACGCGGGAATTCCCGATCTGATGAAATTCCTTGCAACTTGCAAGGAACGGCCAGTTGACGGCCAGTCTATCGGTCTCAGAAACAGGCCTAGGCCCGGATCGCAGAGGAACTCTGAGGCGAACGGGGCCAGGACGAAAAGGGAAGAAAATACATGGATGATCCCAACGATTGGATAGAAACCATGAGCAAAAGCTTACTACTTTTTGTTTAATTAAGCATCTCTTGACGGGTCCGAAGCGTTTGTCCGGCTCTGGGCACCCATGGTGCGCGATGGAGATCCCGATGAGGATGTTCTCATCGAATTTGAGAGTTTCTCTGAGGTCTGAAGATTTCAGCTGTTCTATCAATAAATTACGAGACTGTAGAAACTGGCGTCCCTCTTGGTCAACAGATAACGCGAGCGCGACGACGCGGCCCGGTTTCCGCCCCACCAGCGCTCTGCGCCTGTGCCAATTTCTAGCGTAAAGAGCTCCTGCTCGCATGCTTGCTCTCCGCGCTTGGAATCAGCATCTCGTTGAACGCGATGTCTTGGTGGTTTGGAATATCGAGTCTACCGAACGAGGAAAGGTGGGGTGAGTAAATAGAAATCGAGAGTAGGTCGGGCGGGATCGACGCACCGTTCACGAGCCGCGCGAAGAGGTATTTGTATACGGGTTTCCCAGGACGGATCGTCGACGGGCGCCGTAGAAAAGAAAACACGTAATTAGCCGAAGCTCACCCCGCCTCGACATTGGCAATGGGCATACCGTTGTGCGTCCCGATCGAGATAAGCTCCGCGTGCTCCATACTGCGCAGCGGCGCCTCGTCGCCTTTGAACGGGAGCTCGAGCAGAACTTCGTGGTACGGGACCTTGCGCCCGAGTGTTCATGCACATCATCCTGATGGGATAGCAGCTCGAAGAGCGACCGCGCCTGCTCACGGCCCCATGAAAGGCTCTTCGCATCGTCTGCGTCGTCCCCGAATCCTCGTACGCCTGCTTACGCACCTTTCGCCAGCCGCTTGGAGTTTTCACGATTGTCCGAGACGGCCACAACGTGCCAACCTAGGAATAGAAATGTCCAATGCGCGGCTGAGAAAAATATGGACTGAGGAGGAACCGAGGAAGAGACTATTGGGTTAAAAGTTATGTGTTGCTCGTAGAACTGTAGTCCAGTCTGTAGAGGTGTACGGCAATGGCGCGTTGGACCCGCTGAGTTTGAATAATATTTCCTGAGTCTTATCCCGATCGTCACCGAGACGTAGAGGAGCTCGGTCGCCGACTTGGCAATCCAATTGCGATGTGAATATCCACAGTCTGACTTGACAGGAATTTCGTCATTCGGATATAAATCGCGATTTCAGGTTGGAGGCGTCGCGTGGCGTCGGTGCTAAGCGCGAATCATTCACTTCCTTCTTGCTTCCTTCCTCCAAGTATTTCCTTCTTAAGCGGTTCGGGGCGCAACCAATAGCGCGATGGCTCGGACTGGACGTCGGCTGCGGAGCGAGGATTGGAGTGCCAGTGCAAACGAAATAATGTCACACGTCGGAATATACCTAACGAGCGCGCAGGCAAGTCCTCGTCTTCAGGATCGTCCAAGTTTCAACAGATTTTGAGGCGCGAAGACTTGTGCAGGTAACATATATACGACAGGTCGACGTGTCCTCTGTCCGAATCCTTGTCGTCGAATCTGCGACTTAAAGCCTTGCGCTAGCTATAGGGAGATTTTTGGGCTGGCTTCAGAGTCTGGACGCGAGAAATGCCGAGAGTGAAAAACGTGGCACTGGCCAAACTGTGTTCCCATAATTAAGCAGCACAGCTAAACGCGAGCTGACACGAATGAATGTACCCGTCATGATACCAGTTCATGATATCAAGTCCCTGATTGAAAGCGGGCTATGATCGATATGATCTGTCGCGGTGTCGGCGGGGGTCGGCCGCGAGCGACGTCCACTACATCTTGGATCTTGTCCAGGCGAGATCGTTGATGCACCAGTGGTCATCTGAGCGAATTTCGTTGCGGCCACAGGGGTTAGAGCGTCCTTGGGGAGAGTTGGGAGAAACATAAAATTCTGGGCCGCACGGGCAGATCTGACAGACCGATATTCTTATGTTTGAAGCTGTGGACCGGGACTAACTGCGGGGTGAATCGGTGATTTTAGCCTCTTGACGACCGGGAACTTGAAGGAATATTAAGCAGTGTGACACATTCGCGTGATCACCAGTCACACGCATTTCCGCCCGTTTGCCATCATCGACGGCCATGGCACCCTCGTCGTCGTCGTCTGCCGCGACGACCTCGGTCCAAGTCGGTCAGTAATAAATGTCATCCTGTTGGCAAGTCTAATACCTCGCAATAGCCCTGAGGATAAGACCCCCAACATCCCAGGATTCTTCTTCCATCCCCGCTCGTTTCCAGCGTTCTGTAATTCATGCAAACTCGTCTACATCCGTCTCGGTCGAATCCACTGCTGGTCCTGCAACTGGTGGTCCTGCTCCGGCTGCCTCTGCTGCCTCAGCCGCAGCGGCTGGCAAAAAGCAGGTCTTCTCCTTTGACCAAGTACATGGCCCACCCACAACGCAACACGCCATGTTCACGTCCACCGCGCAACCGCTTATCTCTCGCTTCGTCGAGGGATTTAACTGCACCATCCTCGCGTACGGCCAGACCAGCAGCGGAAAGACACACACAATGACTGGCGTGGACCTCGACGCCGACCCCTCAGATCCAAACAACGGCATGGGCATCATCCCGCGCGCCGTCTCCACAATCTTTCAGTCGGCAAAGCAGCTTAGAGAGGAGCGCGGCGGCACTTGGACATATCAGATAAAGAGTTCGTTTATCGAAATATACAACGAGGATCTCATCGACCTGCTGGTGGATGATACCGCCGGCGGCCGACGGGAGGTCCAGATTAGAGAAGACAAGGACGGCCACATAATATGGGGCGGCCTGAGGGAAGTGAACGTGAAAAATCCCAGCGAAGTTATGACGTGCGTTTCTCCGTTACAATATTTTTTCTCCTTGCTCACCGACCCCTCCAGCCTACTCCGCAAAGGCTCGTCGATCCGACGCACTAATGAAACCGATATGAACGCCCAATCTTCCCGCTCACACGCCATCTTCTCCCTCACTCTCACGCAGAAGAAGTACGTTGGGTCCGGCCCCCCACCCAGATCATCTTCCCCGCTGCCCGCAAACGGCCGTTCCCCTTCACGACTCGCACGACCGGGCTCGATGTATGGTGGTGGCGCCCCAGCTTCGCGGGTGGCATCGCCCACAGGTGGTCGCCCGGCCACCCCCAGCTTCGCGTCTGCGATGGGCCGCGGCGGCGGCCTCCGGCCCTCCAGCGCCCTCGGGCACACTACCGATCGATCCAGTGTCGACGAGGAGGGCGGCGAATGGGTCACGATCGTGTCCAAGTTCCATTTTGTCGATTTGGCAGGTTCTGAGCGGGTCGGTATTTCCCTCGAATTTCATCAGCCAGTCCGTGCTCATCCTTTTCTTTTATTTAGCTCAAGCGCACGGCTGCCGCCGGTGAGCGGGTCAAGGAGGGGATATCCATCAACAGCGGGCTCCTCGCCCTAGGCAATGTCATATCCGCGCTTGGGGACCCTTCCCGCGCCAAGTCGCACATGTCCCACGTGCCGTACCGGGACTCGAAGCTCACGCGGCTTCTGCAGGACTCGCTAGGTGGCAACGCGCATACCCTCATGATTGCGTGCGTGAGCCCGGCCGAATGGAACGTGGGAGAGACGGTCAACACGCTCAAGTACGCGAACCGCGCGCGGAACATCAAGAACAACGCCGTGGTGAATGCGAAGGAGGATGGGTGGGACGACGTCGAGTGGCTGCAGGGGACGGTGCAGCGACTGCGCAAGGAGCTCAAGGGCATCAAGGACGGCGGCGTTATTCCGTCTGCGGGAGCACCGGAACAGGTCCTGGAGGGCGCGGGGAAGAAGGTGCTTGCGCAGATGACGGAGCTGCAGAACAACTACGAGGACCTGCGGGAGAAGTTTGTCGAGCGGACGGAGGAGCTCACGCGGCTGCGGCGGGAGCTGGGCGAGAGGCAGCGGGGAAGCACCGGAGGCGCGATTGGTGGGACGGGCAAGTATGAAGAGATTGTCGGTCCTGTCATTGAGGAGTATGAGAAGACGATCGCGGCGATGGAGGCGGAGCTGAATCTCAACCGCGTTGCACTGCGGCATACGAACGAGATGGTGGAGGAGAAGGAGGACGAGCTGGCGGTAGTCACGGAGCGGCATGCGGCCACCGAGCTCTATGTGGATGAGCTGCGTGCGCGGGTGGCGAAGTTAACTGAGCGGGAGGCGTCTACTGAGGTGGGTTTTCGCTCGCATCTTCCCCGCATATTTATTCGGGCTGACGTGTCATCGGCTTCGTTTGTTAGGCGTACGTACGCGATCTGGAGGAGAAGATGAAGACGTACGACGAGTCGTCGATTACCTCCTCCGAGTCGATGACGGACCTGAAGCGCGAGGTCACGCGGTACCGCGACTCAGAGACCCACTCGGTCAAGTACATAGTGGACCTCGAGGCGCGGCTCGCGCGCACGGACGAGTCGGTGCTCGGCCTGCAACAGACCATCGAGAAGCTCGAGTCCGAGTGCGAGCGGCGACGGGACGAGGTGGTGCTCCTGCAGTCGCGGCTTGAGGCCCTCCAGACCGACGGGAACAACTGGCGCTCCGATCTGGAGGAGCGCGAGCGGAAGGTGCGCGAGCTCGAGGAGAAGATGGAGGAGTGGGAGCTGAAGAAGAAGGAGGCGGGCGATGCGCGCGCGCGGCTCGGCACCGTCGTCGGCGAGGTGGCGTCCGCCCGGAAGAGTCTCCAGCTCGACCTCAACGGCACCGTGACGCCCCCCTACGATATCGAGACGCCGCTAGCCACTGTGGCGCTCGTGCCCGATGAGGCGGACAAGCATCCGTCGGACACCGACGCGGCCCCTCCGGCGCAGGCAGATTCTGCTGTGCATCACCAGCTGGTCGCGTTGCAGCAAACGCACACTGCGACGCTGGCCGATTTATCGTCCGTTACGGACAAGTACCGCGATGCCCTCCGCGAGATCTCCGACCTCGCTGCGCAGATCCAAGAAGCCAAACTCAATGGGCACGCTGTGGAGTCTCTGAGCATGGAACCCCCCGTCGAGAAGCCTATCGAGGTCCCGCCCTTCCGGAGACGGCTGACTGGCGGGCGATCGCGCGAGTCGAGCGAACCTCAGTACAACTCCGCCGGGCGACGGCTTTTTTTCCGGCAAGCGGCCTCCACCGAATCGCTCCATGGGAGGTAGGTCTTTTCGTCTTTGACTTTAAATATCCGGTTGACGATGGGCCGTTAAACGGGCAAAGGTCGCTTTCACAATCGCAATCGCTATCACAGGAGCTGTCCTCGGCGCACTCGCGCAAAACTTCCTTTTCGACAAGCAGTAGCTCGCACTCACCTTCCAATTCGCATTCGTCGCCGTTCCTCGCCCCCCACCCGCGGCCTAATCTGAGCATCTCGCTCCCCAATTCGGCATCGTCGCCGGTGCAGCCGAACGAGCGCTCGGTCTTAAGCCTCGAGAAGGAGATCATGCGACTGCAGGAGGTGCTGAAGGACCGCGAGGCAGAGATCGCTATTCTTGAGGGTTCGCTCAAAGAGAGTACTGCTGCCGCTTCTGCTGCCCCTCCAGCGCCCAACGGCGTGGGTGTTGCGCACGCGGTGCCGTTCCCGCCGCCAAAGGACCCCATCACGCCGCCGACCACCGCAGGCGTGAACGGGCACGCCAACCCGGTGCACCTGTCGCCCAAGACGATCAGCCAGTTCGATACTATCCGGAGGAGCATGAGCCACGAGCCGCCTAGCGTGACCGATTCCGAGTCGGAGCTGAACGGCGGCTCGTCTGTGTTCTCCGACCAGGACGAGTCGCTCGAGAGGCTGAATGAGTTGATGTTGTGCGTTTTCTGAGGATACATCCACGTCGATTTCCTCGGCTAATTTTGTCTCTACAGGTCGATGGCCCAGAAGGAGTCCAACCACCGCGAGACTGTCGATGATCTCAATTCGCAGCTCCAACAGGTCCGCCGGCAGCATGAGGATTTAACGGCACTTTCTCGGGATCAGGTTAGGAGCGGCGATGGTTGTTGGCGGATGGATCCGTACTGATTTTGTATTTTTTTTTCTCTAGGCGGCCAATATGTCGATGGAGATTGAGGCCCTGCAGCGCAAGCACGGTGATGTTATTGCGGAGCTCGAGCAAGCCAAGGAACGTGAAAACGCCCTTGTGGACTCGCTTGAGAGGGCCGTGGCCCAGCACGCCATCGAAATCGAGGAACTGCAGGATCAGCTCGATGCAGCGCTACAAACCCACGAGGACGTCAAAGAGCAACACGAGAAGGAGCTGCAGAAGCGAGCCCTCGAGGCGAATGAGACCATTTCTGCGGCACAGCAGCAGCACGAGAGTGTGATCTCCAAGGTCATTGCAGAGCATGCCGAGACGCTCAAGCAGAAGGAGGCGCAGGCGTCGGCGACTCTGCAAACGACCGAGGAAGAGTACTATAACGCACTCACGAAGCTCCGCGCGGACCATGCCGCAGCGCTGGAAAACCATGCTGCTGAGGGGGCGGCTGCGCTCGAGCGGTTGCGCGAGGAGCACGCGGCAGAGCTGCGGATGGCTGAGATTGCTCGGGATGGTTCGCTCACTGAGTCGCAGTCGTCGAAGGATCTAGCACTCCAGGAGCTGCAGGATGCCCACGCGGCCGCTATCTCACGCAAGGAGGCGTCATTCGCCGACGAGCTCAAGGACCTCAAGACGGAGCATGTGCGGGCGTTGACCACCAAGGACGAGGACTACGCCCTCGAGATGGACAAATTGCGCTCTTCGCATGAGGGCCTTTTGGCGAAGCTCAAGGAGGAGTGGCGCGTCGAGAGCGAGCAGCTGAACTCGGCGCTGGCGGCGATCAAGGAGGAGTCGAGCGCTGCCGCGGTCAAGGCACGCGCGGACTTGGACAAGGCTATCGCGGGCCAGCAGGAAGCGCAGGCCACCCTCCTCCGGGACATCGAGCTGGGACACAACGAGGAGCTGGTGAAGTTGAAGACTGTGCACGAAGCTGCTCTTCAGGCTGCCATAACCAAGCTGGAGGAGGAGAACGCCGCCGCCGCCAAGAGCCATGTGCAAGAGACGATGCTCCTCAAGACGCAGCACCAGGAGACCATCTCGGAGGTGAACAACTCGTTAGTCGATCTGCATGCCCAGCACCGCGACGCTATGGCGGCCACGAAGAAGCGCCACGAGCAAGCACTGGCTGAGGAGCGCGCGCGCCTGACTGCTGCGCTGGACGATCTGAAGCTCCAGAGCGAGAAGGAGCTCGAGACGCTGCATAAGGACCGTGATCTGCTTGCCCAGGAGTTGGAGGCGCACAAGGTTGCCGCTGACGAGTTCACTATGATTCGCGAGCAGACCCGCCAGGCTCACGAGCAGGCCGTCGGCGAAAAGACGACGCTTATCCAGAGCATGGAAGAGCAGCTGTCGAGCCTTGGTGCCGAGCGGGATGATTTCGAAGCAGAGGTTACGCAACTGCGAGCAGAGCTTGATAAGACGCGCGGCGAGCACTCTTCCGCCGGGTCACAGCGGGACGAGTTTGAAGCTGAGATCGTGAAGCTCCGGGGAGAACTCGACCAGACTCGCAGTGCGCATTCCACTGTTGGCGCCGAGCGGGACGACTTTGAGGCGGAGGTGGCCCGGCTCCGGGGCGAGCTTAACAAGACTCGGTCCGCGCATTCGGCTGCGGGAGCTGAGCGGGAC
Organism: Mycena maculata; assembly: GCA_029448575.1. Taxonomy (NCBI): domain Eukaryota; kingdom Fungi; phylum Basidiomycota; class Agaricomycetes; order Agaricales; family Mycenaceae; genus Mycena; species Mycena maculata. Next base: position 128,669 of record JARJLG010000085.1, on the reverse strand, counting down.
GTCTTTGAGGCCGAGGTCGTCAAGCTTCGGGCTGAACTCGACCGGACTCGCGGTGAGCAGTCCAAGCTCATCCAGGAAGCTTCCAAGCGGGAGTCCCTTGTTGGAGAGCTTGAACGGCACCGGTCCGTCTTGGCGGACATGCAGGAGAACCTTCAACGCGTCAAGGACGAGAAGGACACGCTCCAAACGGAGAAGAACCGCTCCGATGCGCTTGTTCGTGAGCTGCAGGCCCAGGTTCTCGCCCGGAGCTCGTCACCGCCGAACCCGACCCCCAACGGACGATCTGTGCCCGACCGAAATCTGTCTTACACTCGGGCGACCGGTTTGCCTTCCATGAAGCTCCCTCCGCCAACACCGCCGCCGTCAGTACCTCCGCCGCCTGCTCCTCGTACCAACGGAGATGCTGCTACCTTCAGTACTTCGTCGCACGCCTCCTCGGGGATTACTTCCTCGTCATCTCGGGATTCACAACAACCCGAATCGCCATCGACTTCTGTCGGTCCTTCGTCGCAGAACGGTCATGCCGACTCGAAGCGCCTTGAGCAACAGGCGAAGCAGATTGACGAGCAGGAGGCGATGATCAAAACGCTAAACAAGCAACTGACGCACTGCGAAAGCGACCTCCAAACGCACATGGATCTCGTGAGCACGCTTGAGACGTCGCTTGGAGACTCGGAGAAGAACCGTAAGTTTCTATTGGCTGGTATTCTTTCAGTTCCGACGCTAACTCTCTTTCTCAGTCCGCAAAGCCCGTATGCACGCCACGGAGCTCGCAAGAGAACGAGACACATTGAATGTGAAGCTCGAGGGGCTCCGGGTCGAATTAGAGGAAACGAAACGGGAGGTGGTGTCCGTTCGAAATTCCGTGGTCCAGGAGAAACAGTCTCTCGAGCAACGGCTCGACGAGGAGCGAAAAGCGAAGGAACGCGCACGACAACAGCTAGATGTCCGAGTGGACGAGCTGCAAAAACGCAAGTCCAAGTTCGCTTGTCTGTAACCCGCTCTTTCTCTCTCTTTCTTTTTTATTGGATTCGCCATACATTATTTCACGCTCCTTTGCGCTCACATCTCTCCGCCCCCTGGGGCATGCACGCCAGGCCCGCTCATTCACGTAACCTTATTGTGTGCTGCTGGTCACTGTCTTCCAGTATACTTGTTTTTTAGGTTACAGCTCGCATTGCTTGGATACCCCTTACTACTATGACTCTCTGTATATCTCTGTCTCTAGGATTGGCTATCGTGGCCGGAAATCTATATCCCCATGCCCCAACGTAAAACAACAGGATGATGCGGGAAGCGGGAGAGTTCCGGTGTTTTGGCCCTGCGCGGCTGTTATTAAATCCGGCTCCCCGGCCCTGGGCCCCTGACCCACATATTAAATATTTCCCCACATTTGATTTCCTGACCACCATGGCCACTAGATTCGCCACACGCCAGCTGAGGAGCGCGTTATGTCGTCCCTCGCGTTTCATGAGCACTGCTCCACCACCAAAAACCCTACCTTCCTTTTCGATGCAGGGAAAAGTGAGGCCAATCTCGATTCTGCAGCGCAAATTAATCCAGCGTGCAGGTATGTATGGTGACGGGCGCCGCGCGGGGTCTAGGTTATGAATTCTGCCGTGCCTTCGTCTCATCGTGTGTTCTTTGTCCGCAGGACCCTGCAGAGTACTGATTCGCATGCAGTGGATGCACGTCGCTCGCTATTGTTGATCTGAAACAGGAGGAGGCTGCCGCGGCTGCAGCGGAGCTCACGACGTATGCGCGCGCAAGTAGGTTTCCTCGTTGCTTTTTCGCGTTGCGCGAAACTCAGGGCATTATCAAATCAAGACAACACCGATGCGAACCCGGAGGAGGTGAACATCATCGGTGTAGAATGCGACGTTTCGTCGGAGAAGTCAGTGCAAAAGGCGTATGCGGACGTTATGTCAACTTATGGGCGGATCGACTCGGTCGTCGCGTCAGCTGGTCAGTGCGCCAGTCCGCAATCGATGCATTTATTTCAACTACCCTTGTTCAGGTATCGTCGAGAATTACTCGGCCTTTGAGTAGGTGTGTCGTTTCGATGTTCAGACGCAAACTAATACTACATTCCAAGCTACCCCTTCGACCGCATAAAAAGACTGTACGACATTAATGTTCACGGCGCGTTCTTCACTGCACGGGAAGCCGCGCGCAACATGATCCCCCAAGGTGGAGGTTCTATCGTGCTCGTCGCCAGCATGAGCGCCAATGTGTGTTGTCTCAGTTTCGTTACGGTTCATCGGTCCTCATACATACTTTCCCCAGATTGTGAACATCCCGCAACCCCAGACACCATACAACGCCTCCAAGGCTGGTACGTACTTCGTACTCACTCAGGACATACACTGAGCATCCTTGCAGCCGTGAAACACATGGCATCCAGTCTGGCCGTGGAATGGGCCAAAAAGGGCGTCCGAGTGAACGTGCTCAGCCCCGGCTACATGCTCACCAAACTTACGAAAACGGTCCTTTCGCACGACCCAGAGTTACAGGTTCGTGAACGGCGTTCTGTTCTACGTTCGGTTGAGCTCACGCTCATTGCAGAAAACCTGGGAGAGGCTGACTCCGATGGGCAAGGTGCGTTTCTTCCCTTTTGATTGCACGGCAGCAATTATTTAACGCGAGGCAATGCTAGATGGGCGACCCGGAAGACTTGGCGGTAAGATACCCTTGCTGTTCTTTGTATAATTCTCACGTCTCTTGCAGGGCGCGATCGTGTTCCTGTCCAGCGACGCGTCGAGCTTCATGACCGGCTCGGAAATCCGCGTCGACGGGGGTTACTGCATCATCTAAGTGCAATCCAAACCAACTTTATGATATCTTTGCTGGGTTTTGGACATGACCTCGGGCTTCGACGCGAAGGACACTAGTAGAGAGCTCGCGCCGCGGTCGTGAGGTGGTACTGATACTTAGGTTACTAGCCGTTTTTCGTAGAGTGGACCCTGACAAAATTACATTGCTAATCAGGGTTCGGGCGGAGCTCGCGTACAAGGAACATATCCGGGTGTTACAGGGGTGATCTCTAGTGATATGGTAACACCGACATATGTTTCTCGCCTTTTCTTCAAATTCTTGCGCTGCCGGTGGTGTCGGCTATCCTTTTGGGGTGCCTGGGCCTCATCGTCGACTCTCTTTGAGTCTTCTGTTTCATGGCATGGTACTATCACCGAGCTTACTATTATCCTGAGTCTTATCATGGTCCATCGCCCTCTGATGTACACGTGCGTCGTCTTCTCAGTGCCGTTCGTCCCTTGAGAGAGAAATCACCGAATTTTCCATTCAAAACTGAGGACCCATGAAAATACCTGTGCGTCGCGTGGCGATTAGGACGGAAAACCGCCCCAAAAAGAGCCCAAAAGCTACGCTTTGACCGAACACGTGAAAGTCCCAAATAAGGATTCCATCATTGATCCGTCACGTAAAGATAGATGTTGCTCCGACGCATCGCACAACCTTCCCTCGTCGTTTACCATGTCGTGCTACACTCTACCCACCACGGTACGGATGCCGCTGCCATCCACGCTCCTTGGTGGCATGCATCCAATGTTCCTCGAAGGGTCTTGATCGAACGTTGGGCTTACTTCAAGTTGAACCGGCCTCTCGAAGAATTGTAAGTGAGAAACGATGGGCACATTTCGTTTTCAGAGCAAAGTTCAGGCCGAGAGCTTGAGATCGCGTGTAGCTATGCCAATTTTGACGTTGAAACTCCACAACTTGCGTTTTGGATTCGTTCACCGCCCAATTGCTCGACAATTGGAGGGTGCCTGTCGTTACTTGGCTGGAAAAGGTTCCCTCTAAAATTCTACGAGGACACCATCCTGCAATTCGCTCAACTTCATCCGAGTTCCCCGAGTTGGAACCCGGAACGCGGGTGTGGGCAGGAATGGGCCCGATAAATAGTTTGGCTGGTTTGACCATCTTCAGTCGACGGGAATCTAACGTGGTTTATAAGGTGTCAATAACTCTTGCGCATGGGACAGCTGGAACGCATTCCCTCAAACCTGACTTCAGAAAGGAATCGTGTCAGACTAGCCGCAGGAATTGAATCATAATCATTGACAGCCTGGCAATACATAATTCAATTCCTGCGACTTCGGACTCCCCACGAAGGGTGAGTTCAGACACCTTGCTTTTGAAGTTCCGGGCATTTAATAATATATATATAGCTCTCTGTCTAGTCATACATCTCGGCCAATTCTCGACCGTCCTCGGGGCCCAGAGAGACAACTTGTTCAGATCTGAATTTTTGACCCCAGTGTCCGCCAAAGTCTCCGCGAAAGAAAGTCGGCGACTTGAGCCCGGGTCACGTGGATGAGGGCCAGGCTTGGCGCTTTATGACACGCTGTAGTCTTTCCTCTCGCCGCCATGTCGGAGGCCGCTAGCTACGACAATTTGAACGCCCAAAATCATACGGATCCCCGCCCCGATGAATCGGCTGGCTTCGTCACCCCCGCCCAGCGCAAGAAACGAACAAGCAATTGGATCAAGGTCCGTGTTTTTGTTCAATGTCGCGTTCTTGCTTATTTTCATCTTCTAGTTCGGTATTCCCGTGCTCATAATCGTTATTGTTGCTGCGGTGGTTGGCGGAGTAGTCGGGAGTCGTAAAAAGCACTCAAGTGCAGCAACTGCAGATTCGAGTTCCCCGTCTGCGTCCGCCGCTTCAGCGAGTGCTGCAGCTAGCTCCGGTGAGTTGAAGACCTTGAACTGTAGTTTGAATACATCCTCTGACGACTGCGAAGCTGCCAGCGCTAAGTTGGCCCTGGGGCGGTTTGCTACCGCGACAGAAAGCGATTACATGATGCCCATCTACCCCTCCACGACAGACTCGGCCGCATTCGGCTCCCCCACATTCGTTTCGTCCTCCAACAGCCAAAATTCGTGGCCCATGGACCCCTTCCAACCGTCGAACCCCGACGTCCTCACTGTACGGCAGGATCGCCCTCGGCTCATCGCCCCGGCTTACAAATGGGCAGCCCTCCCCACCTTGATCGCAAACGACCCATATCTGCAGGGGTGGAACGCGACTATATTCGGGAATGCGACTGCCTATTATTCAGAACCGCCCGTGATTTATTTTCTGGACGATTCCAGTGGCATCCTCGACAATGCTCGCGCGATCAAGGAGAGAGTAAAAGCTTTCTCATATGTTTACCGCATGACAAACGACACGACCTGGGTTAACCGTCTCTGGGAAGAAATCCAGGCATGTGCATACATTCGATGAGTTCCCGCGCCTACTCAGGGAACCTCCAGAATGCCGCTGGCAACGGTACGACCGACTTCGGGCCTGACGAAGACCGATGGAACTCGGGCCACTTCCTCGACACCGCCGAACTGTCTGCTGCGTACGGTATTGCTTACGACTGGCTGTACGACGTGTGGTCGCAGGACCAGAAGGATATGATGCTAAGCACCCTCCTCAAGTACGGTCTTAACCCTGGAGTCACGCAGGTTACGACGTCTGCTGGGTGGTGGCGAGTTAATACGACCGGGAACTGGAATTGTGTCTGTAACAGTGGGCTGACTATAGCCTCGCTCGCCATTCTCGGCGACGACACCACCGGCGTGGCCAAACAGTTGCTCCAGACAACCGTCGATAATGCGATACAGAACTGTGCGCAAGCGGTATCGGACGATGGCACCTGGGCTGAAACGGCGAACTACTGGTACTTCGGCACCACAGGTTGGTATTTAATCATTGTGTCCCATTTTTCTCAAAAGGCACGTTCTTCCAGGTCATGCCGAAATGGCCGCGTCGCTGCTCAGTGCAACAGGCTCGGACTACGGACTACTAAAGAGCAACCCGAATTTCGTCAAGACCGGCGATTTCCACATGTATGTCACCGGCGCGACTTCACTCTTCAACTACGGTGGGAATTATTCTCTCAGGCAGATATTTCTTTGAATCTAATCATCTATGTCTCTAGGTGACCATGGACCGAACAAGTACTCAACCACTGCCAATTCCATGATCTTCTATGCCGACTTCTTTAACGAACCGCAGTACGCGCTCTTCCAGCGGGATCAGTGGGATGCTGCGGATCCCTGGAGCATGTTCTGGTACGACCCCACGATCGCCGGCGCGTTCTGGGACGGCAAGCCACTGGACAACTTCTTCGACAATGGCCTGGATCAGTGGGGGTCGATGCGCAGCACGTGGACGGACACCAACGCGCTGTATGTTGCGATGAAGGCTGGGATGAACTTGGGCCACCAGAACCACAACGACCTCGACTGCGGCGACTTTGTGCTCGATGCGCTCGGCACGCGGTGGGCCGGCGAGCTTGGCTCGGGTGACTACAATGCCCCGAACTACTTTGTCGGTGAGACGCAGACGGATCCTCGGTGGATGTATTACAGGAAGATGACGGAGGTGATTCATTTTTTTTTTATGAATTTGACTTTGGCTGACGCTGTAATTCGTATTCCAGGGGCAGAACACCATTTTAATCAACCAGGCTAACCAAAATGTCAACGCTGCGCCGACGGTGCAGCACGGCACATCGAATACCACGCAAGGACCGACCACCGTTCTGGAGGTTGACACGAACTCTACTGCCTACTTCACAGCGTACGTATCTGCGTATGGGACCTTCCAGCTGTTTCTCAACTCTATTTTTTTGCGTCTAGGGATTTGTCTTCAGCATATTTTGATGCGTGAGTGACGGACAGCTTTGTTTGGGCACCGACCTCACTGTTTTCCAGGACGTCCATGAAGCGCGGTGTGCGCCTTTTGAATGGGAGGAAGCAGGTGCTTCTCCAGGACGAGATCGATGCGTCGGAGAGCGTGATGTGGCGAATGCACACGAACGCGACCGTCTCGATCGAATCTGGCGGGACGTCGGCGACGCTGACGCTCGATGGGCAAACGATGAAAGTCGCGATGCTGAACCCGCCCTCGGGCGCGGCGTTCACCACGTCTGCGGCGCAGCGCTTCCCTTCAGACCCAACGCCGCCCGCGCCCGACCAGCCGAACCCGGGCGTCACGGTGCTCATCATCAGCTTGCCTGCCGGGACGTACACGCTGGAGGTCTTGTTCAACCCCCAATGGCCCGGCTCCGTTAACTACGTGACGCCGCCGTCAGTTGCGCTTGACCAGTGGACTTTGACGAGCCACGATAGTTCGTGAGGTTCGGTATTCAGATCGGACAATGGATACGTATTGTAATGAGGTCGGACTCGGATTTTTGAGCTATGGCTAAGAGATGTATTATACCTAGCCCGCACTATTTACCCACCCATCACACTCGTTCTGTTTTACTACATACCCGGCACGGACATTACCTGAATCATAATGCGAACACTGAAATGGCACTCGATCGGGTAGTTTACTCTCCAACTACTCTCCTCCAATTCTCCTTGTGAAAAGTGCAGCGCGAATCGAGAAATTAATCACGGTCACGTGTTGAGAGTACCACGTTATAATTGAACGCGTCCTTGAGGTGCCCAGACCCCGAGACCCTTGAGGGAGGACATAATCTACTCAATGGATACTTACTACATACTTACGATGGGTTAAAGCTACACTAGTATTCGCTACAGAGGGTCATTTCGTTCATGGTGTGGTAGTTGGGTTTACCGCGGCGCAACCGCGGCGTAAGATCGTCGTGGATAACAATTTCTGGTTCTGAGTCAAAGAAACCGGGCGGGCTTCAGGGAAATGCTTCAGTCGGAGAAGCCGCTGCAGTGGGTGAGAGGGGCTGCAGCCGGAAGGGTTTGTTGGATGGAGCGCGGCGTCGAGGGCCCAGAGGTAACCGGAGTCGATCCTCCGGAGCCATTGTGGATGTCTAGCTCGGGGGTACATGGAGGAGAGCTCTCATCGGGTACCGGCTCAGTATGGAGTGTCCCAGCAACTGGCACCTCCGAAAAGTTCGACGCAAGCGGAGTTGAGGCCTGTGCCTCGTGCTTGTCTAATTCGTCGGTCGAAGGAGAAGGGCTGAGAGTATGTACGGCTGCATCAGGCGCCGGGAGGAGTTCTTCGAGGCGCAGGTCGAGGTGGTCGAGAGGTATGCCGTGCCTTGGAAGATTTTGCTCTTTGTCCGTAATGCGCAACACAAAACGGGTGCGTGTATACGGGTTATAAAGCTCATTTCCGTAGAAGCTGCTGCCCTCCTTCTCGCGGAGCGCCGCCAGAGCGGGGCCACCAATCAGGCTGAAGGCCCAGGAGCGCCCCGGTTGGAAACGGTTCGCTGGCATGTTCTCTGGGCCGAAAACCATGCGGTCGAGGCGAATGTACTTGTTGTTGTCGTCAACATTCACTAGGGGCTCGGTGAGGCTTCTTTCATCGACAGCGTCGGGGATCCCTTCGGGTGGCACCGCAAAGAGCACAAGGGGGTGGTTCGCGGGACCCCGCTGACGACCTGTCCCCCTCGGGGTTGGCTTCGCAGGAGGCGGAAGAGAGTTGCACTGCTGAGGAGAGGTCGACGGCCCAGGAACATTCCTTTCGGCTGCTGCGCTTCGTCGAGCGGGGAGGTGGACCGCGAATGTTGATAGACACTCCGAGGCTTTGGGGTACAGTTTCTCTAACGCCGAAAGCTTCTGCCTCTTGGGATCTGCGCCCAATTCGCGTTCCACGGCCGCACTGATAACGATGAGAATGAATGGAACGAACATGGAGCGGGCGCACCGTTTTCGCGATGACACGGCAGACGCGCGAGCACGCGGGGATCGAGTCTGAGGGGGCGACGGAGCCGGAAATGCTGGTAAATCGGAGGGAAGGTCCGGCATAAACTGTGCATGCATATTATTGCGAGGGAGTGTGTAGAGTTGCTGCTCTGGAAGATAAAGCGGGGAATACATCGCGCCTTGTTCCATGAATGGACCGGACTGAGAAAAAGGAAAGTATATGTCTGGCTGGGTCGGATATAGGCCCTCGAACGGAGGAAGGACAGGGTTCTGTACTTGCCCGGTGGCACCGTACGTTAGATCATAATGTAAATCAGACGGAAGAGCCGGCATGAGCTGGACATGCATATTATTGTGAGGGAGTGTGTAAGGATGCTCGGGGAAGTAAGGCGGGGAATACATCGCGCCTTGTCCCATGAATAGATCGAACTGAGAAAAAGGAAGGTGTATGTTTGGTCGGGTCGGAGAGCGGTCCTCGAACGGAGGAAGGCCATTGTTCTGTACCTGCCCGGTGGCAGCGTACATCGAAGCATAATCGGGGAAGGTGAGGTTGGACTCGGTGGCTCCAAAGGTCGTACCGGAGTCTAAGGGTGCTGGCTGCGTAGTGTAAGCCACGGCATTCATGTAGTCGGGCGCGATCTGTACCTGCCCGGTGGCAGCGTACGTCGAAGCATAGTCGGGGAAGGCGACGTTGGACTCGGTGGCCCCAAAGGTCGTGTCGGGAACTATGGGTGCTGACTGCGTGGTATAAGCCACGGTATTCGTGTAGTCGGGCGTGATCTGTACCTGCCCGGTGGCAGCGTATGTTGAAGCATAATCGGGGAAGGCGAAGTTGGACTCGGTGGCTCCGAAGGTCGTGTCGGAGACTATGGGTGCTAGCTGCGTAGTGTAAGTCACGGTATTCATGTACTCGGGCTCGAGCGCGAACTGATTCCCGTGGAAGGTGGCATCGTGAGGCGCAGACGTAGGAAGGGCAAGCCCACCAAAGCTTGGGTTCTCTGCCGCTTGGGCGAAGATGGGAGGAGGATAAGATGACATGTCTGTGTCGAACAACAGGGAGCTATCAAAGCGACGAATGTTGAGGGAGGAGGTGGTGAATTGAATGAGGAAGGCGGGGAGGAGAAGATGAGGATCGTAATATGGTATTAGTTTGTAATGTGATCAGAGCAAGACAGAAAGATGAAATTAGAAAATGCCACTGAAGGTGGGGGTTGGAGGAGAGAGAGAGATACAAAAACCAAGAGCAAGGAACCAAACAATCCGAACGCGACAACAACGCGAAGTCTTGCTGATCACGCTTTGGCGCGGCAACTCCGAGCTTCAAAGCGCCTCTTATTACGGGCCACTCCCCGAGGCATGTTCGGATCGACATCACAGCATCGCTGGTACTAATTGGCCGAAGGAAAAGGAGGAAGATAATTTATGCAACTGAACTGCAGATGGCACGCCCATTCATTCTCCACGAATCATTTTTCCAAATCTTCGAAGTATTGTCTGACCTATGGGACGTGAATCTCCTTGCCTAGAAACAATTGATCACTGACCATTACCAGCGAAAGTTTGCTACGCCGAGCAATGGGGTCCGATTGGGACCTTCCATACGTCAGATGCACTCATGTTTCTAGCATCATTGGTGGACGATACTCTCCTTGGCCGTTGAACCAGGGGCGGATACTACAATCATTGGCCTCGAAATTACCTCTTAGATTTGGTGGTCCATTCGGATTCTATCTTGACTCGGAGCTCCCAGTTTGCGGGCGTTTTGGTTCAGCTGGTTCCGGAGGATCGTCAGCATGGCAAACGGAGCAATAACAGGGTATTTTCGGGGGGAAAGGAGTCGTAACGCCTCGAAATTCCGCCTGAAAGACGGATCGGACTTTTGCTCGGAGACGCTTCTAGTTTTATTTATGTGCGGGAACCAAGCGAGAACGTAGAGTCCTGAAATGAGTAGACAAGTGGTCTTGAGTCTGAATGCTGTTCATGGCCTTGAGGGAGTCGGAGGGGAGGTCGCCTTCGTGAACCGAGCTGAAAGACTCAAGGGTCGGGTCCCGGGCCGTCTTGCCGGGGAAAGGCTGAGGCGTACCGCGTTCAAACTCAAATCCCGCAAAATTGACTGGACCGATATAATTTAATAAAATCCTTTATTCAAGTTACATGTATTCAGGGAAAGGAATTTATGTATGCAGTGTGTCTGGCTGGATGAAAGTAGATTCAGCCCATTCCACGGTCGCGGAGTCGGACGGCCTCATTGAGGCTCGTTTCACCTGGATTGATGATGAACTCGAAAACGCAAAGCGATAGCGTGGAGTAGGACACGCTTCTGCGTCGAGACCCCATGAGTTCGATGAGAACGGGGAGCATCTCGTTGTTAAAAGGCCGGAACTGCATCAGACCCATGAGACGCAGCGTGGGAACGACAGGGTGGTGACCAGAAGCTGGCTCGAGTGGAATGATCATCCGGGAAAGCATTTCTGAGGTCTCAAACCAGCGCAGCTCCACAAGCGTCGGGATGTTTTCTAAAATGGCGACACTCTCGTCTGTGGAGCGATCCATTGCGCACAGTTTCCCGCTGATTTTGATGAACATACAGATCCTCCAAAGCGGGTAGAATCAGGGAAGCGAGGAGCCTCCCATTCGGTATACATAGCACGGGGCTGCGGCACTTCTGAAAGCCGCTTGGCGGCGGGTGGTTGCGGCAGGTTGTCAATTAGCGTCAGATGCACGAGATTTCGAGCCGATTCCATGGTATGGATATCGAGAGTGGAGGACATTCGAATGCGAAGCCACGTAAGCTGCTACGGTAGCGGTAGAAGTGTTGGACCGCTGTTGGTGACGACCTGGCATAACTTTGGTGCACTCGGCACGCAGCACCAACGCTGTTCAAGAACAAGGTGCACAATCCAGGGAAGCATCCCGAACGCCTGTCGATCGCGGCAGCATCAAGGTATGGACAGTGAATGGTCTGCCAGCAGCTAGAATGTTCCACAAGAAGGCTGAACGCTGTCATGTCGGTAGATGAAAACGAGGTGGTCAAGAGCAAGGATCCGAGCGTTTGAGCTGGGTTTCGAGCGTATCGAGTGCGTGGGATGGAAATAATACATCCCTAATATCGATGGTGGACCATAGTGTCGGTTGGGAGAGGCTAATAGCCCTCCAACGACTGAAAACACGAGATATGTTTCAGGGATTGTGCTGTTTGGAAGCGAGCGATCTAGTCCGACAACGAGGTCTGCGTGGATATCTCGCATAGAATCTCGGGTGGGAAAGCCCACAGAGGCGACAGGATAGTACGATTTTGCTCGATGTTATCATGTAAATTCTGTCGTTCTCGTAGCAGGACATCGGTCTGAAGATGATTTCATCTCGATGCTCAACTCTGAGGCGGGTGCGAGGGTCAAGAATCGCCCGGCGCATGTTGAATAAGTACCCACGTCCGATGGCATAGTTGTTGTTGAAGTTAGAGGCCAGGTCGGGGTTGTTACGATTCGAAGACAAAGTCATGTTTGTCTAGGGCCTTCAACTTTGCTCTATAACCAACATCCGCATTTTTCCAGTCTCAATCATTGTTCTGCATTCTGGCAGTACGCCTCTCACACATTCGCTAACCTCTTGGACTACCAGAGGTCTCAGGTGCGGTCGCAATGTAAATTGTATATTCAATGGTGCTAGCTGAATCTTCTCAGGTCTACAGTTAGACATGAATTTTATGGAAAATTCGTCAATGGACACCGCCAATTCGGATCGCCTCATCGCCGAGTCTGAAGCGAAAATCTCGAGCTTTGATTCACAGATCGAAAATCTTCAGGCCCTCCGCGCCGAGGAATACCAGAAAATTGCGGTCCTGAAATATCTCGGGAGTCCTATTCATGTGCTCCCCATGGAGGTGCTGGGCGAGATTTTCTCATTCTCAATCGCACCCGTTCGGGATCGCGCCACGGACTTGCAGGAAAACCTGAACGCAATCATTCCCTTATCCCAGGTGTGCCGTTGCTGGAGACAGGTGGCCCTCAGCACACCTCGCCTTTGGACGGAGCTGTCCATCACACTTGAACCATACTTCGGCTGGGCAGAGATTGCGTGGATCGCAAGCTGGCTGAGACGCTCGATGCACCTTCCACTATCCGTTACAATATTTGCGGAGGAAAACCACACCAACCCTGCCGTCTTGAACGAGATACTACTCGTGAAAAGTCGACTGACCCACCTCGAAATCGTTATTCCGGCCACTGCTTTTTTGCCAGCCATAGAGCCACTTTTCGAGGCGCCCCTGGACGCCCTCCAAACCTTGCGCATAACCGAGGTTAATGGAGAGTCATCCTGGGGGGAGCCAATCAATTTGTCTGCCTTTGCACCTAGCCTGCGTACCCTTATCCTCCCTAAAGAAGTCGAAAACACCTTCTTCTCCAACATACCGTGGTCCCGACTCGTTCATCTTCAATTACTCATCGGGCTCCCTAACGAGTTTATTGCGGTACTGCGACAATGTGTCAACCTCGAACGACTCGATATCGGTATTCTCGCCTGGGACGCCATAGACGATTATCCGCCACAGGAGATGGATCTTACTCTCCGCAACCTCCGCCACATGTCAATCACGGTGTTATTCGACACCTCTGACCTAGGGGAGTTTGGGCCTCTTTTCCAACCCCTCGTCCTCCCCGAGTTGACTTCGCTCAAAATTGTGTATGATAAAGGCGTGGACGTCCTGTGGCCCCAAGCGGAGTTTTCACGTTTTCAATCTCGGTGCCCCAGCATACAGCACCTCGAGATCCAGGTCATCAAGGACCTTGATGAGCCCAGGCAGCTCGAAACCATCACGGGGTTCACCTTCCGCAGCTTGATACTCATTCTGCGGTCCTCTCCAGCGCTTAAAAGCCTGACCCTCTTGTCCTTCCCGCACTGCATCGATGATGCATTGCTTGCTGCTCTCCAATATCGCGCGTCTGATGAGCCACTTGTTCCACGCCTCGAGACCCTATCGTGGGACGGAATCGGACACGGTTTTGAAGAATCAGCGCTTGAAGCCATGATTCGGTCGAGATGGCGGCCCGCCGGTCAATCCCCTGCGGCTACTTCGTTGCTCGCGGTCGCGCGCCTGGCAAACATATCAATCCGCTGCGGAGAGGAGTCCCCATTGAGCGAGCCGTTCATAGCTCGCATGCAGGATTGTATAGAAGACGGGAATACTCTTTCTTAGGCATCTCATAACATTGTACATTGACCACATGTTTTTGGGATGGGAGAGATTTGTGGTACCCACTCCCCGCCGTTTTTTAATCGCCTAATTCCTCTCTCATTGGTTCGCTCCGGAAGGCGGGTTACTTATCACTTGCAGAACGCCCTCGTACTCCCAGCGCGAAACATAGGCCGGCGTCGACGTATTGCGACCGTTTCCGGTAGCATAAACCCCGAGGATCGTCCCTATGAAGCAGATGTCCAAAAGAGAAATGAAGACTGCCGAAGTAACATACCAGTGAATCCCCAGCTGACGTCCTCACTGAGGCCATATCCCGCGAGGAGCATGACCCCCGCGTCCCCGGCCTGCGAGTAGCTGAACGTGTAGTGCGTCAGGTTGGCCGCGCGGATTTCCAGCCGTGTCGTGCTGGGATGCGCGAGGGGGACGATTGTGTCGGGCCGCACAGCCGGTGCGGTGCTCGAAGTCGTGCGGATCCGCAGGGCCGTCGAGTCGGCGCACGACGATGCATTCGCGAGACACACGATTCCAAAATCGATGTGGTGGTTCTTGGGTTAGGGTTAAATAAATTGGAGCCCCAGACAAGCACATGCACTTGCCTGCGTCAGGAAGACCGAAACACCTGCCTTCCGAAACCGCAGTTGTTAAAAAAGGAAGGAAATTAACACTGCTTCGGCTTACCTCTTCCTCAGGCTCTTCCGGGGCATACTCCATGTCGACACTATACACGAATTCACTATGTACCTGTCGTCGACCGACGAACGTCTGCCGGGTGGGCGCCGAGTTCTCGTCGAACCCGGTCAGATTGAGCAGCGAGGGAAGCAGCCGCAGGGTGTTTTCGTGTCCCGGCGGCGAGATGGCGTACGCGGCCGCATCTGGGATCCGCCAGTGTGCGAAATGCAGGGGCAGCGTCGAATCAGGTGCGAAATCGATGCTATCCGGAGCGGTTATGAAGGCGCTGTAACACTTCAGTCGAGTAGACGTGAGCACCACAGCTCTCACCCGTCTCCTCTGATTTGCGGACGGAGGGGCAAGATTGGGCCGTCGATGATACCAGATACATTCTGGAATACCGGGAATTCGTCCTTGGCCCACGTTACGTTCGTCAAAACCGTCTCACGGCCCTGCGAGTCCATAAACCAAACAAGCTAGAATTCATGCATGGTGTATGTATCTCACCATGGGATAGGAGACGTACTCGGGCCCAGAGCGGGTCGACAGCGCAACTCCCCACCTGCAAAGAGATCAGACACATTACACAAAACGGTGTGAAGGCAACTACCAGTCACCATGGCTGTCTTGAAAGAGATCTGCATGACCCACAGTCTGAACTGTGCTTCATTAGCGGGCGACCAAGTTATCCGGGCGGAGCCTACAGTATGCGGTTGTATTCGCGTTGGTCAGGAGCGGATTGTGCGGCGCTGGAGTGAAAGGTCCTGTAATTTGCTTTGACCTTGCTGCAGTCTCCATATGATTCAGCCCGGTTCCACCTAAAGGAGTTCATATATAGGGCGACAGGGACATCGTGAATTACGTACCCTCTGCGATGATGAGGTAGTAGTACCCGTCCTTGAGGTGCATGTGTGGGCCCTCTGGTGCCTGAACGACTCACGACAACATTACACATATTCTATCAAGAAACGTACGAGTCCACCGGTGCCATTCCACAGCGGCACCTGCTCTGTTGCTTCCCCGGTATCGAGATTGAGCTGCATTTGGTCGATATGAGGACTGCAAGTATGCATTGAGTTGACGATTTGGTTTCGAAAGGACGAAACGCACCTGATTTCCCAAGGGTGCGAGCCTTGCACATATACGGTCCCGTCCTCGTGCCAAAATGGCGATGTATCGTAACCATCGAATATAAAGTGCACCGGGTCCGACCACGCGTTTGGCACGTACGGATTTTTGGTGCGGAATATGAGCTGTGAGGAGATGAGAGGGCAGAATTTGAGAATAGGGCGACGACGGACATTATCCCACCGCGCCGTGTCGTTGATCAGCATCTTATCAAAGACGAGCGTGGTAAGGATGAAGAATTCGTTGTCATGATATCGCAGTGACGGTGCCCAGATGCCGCTTGTCCCTCCAACTGGCTTCCAGGGTTATATTCGAGGGAAAAATGGATATAGAAGAAACCGTTGCCTGCGTTTGTGAGGTTGGGTAGTTGCTCCGGCCGCGAAAGCGCGTTGCCTGTCTTAAGTTAGGACCAAATGTCGATTCTAATGTTCTTGCCCACCAATTAATTTCCAGTTCTGTAGGTCTTGGCTGGCATGGATGGGTATACCTATCGCAGGTACATGCTAGGGTCAACAAAGTTGTGTGCCAGTAGAGACGAGCATACCGGGAAAGGCATTGAACGAGCTGGACGCGCAGAAGAACGTGTCATTCCATTGAGGTAGAAAGATACACGATGGATCTGGGTGAAACCCGGGAAGAATAGGATTATGTGGACGGGCAGCAGCCAGGCCGACACTGAGGAGGAAGCCGATGGGGAAGAGCATAGACATTCAGTCCTTGAGGTTCTGTTTCGCGGGATGTATATATTTCCTCAGACTAGGTCATGAGGCCAAAGCGGACCGACGATACTACGAAGGTCAGAACTTCTGACCTTCATATCTGACAGAAGGCCACGACTTCCATCTCCTTGGTCATGCCAGTAGACCGTCACTGTTACAACTATTTGCGGATAGGGCCCGACGGAAGAGAAACAAGAACTAGAAACTCTTGAATGCCTCTTTGCAATGGGCGAGGAACGATTACAGCGTCTTTCGAGAGAGAGACTAGAAAACCTCGTGGAATACTAGCAGTATCGATGTCAAGTATGCAAGCAAGTATGGATACTTACAAACGGCAGGATCGCTGGGAAGACTCCGAAAGAGTAATACTAATCGAAGGTAATCGAGAGCGGGCGTGCGATCAGATGCGATGATGCCGCTTACATACTCGTTATACTGCAGTGCCACGGCTTGGCCCAAGCTTGGCCACGGCCACCCAACGGCCACCAGTGTATTCCGATGCCGCGACTGGAATGCCACCGTGTTCACCTGCCCAGACAATCTATCTGCATAATCCGGGAAAACAGACCATCTATCTCTCCTAAATGCACACACTCTTAAGCTCCTGTTTCGACACGAAAATTAATATTACTCCTGTTCCTCGGCACAGGAGTCGGTTTCCTTCACCTCGATGCTTGCCTCGTTCTCTGTCGTTACTTTTCTCTTTCTTCTGTCTGTGGGACGTGTTTCGGCAGCTGCTACTGACAGCAGATTGTTTCGTCGGTCTCCTCCTGAGGCACAAAATACTATTGTCCAAGTATGACCTTCGTATCCTGTTCTGCCCCTCCTGATCCCTCTCAGCTGTTTGAATGGCCGTGGGACAGCGTTGCTTCTGAATGCACCTCGTTTCTGGCTTCTGCCGGGTTTGGCTACGTCCAGGTCAGCCCTGCCTCGGAACACAGTCAGCATAATCGAGGTTCTATTCGACTTTGAGTTGCTTACAACCTGGATAGTCACCGGCAGTCAGTGGTGGACGGACTACCAGACGGTCTCGTACACACTCACCTCGAAAAGAGGCAGCAGTGCCCAGTTTGCCAACATGGTTTCAACTTGCGCGAATGCCGGCGTTGGGGTCATCGTGGATGTCGTTCTCAATCATATGACTTCGTACGGACGAACCTCAGGATTTCCGAGGTGACCGCTGACCATCTTGTAGTGGTGCGGGAACAGGCTTCGCGGGAAATACCTACAGCAAATACGACTAGTGCGTCTATTATAAGTTATTTGTGCCGAGTATCAATGTCATCCAGCCCGGCTGTCCCATATACGTCTTCCAACTTTCATTATTGCGTTGGGGGAACCACGGCGGCAAGCGTAAGCAACTACAGTGATGCGTACAAGTACGATTGACTCCCTCGAGTACATTCGGCCACTGATACCCGAGCCAGCGTCCGTTTCTGCGAAGTAAGGGCCCTCAGACGGTGCTCAGGCCGACCTAATTTGCGTGCAGCTCTCCGGTCTAGCCGATCTCGCGCAGGAGCAAACTGCCGTCCAGACCATCATGGCCGCCTTCCTGAACGACCTTCTCTCATTGGGCGTCGCCGGATTCCGAGTCGACGCCGCAAAACACATGCTCCCCGCCGATCTTGCCACTATACGTGGACTACTCAACAATGGGTTTTACGACACGCAGGTGCGCATCGGCCTTTTCCCTGCTTACCTTTCCGACTCCGTTCCAGGAGGTCATTTACGGGGCGGGTGAGGCTGTGCAGCCCTCGCAATATGTCAATACCGGGTATGCACACTGCAGAGTCGCCCCTGCATGCCGCTTAACTAAATTGGCCTTAGTGATGTACTCGAGTTCCGCGCACCCGCCACGCTCCTAACATACTTCACGGGTAGCCCTGGGGTAAGTAGCGAAGAGCGTCTTCCGTTCGCCGATGCTGAGTGCGTTTTCAGATCGCCGCTTTAGTTACACCTTCGCGTACGTGGTCTCCGTTTGTTTAACTACACCCATGCTCAAGTCTACTAGCCATGGGCGCCGCCTGGGGATTTGTCGACTCCAGCGTTGCCAACTTTTTAATGGCGAATCAAGATACAGAGCGCGGGCCGACGTCTCTCACGTCCACGTCAGCCAATAACGCGTACACGCTCGGGGCCATCTTCATGCTCGGATTCAACTACGGGACGCCGACCGTGTTTTCAGGGTGCGCTCCGTGAAATCCAGCGCCGTTCCCCTCTCATCCGCGTCCAGCTACGATTTCAGCTCGTATGACCAGGGCGCACCCCAGGACTCCCAGGGCTACACCAACGCGGTCACCTGCAATTCCAACGGGTGGCGTTGTAAGTTCGTTTCGTCGCACTCGGAATGTTCGCTGATTGTGGTCTGAATACAGGCGAGCACCGCTGGCCAGCAATCGCCAACATGATTGCGTTCCACAACGCCGTCGGCGCGGTCGCCTTGGCTAATATTGTCCAAGGCACCACACAGCAGATTGGTACGTCCTTTGTCCTGTATGCACTGGACATCCATTTTCTGACGCATTTGTTCTCAGCATTTGGACGGGGTGCGGTTGGATTCTTGATCATCAACAATGACGCGAGCACCTGGACGAATACTCAGTGGGCCACATCGTTACCTCCCGGAGTTTACTGCGACATTATGTGGGTACATCCGCCGCTGGGGTGCTCTGAGCTGATTGCGAGGGCAGCCACGACACCACCGCGGATCCCACCGTCTGTAACGGGCCATCCTACGCCGTGTCGTCGTCGGGGACGTTTTCGGCGTCCGTCGCGCCCTATGATGCCATTGCAATCTTTGCCGGTGTCGGTGGCACGGTGACGACAACGACAAGCACATCCAGCACCACCGGCACGACAACGACCACTGCTACCACTACTTCGGCAACTGCGGCCACAACTACGGTCAACTCGGTATTCTGGACGAAACTGGGATGTTTCCCAGATTCGGGCAATCCCCGGACTCTCAGCGGCGTCGAGTACGACAGCTCCACTGCCACCAGCGTCTCGAGCTGTCTCTCCCAGTGTGGAAGCGCTGGCTATGCCTACGCGGGCCTTGAATACGGGGTGCGTTTCTCTTTGGTGCAATTTCTTCTTGATTTGACCGACGCATAGAGCCAATGTTTCTGCGCTTCTTCCATCGCATCTGGAGTAACCGCCGGGAGCGAAAGTAATTGCAACTATGTGTGCAGTAGTGGTAGTACGTGGAAAATCCCTATCCTTCTGCCGGTGTCTAACCAGTTTGAAGCCGGCACATGCGGAGGGTTTTATTATATTGATGTCTACTCTGCGCCGACGACCCCCGCGACCACCACAGCTTCCGCATCTGCGGCGAGCACCACAACCGTCGGGAGTGTCCCCTGGAGTGCATTGGGGTGCTACACGGACAGTGGTTCGCCCCGTACCCTTTCGTATACCGGCCCGTCGAGTTCTTCTAACAGCATCAGCTCTTGCTTGTCAACCTGCGCCGGCTTGGGCTACGTATACGGCGGCGTCGAGTACGGTGTACGTATCATGTATCACTGTCTGCGATCGATTCTTTCTAACTCGTCTTTGATCCCTCGGCTGTGCAGACGGAATGCTACTGTGGCTCGTCTCTCGCATCCAGTGCGGTGGAATCCTCCAGCGGGAGCTGTGATTACGCGTGCCCTAGCGGTGGTATGCATTCAGCAGCTAACCCGTTTGATCTAGACTGATTCCATTTGGATTGTAGATGGCAGCTGCGGTGGCTTTTATTACATCAACGTATACGAGGCAGCGTCTGGATTGACAGGCACAAGCACGACGACGACCACTGCAACTTCCAGCACCAGTACTGGGTACAGCTATCTCGGCTGCTTTTCGGACTCTAGTTCGTCCAGGACCCTCAATGGGATAGAGGTCGATAGTAGCTCAAATAGCGTGTCGTCCTGTCAATCCACTTGCTCGAGTCGCGGCTATGCGTACAGTGGTGTCGAATATGGGGTGCGCCCTATCCTTCAATATCGCCTTCAACTAACGAGCCATCAAAACATAGACCCAATGCTTCTGTGCGGCCTCTGTAAGTTCCGGCGTTACTGCTGGAAGCGAAAGCAACTGCAACTATGCCTGCTCTAGCGGTGGTGAGCGCCTCATCCTTGTTTCGCCTTTGCTACGTTTCTGAGCCTTTTTCGCACAGTCGGCACTTGTGGAGGATTCAATTACATCAACGTGTACCAGGCGCCCGCATCCACAACCACCGCCGCGAGCTCCACCACGACAACCATTGGGAGCGTATCTTGGTCCGCTTTGGGCTGCTATTCTGATCCTTCGACTGCCCGCGTCCTCTCCTACATGGGTTCTTCGGCCTCGACCAATACCGTGAGCTCCTGCCTATCAACTTGCTCCGCCAATGGCTATGCGTATGGCGGCGTCGAGTATGGTGTATGTTTTCCGCAAGTATCCGCCCTGTTCGTCGCTGATCATCTCAAGTCACAATGTTTCTGCGGTTCTTCCTTGGCATCGAGTGCGACATCGGCTAGTAGCAGCAACTGCAACTATTCGTGCTCCGGTGGTAGTAAGCATTTGTTTTCGTATCTGCCTGAAGTCAAGGAGCTAAACTCCGTGTGTAGCCGGTATATGTGGCGGGTTCAGCTATATCAACGTCTATCATAGTGTCTAGAACATGGATGAGCGGGCTGTTTCAGGTTTTTACATGGCTCTAGGTTTAAAAGGTTATGATTTTTTTTTAAGTGGCACACTCTTTCGTGGAATATCACTATATTGGCGACAAATCCCGCTTTCGGAGTTCGAACGCGCGTTTGCAGTTTGTATTTGGCAAATCAGCCCAACAGACAATCTCCTCCGTATGAAAAAATCCGTCCTACTCCGCTTGATCCGTCATGAGCAGCTATCACTTGTCTAGTATGAGAAATATAAGCTCACTAGTCTTATCTTCTTGGTGGGAGGGTTTTCCTGCAAGTCCGAAGCGCTTCGTCTCGCACTGCCTTTAGATTCTTCCGCCTCATCGTCGAGTATGGATTCGTCGCCGTCGCCGTCATGGTCCGCATTGACGGGAAATCTGAGACCGGAGATATGGATGCGGGGGATGAGTGCTTCGAAACGTTGGGCTCGGGACCCTTGCTTTGTCCCTGAAAACATTTTACGAACCTATGCTTGGGCTGTGGACTGCGAGATGGCGGCATGATGCCGGGGGTTTCGATCGCGACCATATCCTAGAAATAACTGGCAACAAGCTTCGCAATCGTCCAATGTTTGGGGGTTCAAAACATTTGTCCAGTGATATGAGGTGCTCGGGCGATTGACAGCGGGTCAAGTTTGTCCGAATTTTGGACGCGTTTTTGGTTCGTGGCGTTGAGGCTTCGGGGCGCATATGAGTTGAGTTACAAGCGCATGCACCAGAGACTCACCATTTGTATACCCCGCCGACTGCAGAAGTAGTTGCTCGCTCTCTGGTATCGCATCGAAATGTGCTCGGTGCTCGGCAACGAAAACTACAATTGGAGATTAATGGGAGACTAGATGAGCACTTGGACTCACAATCACAGGATCCTTCGTAATCTCATAGCCCGTATCAATTTCCACGAGCGTTGTTGCGCGGCTCGGCTAGCTTCCGCATCTTCCAGACGTTGGATTCGGCTTTCTAAATCATCGATCATGCTATGAAGGATCTATGTGGTTAGCGACTTCTGTCGATGAATGATAAAAATGCATACCTATTAGCGGGGGAAGCGAGTGGCTCGGACGGGCCAGGGAATTTGGGCCGACCCAGGATACTGCCTTTTTGGGAAGACCACGTGCACTACGGCCATCAACGGCACAACGAACAATGGTCGCTCACAAACCCTCCTTGTGCTGCTACCACCATCCCTTTCTGCCCAACTGTCGTGTCGTCATCCCTTCCACTCTGATATATCTTTTGACTGACTTCTACAAGACATCCTCTCCCACCGTGGATGCTATCCTCTCCGATCTCGATGCCACTTTCCTTTGCCACCGTCGACATCACCTGCACATAAGGTTGGGCGATGTCCGCCAGCATTGTCATCGCGGGTTTTATGCACCCTGACATTCCACGATATTCCTCACTGATGGAGGAAGATGCCATCGAGTCGCTGCCGCCGGCCGGTAGTGGGTTTGATTATACTATTTTATGGCGTCTGCACATACACCTTTCCTTGCCAAGTATTTTATAACCTTCACACAAAAATTACCGCTCCTTGAGTTTAGTCTGCATATGTTATTTTACTTGCATTGAAAAGAACTTGTGAATAATGACAATGCCGAAAGCGTTTGCCGTTTAAGCCGCACTTCACGTGATCATCCCAAAAAGGCAGTATCCTGGGTCGGCCGTGTTTCCGCGGGCCAGTTTCGTAGCGAATATTTCTTCCACACGTTGCAATTGCTTCACGGACTCGGGTGTCGAAGGAAGTCGACCGTCGACAATTGCGGGAGGGATTCTGACCGTGTTGTTTAAATCGGCTGGTTCAGGTGAAGGAAGACAAGGAGAGCGTGCCGCTAGCGAGTACTCGGCATAACTCCCCGGAACACCCGGAGAAGAACAAGCCGACACCCACTGATCCAAGCACAACCACACCAGCTCGGCATTCTCCGGCCTCCTTTCATCGAGCCTCAAACAGCCACGAAGATCACGAAGACTATCAGCGCATTTACTTGGATCTCGAGTCTCTTGTACACATAGGCCATGCCAGAAAGTTTCCGCGAGCGCGTCGATGTCACTAGCATCATTCGAAGCATCTTGGACTCCTATCCGCTTGGAAATGGAATCTTGAGAGAGCTCCTTCAGAATTCAGACGATGCGGGAGCGACACAACAGGTGGGTAGATTCCCCTACTTCCCAAATTCTTCGTCTTTGTGTTGAATACAATCCAGACCTTCATTTTGGATCTGCGAATTCATGCTTCGAAATCCTTGGTGGATCCAGACCTCGTCCATAGCCAGGGCCCGTCCCTTTTAGCGATAAACAACTCCCTATTCACCTCACGCGACTGGGATGCCATCCGTACGATTCATAACTCCAGTAAAACTCAAGATGAAACGTACGAACATACATTTGTTTTTTGAGGCGTACTAAACGATTCTTCTTCAGCAAAATCGGGAAATTTGGCATTGGTGTCCGGGCTTGTTACCATGTCAGTTTCTGAGCTGTATCTTTCAACATTCTAAAGCTTGCTCATTTCGATCGTTTCTAGATTACAGACAACCCCCACTTCCTTTCTGGAAGGAGGCTGGGTATTTTCGACCCGCACGATAGGTTCTCGGGAGGAAATGCAGGGGGCGCTCAGATCGACGTAGTAGCAGAGGGCAACACGTACGCCGATCAGCTCGCACCTTTTGGACAATTTCTCCGCGATTCAACTGGAGGCTTTTCCGGTACTATCGTGCGGTTGCCTCTGCGGACTCTCGAACAAGCTCTCAAAAGCACTATCAAGCAGATGGCAGTTTATCCATCCGAAGTCGAAACACTTTTCCACGACTTTGTCGAGAAAGAGTTGAGCGTGGTTATGCTATTCCTGAAACACATCCGCTCTATTGAGCTCATTGTAATCGACCACCGAGGTGTTGAAACTTTCATTGGAAGTGCCAATATCCCCGACTCTTCGATCGCTGAAAAGCGTACATTCTCCCGGACTGGATCGGACGCTCAGCACGAGACTTTCAAGTGTGCGATAAATGTGAAAGTCTCACCGGATGAGCCTCCGTTGTCCAGGCTCTGGCGGGTATATCACACGGTCGGCAGCACGCAAGATACTCTCTCTATCTTGAATAACCATCTTGGTTACGAGATCGATGCGGAACTTTTAGCCAAGGACAAACTGTTTTCCCATGTTGCATTCGCCTTTCCAGTCAACCACGAAAGCGACGTCGGCGGAAAACTTTTCACACTCTTACCTCTGCCCATCCTCACTGGATTTCCTGGGCATGTCCATGCGATTCTAGCTCTCACCCAGGATCGCCAGAATCTGCGAAACATCCAGGAAGTCGGAGCCAATCTTAAATCGCGAGAAAGGTTCTTTTTTTTGCTGTTAGTTCGGAGTGTCTTGTTTACAGATTCAACCAGGTTGCTCGTCACTTGGAACCGATCCATTTTCAATGAGTTTTTGCCCCGCACTTGGAGTGGTCTTCTCCGCATCCTCGTTGAAATGGATGAGATAAAAGATGTTTGGGCTGCATGGCCGACTTCGGAGCATGTCAACGATTATTGGCAGGACATTCTCCCGGACCTTATGGATCGTGTTCTTGCATCGGATCTAGCAGTTTTCCCCACATTCCCCGAAGCGAAGGCTCATGTTTCGCTGTCATCCGCTCTCATTGCTTTGCCAGATGATGACACAGCCGTGTTGCACTCTCTATCTCGACTCGGGCTCTTGATTGTGCAACCCCCGCTGCATATACTGAAAGTGCTTCGTTCGATCTCCGAGAAGTCCGAATCCGAACAGATTATTTTTTTGCATCCAGGTTCTGTCCAGGAAGCTTTACTCGTATGTCTACGGATTTTTTTTTCCAAGGTCATCTAATTTAATATCTTATTTTCAGAGTCGCCTTTCGGCCCTAACAGAACTGACGGACGAGGACAAAGATCACATTCTGAAATACCTTGTCCTGCCCCCGGGATCCGTCTTGAACGCCGTCGGGTTGCCGCTCGTTCCTCTCGTTAACGGATCCCGAATTTCTCTGTCTCCCCGAGGATCCGGCAGTATCTACGTCCTAGCAACCAAACAGGAAGAGGAGGTTTTCGGGGACCGTGATGGCGATCTCATCTCACTTTCAAGGATGCCCTCCGGTCTTTCACAGATGTTCTACTCTTCCACAGATGTGAACGTCACTCGTCTGGGGAAGACCCAAGTCCACTTTTATCTGCGGACTGCATTTGGGAATTCGCTTCTAGCGCCCAATGATTTCGGAGACAAAGTTGAATGGTTGACTCGATTCTGGAGGTGGATGCACCAGTCAACCTGGCCAGACAAAAGAGCCTTGCTGGCACTCGTTAACCCGCTATATATGTTGCCGACTTCCAACGGGACCCTGCGCATGATGCAGAGCCGCATCGTTTTGCCCACCGTTGACCAGCCCACCATGGCAGCATGGGGTAACCTTGGTGTTGATTTCCTTCACCCTGCAATCATCCCACACCATTCCGTGTTGGATCACGTCACGGTACACGCCAACGACGTCAGTTTTCTCGTTGACGCTATATCGCTCCAATCGATTCCGAGGCTCAACGAGCACTCCACGCAATTGATCCAGAATCACGTCGTGCAAAATGCGTCTACGCTTCGCGAGCGTCTGAAACAAGACCCGGCGAAAGGGGAAGCGTTCATTCAAAAGTTTCTTCATTTGCCGATATTCCCGATTCGAGTGGTCCGACACGATGGGAATCGATTGTCTGAAATCAGACTCCAGAAAGTCTCATCCACCTCCATCTTTGTGCGCATTGATGATCGGTGCCCTGTGCCCCTCATGCCAGATCATACATTTTTCGACGTCACACACAGTAGCGGAATACTTGGCGCTATCATCGACCCTATTGGGTACGAAAACCCGCTAGACGAACTCGGTGTTCTCGAGCTGGCGATCAACCACTTGGAAATCCAACCTGCAGAAAATCTCTATCCCCTACTTTCTAGAATTGTCAAACGACTTCCAGACCTTTCTGCTTCGGCGAAGGACAAACTCAACTCCGTGCCATTCGTTCCTGTCAAGGGCAGTTCACACAAAGTATCGCCGAGCCAAGTCATCGATTCCAAATCTGAGCTTGCAGAACTTTACAAGGGGGAGGCAGGGAAATTTCCCGATGGACCGTGGGCCACAGACCATCTGCCCATACTGGCGGCTCAAGGTTTCTTCCTCCGCGAATTGAACGCCGAAATCGTGATGGAGCGCATCGCTTATCTATCCAAGCGTTGGGCCGAAAACGATTTCCCTGGTACATTTTACAAAGCTAAAATGTTCTTGATGTTATTGGACAGACGATGGGGATCCATTTCGCAGGCTGTTGATATCACGGATCGGCTTACGTCGACGTGGTTGCCAATTGATAAAGACAGCAAGAAGTTGGCAGCCCCTACTGAATCTCGGGACAAGGACAGGAGCGACTCACATCATTTATTCGACCTTGTTCTCACCGTCGTTGATGTGAAGATACATGACCGGCATCTTCGTGAAGCCCTGGGGTGGGTCGGGATCCCATTCGAGGTGCTAGAGTCGCAGTTCCGTCGTTCATTGACTCTGTCTCGCCACGATCGATCTCGCTCAACTCGGCTTTACTCTCTTATAAAGGAATTCACGCGCAGGCTCCCTTCGGATATCTCTGCTGCTAATATCGCCGCCCTGACAGCTCTCGTATCTGATGTTGCGTGGGTTCCAACATCACGATCGACAGAAACTGTTGTGAAAACCAAGTACGCTTTGCTTCCCCCATCGAGGCTCGGCGGGATAGGTCGTTTCCACGCCGTATCTGCCGAGCTTTTGGAAGGAAGAGGTCGCGATTTTCTACAGCAGATGGGTTGTTCCGACAGGTTAGTTTTCTCACATTCACTATGACCCAAATCGATTCAAATTTCATTGTAGCCCGTGTCTGGAAACATTACTGGACGAACTTGAATCGATCTCAAGGGATCCTTTGTTGACGGAACAGATCAAATCACAACAAGCGCTCGACTTCTTGAGAGAAATCGGCACCATGATACGAGATTGCACCCCAGACCTCCATTCACGTATATTGATTCCGGGGCAAGATGGGCTGTTGCATCCTGTCACAGAAGTTTACTTTGCAGACACTGCAACAGAATTCGCCCCAAGTTCCACACTCCAGCCCGTGGACTCGAGAATGTCGCGGGCACTCGCTCTTGATCTTCGGGTCCCGTTACTTAGTTCCCTGGAACTGGAAAGTAACAACGACGATGTTGATGATTTGCAGATGGGCGAGGTTTTCACCAAACGCGTGGAGGGTGTTTTGCTCGAGTACGACATACACCATGCTCTCAACGAGTATCTCGCCAATGCCGTTGATGCAAAAGCAACTGAATTTTCGGTCGCCCTTGATCAGAAAACATTCGATTCCAACAAGGTCATAAGCCCCCAGCTTGAGGAGTTGCAAGGGAGACCATCCTTGTTTTTATTCAACAATGCAGTGTTCACTGCGGAGGACTTTCGTGGCCTGAGAATGATAGGGCAGGGTGGAAAAGCTTCAGATCCCGATAGCATCGGGCGATATGGTCTCGGTGCCTTGTCGTTATTCCATTTCACAGATGTCAGTCTTCCCATTTCTAACCCATACCGAGTCTCATGGGAATCAATCCAGGTTGTGCAATTGATCTCCGCCGAATACCTTTTGATCCTTGACCCTTCTGCGGCATATCTTCCTCCGTTGAAAGGACAACCGAGGACATCACTCTTGATGCGTCTTTCCGATATCTCGAAGTATACTATTATTCCTTTACATAGTCCCACTCGCTAATTACATTGCGTATAGGCGCTATCCCGATCACCTCTCTTGCTTCGATTCATTACATGGATTTTCAAAGTTCAATCCATACTATCATGGTGTAGGTGCAATTACTGCCGAATTTTCAATGATTCGACGCCCCCAACTGTATTCCAGACCCTTTTTAGACTGCCTCTGCGAACCCAGAGTAGCGCAATTTCTCCGACAGCACTTTCAATTACACAGTGCCTAGACCTTCTCAACGGGCCATATTTCGGTCTGGCTCGGGATAGTATGTTCTTTACGTGTCTAGAGGATGTTTCAGCTCAGCAGCGCTCACCGACGGTGAGTTCCAACTATTCAGCTTCTTCAGCCTCTTAGAATTTTTGAAAGGGACATGTTACCCCGCTTTGGTCGGTATCCGCCTCCAGAAAAATAGCAAACGGCACCGACCGTCCAGAAATTGTGACGCTGGAATTAGCGGATGAACAACATTCCGAAAAGTCCTCTCAGTTGTGGCTCATCACTAAATCCACCACCTCACCGTCTTGCGCACCTCCAGAATGCGAAAAGGTGCTGGTCGGAATGAAGCTGCATATGAGCAAAGTTGGACTCGTGGTTCGCATGGCATTTCTATTGGAACAGACGAAAAGCTCGGAGCATCCATCCCATTACTTCTTTTCCAGTTTACGGCTCCCCGTTCGCACGTCTTTACCGGCACATATCCATGCCCAATTTTCTCTCGCATCTGACAGGCGACAAATCCGTTTCGATCCTCCGGATAGCTCCGGGTCCCGGATTCCTCAGGCAGCTTTCAACCACTGGATTCTCGCCCGTTTGGTTCCTCCCTTGTATGTGTCGAGCATTGGATGCGTTTCAAAAATGCATTCGAACAAGGATCCCATGCCATGGTGGCCCAACATGGCCGGCACTGACCAAATATCACGAACGATTATCCATGCTTTCTACGAGTTGTTGCCGACATCAACGGTCCCAATTTGCCAGTCCGTCATATCTGATTGCATCGCACCGGCTGAGGCCGTATTTTGCCGGAGCGAAACACCCGTAGCCGTTATAAAGGTGTTGCGGATATTACAGACCCCGAATCTCGTCCACCTCCAGTCTCAGGATGTCTACGACCTGGCATTGGAGATGCCGGCTTCGACAGGCAGTGCCATGCTCCGGACCGTTGATCCTGCATTTGTCCGGGCGTGTCTCGAATCTCGAGGCGCAAATCTCCCCACATTTTTCACGGCCAAGAATGTTAGCGCCACGGATATCAATGATGTTGTCCTGTTTCTCCTCGAGGGAGGGATATCTATTACAGGCCTTCCCCTCCTCATTCAAGCAGACAATACCCTTGTCTGTGCAATTGCAGCAGGTCCAGTCAAATATGTCGTCCCAACCCGTCTGGTACCAATCGCGATATTCGAGGTCTTCCCACGGGACCGGTTTATTCAGACGTTCAGCGAGGCGCAGGACCTCCTGCTTCAGACAGATGTCAACGTAAAACCGTTCGATGCGGACGGTGTCCTCGCACTTCTCAAAGAACGCATACACCCCATGCAATTCCCGTGCCGACATCCGAGCATAGACATTGAATGGATATCCAAGTTTTGGAAATACTACGATGGCTTACCTGGACCACCCCAACCAGCTTCGTTCCATGAACTTCCTTTAATTCGAACGAGGAAGGGAGAATATATTTCCGCGAAGTACTGTCAGCGGGAAGATGTTCTATCAGAAAATCCGGGAACAGATTTTACCATGGCTCTAGAAAAAATGGGCGTCATGTTTTACTCCTTGCCCCTCCCTGCACCATTGCACAAATCGTGCGCCAAGGAGTTCACTTTGCAGACGTGTATCCGAGCAATCAAAGCCAAAGTCACTTCAAATTCTTTTCCCCACCTGACCAACGATGAAGCTCGTCCCATTCGTAGATGGGTTCAAGAACGGCTTCTCTTCGCCGAAGATCCAGACAGACCAATTATATCGGGGCTGCCTCTCTGGGAGGCTCTCCGGGGGAATGAGCGGGTTTCACTACCGGAATCACAAGTCGAGATGCTCCCCTTCCCATCCTTACATCTTGGAACCTTTACCGGCTATATCATTCCTGCCCTCGCCCTGGCCGAATACTCCGTCCCGCTGGAAACTGTTATTGGGTGGACGCGTCCGAGCCAGGTCATGTCCTTGACACGGCTCGTCAGTCTTCTGTCCTTACCTGATCGACTGAACGATGCCACGGCAGTGGAAAGGTACTCTCGCCTCCTTCGAGAATTCTTCTCCCTACAGGACGGCGGAGCGTGGCAGCTCCCAGTCCCAGATGGGGATGGGTTATTGCGTCCTGCGAACCAACTCTACGATCACACCCAGCCTCTGTTTTCTGAGATTCTCACATTGGAACGGCGCTCGGAGGAGATCTTTTTACATTCCTCTTTCAGGGATTTCAATATTCAACTTCGATCGAAGGGCTTGAAGTCGGACATGAACTGGGAATCATTCCTTCTATGCGCTCGAGCCATTCACGCGTCATCCGGACGGCTCGCTGATGCTGAAAGAGTGAGAAAGGCGGGTATCGTATACGACTTTTACAACTCTCGTCTCCAGCAGGATGTTCAGCCTCAGCCAGAACAGTGGAGACAGTTGAGGACAATCCAGTTCATACCTCGCCATCAACTGCGAAGTCCATCGGCATCCTCGCTATCGTTCAATGCGGCCTCATACTGTGTTCCCCTTCCACTCGTCGTCTCTCCTTCTCAGCTGGTTCGGCGAGAGCACGAGGAAGTTGCCTGGACTCAACGTGCACTCTTCCAAGAGCAGCCCGTACCGAACACCATCTTGTTTGCCGTCGATTCGTCACTGGGAGCACCGGACGCGAAAGAAGTGGTAAGCCAACTCTTTTGCATCAATTTTTTACTGACGTTATCACGACGTGCAGGTTGAACATCTTGCGGTCTTAGCTCTCAAAGTCGCACCTTCATATCCCGGAGATCGAACACTCCTGAAACATCTTCGGGCCACATACAAATGGTTGAACGAAAACAACGAGGAAGCTAGGGAGTTTCTTCTGCTGCGCGCATCGGAAGCGTTGTTCTTGAACGTAGATGACCCTGTCGCTGAACCATGGGAATGGCGGCCCGCCGAACAGCTGTTCTTCAACATCGATTACGATTGGGAGACCACGTTCAGAGTCCGCCGATTCCTCCTGGATTACCGCCCACTGCTTCTTGCGGCCGGGGGCGACAGCGAAGACCCCGTCGATTACAGACCCATTGAAGCGGAAGCACAGGATAGTGACACCATACGTGATGCTTTCAACATCATGCGGAAACAAGGGCAATTGACCGATGTGGTGCTCATACCTACGACTGGGCAAGTCGATGTCGAAACGCTCCGAGCCCACTCGACCTTCCTAGCTGCCGCGATCCCTCACGTGAGAGAAGCTCGAGTTGGTTGGCGGGAGGGTAGTTTGGAAGAACATCCATTCCCTGGGACG
This sequence comes from Mycena maculata, assembly GCA_029448575.1. NCBI lineage: Eukaryota > Fungi > Basidiomycota > Agaricomycetes > Agaricales > Mycenaceae > Mycena > Mycena maculata. Next base: position 97,389 of record JARJLG010000085.1, on the reverse strand, counting down.
TATTTTGGAGCCCGCGCCGTCCTCGGTGAGTGTTAGCCAATTTGATAAAGAGAGGATGCTGAGTCTCCCAAAAGATTTTATATATACAGGGAAAATCGAACGGAATCCTGGAGACAACGGCGAACTACGGATGGCGTTCTTGCGAGATCTCCTTGAGTTGCTCACCGCAGCGGATGAGTGGGACATGCCGAAGTTGAAGGACGAGATAGGCAGACTTGTCAACGGGTTCAAGTTACTGTCGAGAGACACATATTGGACGGGTGAGTTTACTTTTTTGTGATCCAAAATTCGCAAACTAATATGATCTTTAGTTTTCGACCAGGCCGAGAAGTATCGCGCAAAGTCACTTGCGAATTATTGCGAAAATTGGAGAGAAAAGAATCCGAGATCGGTGGGAGAAAGGGCGGAAAATGATCAAGACATGGAGTAGGATAACGACTAGTATATGATCCAAGTACTTTGATTCCAATAGTTTAATGGCTTCATCCGGACTTGAAGGAATGGAGGCGCGCTGCAATTAGATACAAAATCATTGTCTCAAAGTATCGTTCGAGAAATCCAGACTGTTCGGGGAGGGTTCCGCGACTGTCTCATTTATTAGCGTCTTTCATTCCTCTCCGCGCGACACCACCCGCGTCCCACCGAGTCCCTCAATGACGTGATCCTCACCGGCCCGTCCTTCGGCAGCGGCGCAGTGCAGGATCCAGTCGGGGTGCACAAGATGATTGTGCTGCTGTCGCCCGCGTCGTCGCCATGCTCACCACAACGCCTCCACGCCGCACGCCACCCCGCCCAAGACGGGAGGCTCCCACAGACCCGACCACCTGCACAACGCGAGCTACCCGCACACGCACCGCCCGGCGAGGCGAGAACTGTGGTACGCACCGCCTTCGATTGCGCGGTCGTCGTCGTTCACACCGCGTGCGGGACTCGCACCTTCTGTACCCGCTGCCTCCGCGAGCAGACATCCGCCGGACATCGAAATCTACGGACTTTCCATATCCCAAATGCTCTCCAGGTTTGTTTGTGAAAGAAGACCTGAAGCTGATGAGCCAAATATGTGCCGCATCTCATGTGGCCATTCGTCGCTCTCTTCCAACCCACCACGACGAATATTCAGAACGAGACAACTGCAGCATGCTATTCTATCATCTCAATCCGCCTCCGGTGTTGTGTTCCAAGCTTTATTTTTGAACTGCTCGCGCCATCCCCGCGGACCCACGTGCACTAGGACCTGGATACATTCCTCACTCTGCGCTCCAGACATTCAACTTAAACTTGAAACGGCGACTGTGCTCCCGCACGACTAGAGACCGGCATGCGGATCTGGCGTGTATTCCGGGAGTTCCCGTAAATAGTTCTGTCGGTCTCACCAATGAACAAGACTCGTTATAGCCGTTACAGCATAGGCTTCTCAAATACCAGGCGAGATGAGGTGATGCTGTCGCGAAACCGGAACGAAATCCGACCTCGTATTATACGCATGGCCGGTGTTGTACTTGCAACGTTATTGTAGGATCTCGATCGTCGAATCTTTCCCTCGTGCAGCTGCGCGGTACTCGGTTCATGCGTGGACAAGAGGGACAAGAAAATGAGGCTGGCCTCCTCGAATGGCTACCTCCGGGAACGACCCTGATTGGAAGAATCTTGAATTTATATTTCCTTAAAACTTCAATTTCTGTTTGTCCTTTTTGACCAGTAATGTGCTGCCGTACTGTTCTATCGGCCGTCAAAAAACCTTGGACTCTGCCGTATCTGAGTTGTTTCAATTGAACGACTTGCCAGACAATTCGGACTGATGAGATGCGTGTTTTGTTGACTAGGATTGTGACTAGGTTACGAGTGGTCATGTCGAGAGAGACTAGATTGTGACATTGTCCCCTTTGAACCCAGCCAATTACATTGAATGTCGTTTAACCTCAAATGATTATTCATTCCCTGGGAAATCGGAATATTTCAAGACCTCGCTGTACGTGTATATTTTAGGGCGGGACGACGAGCTCTCAACTTTGGGACGGAGTGGAAATAGGAGTTCCGGTTCCAGAGTCCGGCACTTGATGGCGCTCCCAATTTCCTTTTCTTCGATTTCTGAAGTCTTCTTTACCACAAAGGCCGCTTTTCTTACGCTTGGAGTGAGGGCTCTGGCGGTGGTGCGGAAACGCCAAAGATGAGAGAATGACCCAAATCCATGGCAGTGGACCTCTATTGTGATGGCCGCCACAGCCTGTCATGCGATAATGCCTCTTACGGACTTTCTACTGCGTTCTCCGTGGACTTGCCGTGGACCCTCGCGCTTGAAGCTATTCTCGGAAATTACAACGGCTCGATCTACCTCGATCTAAACGCCGTATGAAAGCGCCCAAGTCGGACCCTCGCCCTTTGATGAAGCTATTCTCGGAAATTACAACAGCCTCATGTCGATCTAAACGCCGTATGAAGGCGCCCAAGCCCGCCCACAACCCTCATCCCAGCGGACTCTCAGTACACACTCAGACACTCCAACGATGCCCCAGAACTTCCGCGAACGCGCAGACCTCACCAAGATTATAAAAAGCATTTTGGACGCATATCCTCTCGGCAATGGAATCCTGCGCGAGTTGCTTCAGAACTCAGACGATGCGTCTGCCACGAAGCAGGTATGGACGATTAATCCTTTGAAATGGCTTCTGTCCGACGAATTCCAGACTTTCATCCTGGATATGCGCACCCATCCGTCGCAGTCGGTGGTTGACTCGGACCTCATTGAATGCCAAGGACCTGCCTTGCTTGCCGTCAATGACACCCTGTTTTCCGACTCCGACTGGACGGCAATCAGCACCCTCCACAGCTCAAGTAAAACCACCGATGAGACTAAAATCGGTAAATTTGGTATCGGCGTCCGAGCCTGTTACCACGTAAGTCATTTTCTCTTCGTTGGATGCAATGTGATTTACTGGTTCGCAGATCACAGACAATCCGCACTTTCTCTCCGGTCGCAAGTTGGTTATATTCGACCCGCACGAAAGATTCTCCGATGGCCAAGCAGGAGGAGTCATGATCGATGTCCCTACGGAAGGCCACGAATATACAGACCAGCTGGCCGCTTTCGACGAGTCCCTTCACTCAGATTCTGACGGTCTTTTCCCTGGTACTGTCGTGCGATTACCGCTGCGAACCCCCGCCCAAGCCTTCAAAAGTACAATCAAAAATAACGTCGTAGATGCGTCTGTGATCGAGATGCTTTTTCGCGACTTCGTCGAGAAGGAGTTGAGCGTGGTGATGCTCTTCTTGAAGCACATCCGCTACATCTGTCTCAAAGTCATCTCTCCTGACGGCGAGGAACGCTTCATCGGCAGCGCCGAAATTCCCGCCGATCTTGACCTCGCCGAGAAGCGTAAATTTTCCCGTAATGCTGGCGCTCGGGAGGAAACTTTCCGATGCACCATCAATATGAAATCCGTCGCTGGCAACCACGCCAGAGTCAGGACCGTGTCACAGGCCTGGCGAATCTGCCATGCCGTTCGGAGCACCCACGAAACATCGGACATCATGAATCGTCAACTTGGCTACAACGTCGGTTCCAAACTGGCGAACGACAAGTTGTTTTCGCATGTGGCGCTTGCCTTCCCCGTCGGTCTCAAACCGGCCTTGTTCAACGGGAGATTGTTTACGTTACTTCCTCTCCCTATCCATACCGGTTTCCCCGTGCATCTGCACGCAATTCTCGCACTCACGCAGGATCGTCAGAGTCTGCGGAACATCGAGGAGACAGGAACTGGTGCCGAATCACGCGAAAGGTTTGTTTAGGACAGAGTTCAACTTCGCATTAACTCATCTGCTCATCAGACTGTTGGTAACGTGGAATCGATCCATCTTCGATGAATTTCTTCCCGCGACATGGAGCGCTCTGTTGCACATCCTGGTTGATAATACGGAGGTGGAAGATATCTGGGCGGCCTGGCCAGCTTCGGAACATGCCAGTACGAGTGGTTCAAGTTATTGGAGCCAAATTCTACCAAACCTGTTGAAACGGGTGATCAATTTGAACCTGCCGATATTCCCGGCATTCCCGAATACCGATCCTCCTTCACACCAAACCCACGTCTCCTTGTCTTCAGCCATCATTGCTTCGGAGGACGACGATCCAGCCCTATTGCTGGTCTTGTCCAAAATCGGGCTCACCATCGTCCGACTCCCTGAGCATATTCGAAAATCACTTCCCACCAGCTCAGAAGTTCTACTGCTGCATCCGAACAGTTCACGGGTCCGAAATGCTTTGCTCGTATGTGTCAATCCTTGAAAAATCAAGTGCGCACTGACCGGTTGCATCAGGCACACATCGCGGCACTGGCAGCTGCCACCGAAAACGCCAAGGATCTCATCCTGCAGTACCTCGTTCTCGCTCCAGGAAAAGTTTCCAACGCGATCGGCCTACCTCTTATCCCTCTTGTCGATGGATCTTGTTTTTCTTTGCCTCCCTGGCGAACGGACCCGGAAATAACACCTGTCCTCGTCACGGAGCAGGAGGGGGAGGTCTTTGGAGACTGTGATCACTATCTTATTTCGCTCTCAAAGATGCCCCCTCTTGTCAGTCAAGTGTTCTGCTCACCGGGAGCCCGAATGGCGATAAACGTGGCTCGTTTGGATAGGGAAATCGTTCGGACATACATGAATTATAAATTCGGGGGCTTCAATCCCGCGGTCGATGAAATCACGGAAGAGAGTGATTCTTCGCAAATCGAGTGGCTCACGCGGTTCTGGAAGTGGATGGCAGCGGGGGACGACAAACAAATTCTACTGCCGCTGATTTCTCGCTTTCATCTGTTACCGAGCGCCCGAGGAACACTGCGCAAGATGGAGAGTCGCATCGTTCTACCCATTCCGAGCGCAAACCGTACCATGGACGCTTGGGGAATTCTCGGTGTTCACTTCTTGCATCCGGATGTTGTGGCTTACTCGGCTGCGTTTTCGAAATTCGTCGTTCCTGCCACCGATGTTTCGTTTTTGATCGACTCGATATCGCCCCATCTAATATCTAATCTCGACAAACCATCGGCTTTGTTGATCCAGGATCACCTGGTTCAGTCTCTAATTCAGTCCCCGCGTTCCTCATCCGGGAAACCAGTTGGATTGGATGAGAGGAACCGCCAGAAGTTCCTTCAATTGCCGATATTCCCGACTCGCGCTGCCCTGCTTGATCGGAAAGGAGGGAACAAAGTTTCTCAACGCGTTATCGGACCCGCGTTGGGAACTTTGGTCTATATGCGTGTCGAGGACTCCTGTCCTGTCCCTATTGCACCAGATCACACAACTTTTTTCGACGTTACCGCGAAAAGCGCAATTCTGGGCACCATTGTAAACGCGGGAGCAATGAAAAAGGCTTTGGATGAACTTGGTGTCCTCGAAATGGCGATCGACCATTTAGCGGCTCAGCCGCTCCGAGTTCTAGATTCTTTACTTGCTCGCATCGCCCCCCGACTTTCAGACCTATCCAAAACCGCCACAATTAAACTCCAGTCGATTCCTTTCGTTCCAGTTGTGGGCAGTCCGAAAAGGATCCCCCCGGCTCAAGTTATTGACCCTCGTTCCGACCTTGCTTCGCTCTATCGCGGAGAGCCTGGAAAATTGCCCAGTGGTCGCTGGGGCGAAGAGCCCTACCTATCTCTCGTATCGTCCCATGGATTTTTCCAAAGAGAATTGACGAGTGAGAGCGCCGCGGAGCGTATCACGTATTTGTCGAGCAGTTGGCCCGAGGATGCATACCCACAGATCTTTGCGAAAGCTCAAATATTCTTGCGATTATTGGACAGCTCGTGGCCATTTGTTTCCAGCGTCGCCCCCCACCTTACCCGAGCAAAATGGTTACCCGTTCGCGCCGATACTGCGTTAGCTTCTCCCGCCGAATGTCGGGACTCGGATAAGCTGGAAACAGCCTATTTGTTCGATTTGGTTCTTTCCGCCGTCAATGGGAAGGTACACCTTTCAAACAATGCCCTTCGAACAGTGTTGGGATGGGATCACGTTCCGATACAGGTCTTGCAAGAACAATTTAGGCGTGCGCTCACTCATCCTGCAAAACGCGGTTGTCGACTACATGCGCTGATAAGAGAGTTTTCACGACGTTCCGGAACACTTCCGGATGGTGATATCGAATCGCTGAAGCGCACGGTGTCGCATCGTCCATGGGTTCCTGTTGAATCTACCAATATTATAGAGACAAAGCACGCACTCCTCAGATCATCGATATTAGGCGGCCCCTTCAAGACCGTGCCTCGCTCTCTTTTGGAAGCTCACAATGGACAAGGAACTATTTTCTTGCAAAAGATGGGTTGTGTTGAGAGGTCGGTTAAATAATTGCTCGTACATATTCTACGCCCGTATACTAATTTCTCTTCATCCTAGCCCTTGTCTTGAAACATTGCTTACGGAGCTGGAGCTACTCATTCCCGAGGAAAACACCGATCAAAGGGTCGCGCAGATGTTTAAGATCTTGGAAGAGATAGCGATACTTCCGGGCCGCTCCGCCGGTGACTACGAACGAATATCTGTTCCCGGGGTAGATGGTGTTGTACATCCCATCGGCCTCGTTTATTACGCGGACTCCGGCACCGACTTTCTTCCCGACTTTCGTTTCGCTGCTCACCCGAAAATGTCCGCGTCCCTCGCACGTGACTTAGGTGTTCAATTCCTTAGCTCCCTAGAACTAGGAGACGAGGACGACGATGACGACCTGCAGATGGGCGAGGATTTCATAAATCGGGTGGGGAACATCTTGAAGGAGCACGACGTTCAGTACGCTTTGAACGAGTTTCTCGCCAATGCCGTCGACGCGAAAGCCAGGGAATTTTCAATTCACTTGGATGAGAGGACATTCGAGTACTCCAAGGTGATGGCTCCCGGCCTTGCAGAACTACAACAGAGGCCCTCGTTGTTTCTCTACAATGATGCCAAGCTGAGCAAGGCCGATTTTCGTGGCTTGAGAAAGGTTGGGCAGGGCGGCAAACGGTCGGATCCAGATAGCATTGGACGGTATGGACTTGGCGCACTCTCCTTGTTCCATTTTACAGACGTAAGTCAAGTTACATTAATCCTATTCAACTTGTGGATCGATTTGGGTCATCTAGGTGGTGCAGATCGTCTCCGATGAACAACTACTGATTCTGGATCCCTCCGGGACGCATCTCCCCCCGTTGAGAGGGGGACCCAGAACATCACTAATCAGGCGCATTTCCGATGTGTTTCGGTAGTGGTCCTATATCTCACATCAATAGCGCTACTAACTTGTGATTCACAGTCGCTTTCCCGACCAGCTCTCAGTGTTTGATTCGATACACGGATTTTCGAAATCCGCTTCGGCGTACCCTGGGGTACGTGACATATTGTCAAGAAATCCTGTCGCACTCAAAGAATTTGCAGACTTTGTTCAGACTTCCTCTACGGGATGGTGACAAAGACAGCATCCTTTCTTCCACGGTCCTTCGAGTGTCAGATTGTTTAAATCTTCTCAAAGGGCCCTATTTTGAACTAGCAAAACATGCCATGTATTTTACATGCTTGGAGCATATTTCCGCCGGCCAGCAGTCTTCAATGGTGAGTTTCCCTCAAATTGTCTACGTAAACATGAAATAAGTGTTTTTTCCTCAAGGGTCAGAGTACCTCTCTCTGGTCGGTTGTTGCGGCCAGAGAATCGCAGGGTGATCACGGCATTGTTACATTGAAGGCAAACAGCCACAACGGCACAACATCCTCGCAGAGGTGGCTGGTCACCAAATCGGCCACCCCGATTGACGACGTACCTGCTGAATACAGCAAGGTCTTGGAAGATATGGGTTTACACCAGAGTCAAGTCGGACTGGTCGTCCAAACAGCCCTCGTTTTGAAAGATGCAACGGGCGAGGAAGCGACGCCCCGACTCACAGTACCTTCTCGAACATCACCCCGCTTCCTTTTTTCGAGTTTGCGTCTTCCAGTTCAAACTTCCTTATCCGCCCACATCTCTGCACAATTCGCCATCTCTTCTGATAGACGGCATATTCGGTTTGAGGCTGCGGACGCGTCGGGATATCGCCTTCCTCAAGCGGCATTTAATCAATGGATTCTTGATAATCTCATACCGCCTCTATACATTTCAAGTATCCAGTATGCCGCAAGGAGTGCACGTATTCCCCGGAATCCTTTTTCATGGTGGCCGGTGCCAAACAGTGCCGATGACTCCGGATCCATATCACGAGTAATCGTTCAAGCCTTCTATGATTCGGTTGTGGAGACATCAGCCGCCATCTGCTACACAGTGACTTCGCAGTTAATCGCGCCTATCGACGCTATATTCTCCACAGACAGAACCCCATCGCGAGTCCAAGAGGTCCTACGGAAGCTGGAAACATCCGACCTTGTCCAGCTTCCGTACGCAATTCATAGGCTGGTCATCAAAGCTGCAGCCGCCGATCAGCTCAGATTTGTTGATCCCTCTTCTGTGAAGGAGGTTCTCGAGTCTCGAACCACCAAACTCGCGGCACTATTCCATCGGGAGCGTATCGATGTTCCTGTCATTGATGCGACCCTGTTGTTTCTGTTGGAAGGAAACATTCCTGTTTCTGACCTCCGCCTCATCGTCCTCGCAGATGGGAATCTTACCCACGGGAATGCACAACAACCCCCCAAATATGTCTGCGAAGGGGAAATACCGGACATATTTTCGTCCAGCCATTTCCTTCACCGACAGTACAGCAAGGCAACACACGATCTCCTCATCCGAAGTTCGAATATGAATGTCAAACTCTTCGACGCTACCGGTGTCCTCTATCTTGTAAAAGAGCGGATACACCCACAGCCTCGATGCATTCATTCCGCAGCAACTGAACAATGGATAACCCGATTTTGGCAGATTTACAACTACTTGCCCGGCCCTCTTCCGCTGTCTTTTCTCGATTCGCTTCCTTTAATCCCGACCACCGGTGGGGATTACATATCTTTGGAATACTGTCGCAGGGACGAGGTCATGACCGAACACATTGAACGTCCGACCCTCGTGTCTGCTATGCAAAGAATGGATCTCGTTTTTTGCCAGGTTCCTGCGCCGTTGCGCGATGCCCTGAATAAACCATTCAATCTGCAGGCATACTTGAAGGTGATCCGCTTCAAAGCATCTCCTCTCGAGTCCTTGTCTCTGGCCGAGATCCGCATTGTCGGGGAATGGGTTCGGTCAGAACTTTATACCTGCACGGATTCCGAATCTCGCAACGTCGTCAAAGGTCTTCCGATATGGGAAGCTCGGCGAGACGGCGAAACCCTCCTACTCCCGGCCCGTCACTTGGCAATGCTTCCCCGAGGACTGGGATGGAATACATTTGACGGATACATCACGCCTGGAACCGCGATCGCGAACTTTTCCCATTCGCTCGAAACGGTCCTTTCCTGGCCACCGATGAATCAACCTGTTACCTCCGAATGGCTCGCCCAGCTTCTGACTTTCCCAACCTTTCTGCATCCTTCCGATATCGGCAGCTATGCGACCCTTCTAACCGTGTTTCTGAGCCTCGGAGGTGAAGGGCAAATTCCAGTGCCAGACGGCGACCTCCGATTGCGAAACATTGACCAGTTGTACGATCAGTCTGTCCCCTTGTTCTCGGCGGCATTGCAGAGCTGTGAACGAACCATGTTTTTGCATCCGAACTTCCGACAGCTGCAGGGACAGTTGCGGTTGAAGAACCTGCATTACAATGTGGACTGGGACGCGTTCCTTCTTTGCGCCAAAACCGTCCATGCAGATCTCGCGATTCGCCAGCTTCCCGAATCTGAAATCATGCAAAGGGCCGAGGTTGTTTTCGAGTTTTATAACTCGCGTCTTCCTCACATCGTGATGACCAACGCCGCGAAGTGGGGACAATTGAATGGGTTGCGATTCGTTCCACGCCGAGAATCCCGAAGCTCGTCTTCATCGTATAGTACAGATTCATATTGCGGGTACCTCCCTGAAATCGTGGCTCCTGGCCAGATTCTTCAGGACAAATACGAGGAGGTTGCGTGGTCCCAGCGCGCCCTTCCAGGGCAGCTCCTGCCGGGCCTGATTGCGCTCAACGCATCACTTGGAGTTCCAACTGCAGCGGAAGTGGTAAGTGAAAAATTTCCTCTATGCATTGTGTTGTTGACGCCGCCACATTCGTAGGTCAAACACCTCGCGGTTCTGGCCCTCCGGGTTGCACCTGAGCATCCTCGAAACCGGACGCTGCTCCAGCAAATACGCTCTACATATCGCTGGCTTAGCGAAAACAAGGAGGAAGCTAGGGAGCACCTTCTACGCACACCGGGAGCGCTGTTCTTGAACGTGGACGATCCTGAAAATACCAATGAGCCTTGGGAGTGGCGTCCCGCAGGAGAGCTCATGTTCAATGTTGAATATGATTACCACGAGACCAACACTTTCAGGGTCCGCCAATTCCTGCAGGATTATCGTCATCTGGTGCTTGCGGCCGGAGCAAACAAGGAAGAGGACGTGGATTACAGGCCTCAAACGAAGGCGCAGGACGACAATACCCTTCGAGAAGCTTTCAACGTCATGCGGAAACAGCGGCAACTGACCGATGTTGTGCTCATGCCGGTTCGTACGGATGGGGAAGATATTGACGTCGCGACGCTCTGGGCCCATTCCACCTTCTTGTCTGCAGCGATACGGCACGTGAGAGACGCTCGAGTTGGCTGGCTCGAGGGCGGTTCGGATAAGCACTCGTTCCCTGGGACGTATTTCGGAGCTCGCGCAGTGCTCGGTAAGTAATGCAACATTCAATGGAAATAGTGCTGACTTTCTCGAACAAGATTTTATTTACACTGGCAAAATCGAAGCGGGTCCAGATGAGACCGATGAGGGACACATGTCGTTCTTGCAGGATCTCCTCGAGTTGCTCGAAGCCGCGGACGAGTGGGACATGCTCGAACTGAAGGACGAAATAGGGCGACTTGTGAAGGACTGGAAGTTACTGTCGCGAGATACATATTGGATGAGCGAGTCTCGCAATCCTCTTTTGACATCTAAGACTAATCTCAGCTTTCAGTCATCAAAAATGCCGAGAAATATCAGGCCACGTCGCTTCTCACTTATTGTCAAGTTTGGGGAGAAATGAATCCAGGATCGGTGGAAAGAAACACGGAGCATTCTGGGTTGTTCGAGTCAGTAGAGTAGGCCATGAAGCGGATACGTAGCGTGGACGTGGAAAATCAAGTGCAGTAGTGTATATAACCACGGAAGAGTGCATTCATGCCAGAACTAATTGCAGCTCCCAACGAACGCGGTCATCCAAGAAATCACTGTCTCAGAGTATCGTTCGAGAAATCCTGACTGTTCGGCGAGGGTTCCGCGACTGTCAGCTCATTTATTACGCCCCAAACGACGCCTTGAACTGAAAAACAAAATGAATACACAGATGCTTTGGGGAGTCCGTGCTGACCAGTGCTGAAATCAGACGCATCTTATTTTCCACGACGCGCAGACAGGCTAGAAGCGCGGTATCGGGCCGCTCGGTCAAGCTGCGCGTCTTCTGCTTGAGCTCCTCAATAAACGAACGGACGGTGCGAATTTCATGCCACACGGACCAGCTTAAATTTGTGATTCTCCGCCAACTTGACGGATTCCCACAGCACCTCCTTTTCGGGCGAGAGACTGGTGTGATTGGTGTACGGATTTTCTTCGAAGACGTTTGTGGGCGGCGGTGTCGAGTTCGTTGCATGCAAAGCCTGAGGTCAAGTGAAGACAAAGTGAAGAATTGATGAACGTTTGATGGGATCAGCTAAATGTGTGCCGCATCTGATGTGGCCATCCGTCGCTCTCTTCCAACGCCACCACGACGAATATTCGGAACGAGACAACTGCAGCATGGGTACTATTCTATCATCTCAGTCTGTTTTTTTTTTGCTCCATGCTTAATTTTTTGAGCTGTTCCCGCCATCCCCGTGGACCCCCATGTGCTCTAGGACCTGGATACATTCCTCACTCTGCGCTCCATCGGCAGTTATTCTACTCCGTAACTTGAAACGACGACTGTGCTTCCGCATGGATCGCGCTCCATTCTTTAACAACTATCGTTCCGACCGGAGCAAAGTCCGGTTGACTTTAGCCTCGCGATCTCTTTTCTCGGCGGCTTTCCAATTCTCGAATCGCTACACAATCTTTGAACACGCAGGGCAGATTCTTTTGTCTGCCTCCCCTCCTTTTCCAGCCCGATTCTTTCGTATTCGCAATTATATTTGAACAATTTCACATTCCACAAGCCCATCTCATGACCGCCATTTTCTTTTCTCCGTCTTTACTGCTCCAAGCAATTTTTTTTTGATAATTGTTTCTGTGACTGGTTCCGCGGAAGGAACCAACACGGTGCGCTGTACCTCCAGGAGGACAACTACGAGCACTACACCCCGCATCGGCTTCAACCGTGCGCCTATGGCCTCAAGGTTTGTCTGCTGATTATTTTCTCTGATGAAATTCAAATTTCAACTCGCTCTTTCTTCTCGCACGGGTTTTTTTATATTGCAGCGGCGTATTGTGCGACAATTCCCTTGCATTTACGTTACGACAACAATTGTTTCCTTAATTAGGCATTTCACATATTCGGTTTACTGATCTGCTCTTCCTAGGGCGGCACAGGGCGGCACCTGGGCGGACTTATTGTGTGATCTCTCCCTGATCACGATCGCGCTGAGGCGTCCAAAGATCCAATTGGGGATAATGTGATGATGTGATCGAAAAAACAATAAGGATGATCGTCCAATTGTGCTTGGCTGGCAGATGAGATGGAGAAAGCAGGTGGTATAAGGTGAGATCCCGATTCCCCTTTCCTTAACTAGCTCTCCCGCCTTTTCTTCGGGTCACCCATTCCTTTCCAAGCCAGCGCGCCCAATAATGTCGCTAGACAATAAGCTCGACGTGGAACTTAAAAACCACACACTAGCGGAGGATCAGGACTCTTCCCAGCCCAAAATGCCCCGCTGCAGGTCTGGCGCATCCTTGTCATCGTCCCCTCCCTTGAAGGCCTCCGACATTTCGACGGCGTCTTTATTTACCGCCCGAGCGTTCCCTCCTCCTTCTCTGACCGGCGTGCCCGTCGAGTACATTATCGACCAACTTCATAATCTTGCGCCGCACTACTGGGACAAACCAGATACAGCCGACTGCACTATCGGTATGTCGCCTTTCTGCTCGACCAAAGTCATGTATCTCACATTCCCATAGTTATTCCAGTACCACATCCACGCGGGAAGGCTGGTCCAACTTTTCCCTTGGATGCCCCCGTCTTCTCGATGTCCAGCGACTCGGGTTTAGGCCGGCGGGTTACAGAGCCTGCTCTGAACCATGTGCCTCGAATATCTTTGAAGGTAAATCATCCTTGGTTATTTGTCCAGGCCCATGCTGATTTTCTCTCCAGCTGCACATGGACTATCTATCTGCGCACTCTACCTTCCTTCGGGGATTGTTCAGCGGCGCGTCTTCCCTCGACCTCATCAGCAGCGCTTCCCTCTCCCAAGCACCGGCGCGACCTAGCCCCTCGGGGCAATTCACCGTCCCCGCTAACCGCCTCCCGCGACTAATGCCGTGCTCGCCGGACCATCCCATCCTATTCCTCCCCATTCCCGACCCGACGTCCATCCACCTGCTCGTGCACTGGATGTACTTTGGCAGCACCTCGTACATCGAGAACTCGCTGAACGACGGCTCGGTCGAGTGGGAGGGCATCGCGCGGAACGTCGAGTACCTCGGGCTGCCCGCAGACATCAAGGTGTTTCTCGGGCAGTGGTATGGGAACTGGCTGCACGCCGAGCGTGGGGGCCGGTACGGCTCCGACGAGGAGGAGGACGAAGAAGACGACGACGACGCCGAGACTGTGTATTACTCCGACGACGAGGACCAGTCCGACGACGCTGCGGACGCGTCGCCCGCGGTTGCCAGCGTCGATTTACGCGCTGCGATGGCCGCGGACGACACTGCCTCCGACGACGGGCCCAAACGGGGCAGGACCCGGACAGCGCGCCCGCTCTCCACATCCTCGGCACACAGCATCTGACCTTTCTCCTCTCTCCCTCTCCTTCGCCCAATCGGGCACTGCTTTCGGCCGCTGCTTCGCGGTATCCGCTCGCCATGTACATTCGCGCCTTCGCATCTTCGCACTTATCATTATTCATTCCGTCTTGTCCCCGCCTCCGATTCGGAGTGCCCACGCTCCCTTCATTCGACCTTGAGCGCAGTCTCATCTCAATGCATCGTGCTACGAGAACCCACTGCTACGATAGCCGAGCTTAATTTCAGCTGTACGTTATTCTGTCTGTTACGTCCAGGGATACCCTCACGGTGCAGCGATGTCGATACACGTACGATAGCCAGCAGTATAAATTAAATTGAAATAAACGCTGAGATCAGGAACAACCCCCACGCGAAGAACACGAGGCTCGCGTGGACATACAAGGCTATTACCCGTTTTGATCAGATCAAGATCAGACTTCGGTGAGCAAGACAATAAGACTTGGACAGGCAGAAAGATGGCAACGCCGTGACAAAAAGAACAAAAAGCCAAAACAAAAAGGAAGGCCTCCGCGTGCGTTGCATCTGAACGCAACAGTGTCAGTTCCGTGCTCGACAGACAAACAGCATTATGATCTGCTCCACACTTCCTTGTCGCAGGACTGCCAGCGGCCAGAAAAAAATCGGTGATAATTAGCGTGTTCTACGATGGAAGCTTGTACAAATTATATACGGACGCGGTTCCGGGAATTTCAAACACATTTTTTCAGGCAATTGCCGGTGATGCGAAGACCCGGAAACTGTTTTGGATCGAGCGGTTTCTGGGCGAACGACAGCTCCGGAGTGGGTGTTCCCAGATGCGTCGGCTGGCGAGGCGTCAGCGCGGACAAAATGCAAAACGTCGCCGGAACTCACGATATACCGCTTGCGGCGCATCTTGTTCCAGTCACAGGTTCGCAGCCACGGATGCTGCCTCACCTCGGCAGCTCCACGCGCCCCGAGGCGCGTGTTCGCATTCACCGTGAGGAGGCCCTTGACGAGCGCCTTGAGGTTCCGCCCCACGCGCACGCCGCCCGGCCAGCTCGGCGGCCCCGCCATGATCCGGTCCCATATCTGCTTGACCGCGACTGAGCCGCGGGGGGCGACATTCTTCTCCCTGCGCGGGGGTTCGAAGGGCAGCGCGCCGGTGGCCATCTCGTACAGAATCACGCCCGCGGACCACCAGTCGAGCGCGGGGCCGTAGCGGACGTCGGCCGGCTGGTTGTCCAGCGTGACGCCCTCGGGCGCCTGGTACGCAGCGGTGCCATCCCCGAGCCAGTTCCCGACGACGATGGGCTCGTCCGTGGCGGGGATGTCTAGCGCCGGGCCGAAATCACACAGGCACAGGTACCCGTCCGCGCCGACGAGGATGTTCGCGGGCTTGATGTCGCGGTTGACGACGCCGCTTTTCTCGAGGTGCTCCAGCCCGCACACGATATTCGCAAAGTAGAAGAGAGTCCGAGCAGGCGACAAGGGCGCGCCCATTATCTGGTCCAGCGTCCCGCACGGGCTGTACTCGAGCATCAGGTATACATTGCGGTCGTCGTGGAAGGCCTGCAGGATGCCTGTGACGAATGGATTCCAGCCCATGTTCACGAGGACGGCGCGCTCGCAGTTCCGGCGCGTGAAGTCAGCCTGGATTAGGTGGTGAGTAAACGATGGTAGACGTGTGGTACGTTAAGATCGCTTACGGTGTCCCACTGGCGGAAACCCTTCTTCCTCACGGCCTTGAGTGCAAATAATTTGGCGCCAGCAGAAGCTGCGGGTCCTCGCGTTCGGACGAGAAGGACGCGACCATGCGCTCCCATTCCTGCACAAGGCTTAGTGGCAGAATTTCGGGTGAAAGGAGGCGTACCAAGTGGTTTAATACATTCAAGATCACTGAGTTTGAGAGAAGGGCCCCGGGGGTCGACTGGACGCATTCCTTCCACGACGGGTAGGGGTAGCTAGGGACGTTTGAATATTCGTCTATACTCGAATTAGGTTGACCTACGGGATAGTGGAAGGGTTCCGGTCCTTCGTGCACGCCCTCGTAGTGCGATTTGTAATTGACACCAGCATGGAGACCTTGGCGAACTCTTTTGTGGTTATATCCGGTGGGAGGTTGCACGTTACGGTGAAATTTGGAATCTGTCATTTTCGACGCTCGGATGGACGGTGAAGTTCGAGTGGGGGCCATGGTACTCAAGGTGTAGAGGAGAAGCAAGATGTTCGCGAACTATATAGGTCCTGAGCCACTGATAGCCTCCATTGTTCTATAATGATCCAAAGGCCAAAGCGCAAGTCTCGGATGGCGCTTGGACCAGCAGAAAGCGCAGGGACATGTAGAGGATCCATTTATACGTTGGACCAGGAGTGAGGCCGCAGGCCCAGGGGAGTTGGGAGAGCGAGGAAAAGTTTGAAAGAAACTCGATTTTGTGAACGTGATCGCGCGTTTCGCTGAGTCATCTCAACTTTACTAGTACAGTTTTGTATCTCTGGCGCAGGAATGATCATTTTTTTTTTGGGTTGTTCGCACTGCGCTTTATTATGTAGCTCTTTCCGAGTCTCGCTCTCGCTTGGACCTGCTTGACCATCCCCGATAATTTCAGCTCACTGCTACCAGGTAGTGGTTAATTTTTAAGGGAACAGCGAGTCAAGGAAAATTTTCAGCAATTTACCTGTGGACGTTGCGCAAATGACCAGCCTCTTCCACTGAATTTCCCTTCAGGCGCGCTCCCAGACTCTAGGGATCCGGCCAAGGTTTGTTTGGATTACCTCAAAGCGTTATGCCCTCATACTTTATTCCCATGAATGGACGGCTACGATTTTTAATGGGCTCAAGCAACGGAAGAGAAGGCGGTGTTATTTAGTTGACCTTTGCAGAACGTCACAACACAACAGCGCGTCTCATCAAAGCCACACCCATTTTTAACGCGTTGTTTGCGTTTCTTGCTTTCTTCTCAACAACTTGCACCCCATCCGTTTCCTCCACTGTCTTTCGCAACCGGCGAACGCGGTCTCCTACCAGTTCCATGTCCTCGCATCTGCCAGTCTCGGGGCAGGGCTCCTTCCAGGACATTGCCACAGGAGCCCAAGTATCCGCCGCCACTCTGTCAGACCGACCACAGAAACGCAAGCACCAGGAGGATTCTGAAAACACCCCAAATGCAAAACGGTCCCGTCAAGCGTACTGTCCGGTGTGCTACTGCAAGTAAGCACTCTCGTCCGCTGCCGATGATTCAGAGCCTCACCTCGTCATGCACAGGTTTGCCACAACCGGGACGCGTAACAAGCACATCGGGATAAAGAAATGTAAGGCGGTGGCAAAGAGACGAGGGCTTCCCATTCCGACTTCATTCGAGGAGTCGAAGAACATGGACAGCCGCAATGATCTTCAGGCGTTTTCGGAGCAATTCCAGGCAGCAGGCAGCGCGGGATCTACCGCTCTGGTCGCCGGGCCCTCTGATCATCGAGCTCTTGCGACTGCTTTCCTTCCGAACGGCATCATGCCACCTTCAGTCCACAGTCCAGGCTCGGACGCCACGGGATCCCACAGCACACAGCAGTCTCCGGGCGCTGGTAGCGTGCTCCCGCTCACGCACGGCCATCGCCTGTTCCTTGAGCAACCTTCCCTCCCCGAGCAGCTTCAACCCAGCACCATTCCGATGGCCCTCCAGAGAAGTGCCTTCCTTCCCGAGCAACACTCGACATCTTCATCTGTGTACCCCCTCCAGCTTTCCCGCTCGACGTCTTTGATTCGGCCGCAGGACGCGTATCGGACGGGTTCTCTCCTGCGGGGTTCTGCGTCGTTCGGGGCCTTCGACGCTGAATCAGCGGCAGCCCGATCGTACGAGCAGTCTGTCGAGCCGGCGCTCGCCACCCAGCAGCCGCGTCCGCAAGGGCGGACGAGGGAGGATGTGGCTGCTTGGACGTCATGGTATCGTCAGAGTTGGAAGGATAACCTAGAGCGAGTGCCGAAGATACAGGTTCCCAGTCCCAAGGCAATCAGTGGCCCCTCCCAGATCCAGGATCCACCCAGCCCGCTCGCGCTCCAAAGCCCCAACCCGGCCCACGAGACCCCGCCACAGCCCTTGCAATGGATCCAATGCACCGGAAACAACGGGGCCGTCATGATGCCACCCTTCAATCCGCCGCGCGCCCAGCCCAACGCCATCGCGGGGCCTTCAAATAGGAAGAAGAAGAAGCGCCGCTCGCGGACGCCGGACTTTCAGTTTGAATCCATCCAGCTCGAGCAGGGGGGATCTTCGGTGGGCAGTTCTCCGATGTCAGAACCCCGAAACGAGCCGTTCGCGTTTCATCAGCCCCCGTACGCAGTTCAGGATACTGGCGCGATGGGCGAGGGCGTGTTGTTCCAGAACGAGTCCTTGGCGTTCGAGCAGCTCCAGTACGCGGCGCCGCAGGAGCACGCAGCACAGGACGCCGACGCGGTCTCTCAGAACGAGTGGGACACGCTCTATGCCCATGCCCAGCAGTTGCTATCCGCGGCATCAACCGAGTTCGTAGCGCAGGACACTGGCGCACTCCCTCAGAGTGACTGGGACGCGTTCTATGCACAGTTTCTGTTCCCAGAGACGTATACGGCCCCTGGGGTAGACGCCCAAGGTTCCGAGACGCAGATCGCGCCTGCAAGTTCACCCGCGCGGGAGACTACACCCGCTGCGGAGGCGAAGGAATCCGCAGAGGCTAGGGACGAGACGGACGAGGCCCCAGAGCTTGAAGAGCAGCTCCCCTTCGAGGAAGAACTCGAGCTGCTGTTGGCGTCCGAAGCGAAGAAGCCGTCCAGATGAGGTGCTGCCGCGCAGGACCGCGCGCTGGAGAATGGCGACGGAGGGTCGTCTGAGTCTGAATGGAGGTGGCCTGCTCCCACCCCGTGATATACGCCCTCTGGCGAGATTGGAGTACGGTAGTGCGGTAGATACGATGCACCCAGATAAATGCATGATATTTGATTGTAATTCAACTCTCAGACACGCAGGGCATCGACGCACACTTTGCGCTCCGGGACCGCCGCGTACGCGCGCACGATCTCCGCGTCGAGCCTGGCCCACTTGCGCAGCCGGTCGATGTGTTTGGCGTCGAGGTCGATGACGGCCACGGTGCCGTCCGGGACGCGGACGATGACGGAGCAGTCCTTGAGCGTCGCGGAAAGGAGGTACGCGAGGGCATGGTGGCGCAGGTGCGCGGAGTCGGCGGGTGGCAGCGAGGGGGCTGCGAGGTACGTCGCGATGAAGTCGGTCCATTCGGACATCGTCGGGTCGGGCCCGACGGGCGCACGGTCCCATAGGGCGGCGAGGCCCTCGATGTCGAGCGCATCGAGGGTCCGCTGCAGGTGTGCGAGGGTGCGTAGTACGGGGGTGGCTGTGAGGATCGGGAGCAGCGCCGATATTAAAGCCTCTTTGGGGTCCGTGGCGTCGTCGAGGAGATCCAAGATGCAGGATTGCTGAGACACGTTAGCGGGGATGTGATTCGAAGAGGAGAGATATACCTCTACGGGGCCGATTTTCTTCCCATGCACAAACACCTTGAGGTTGTTCATTGCACCGTCGCTGTTCATCCACGCATCCCATAAACTGCTCAGCGCATTCTTCACGCGCGATTCGTCGCCAGAGAACAGATCCAACGAACAGTAGCCTAGCGCGACAACATCTCCCTGCTGCGCCTTGAGATGAGAGTGCATACAGAATCGGCACGTCCGTGTCTTGATAGACCGTGTAGCATCCGACAAAAACGTCGGAGAGGGCAAAAAACCCCACTTTGGCTGCAAAGAAATCAGTCCAGGGACGTAGGAAAGATGTTGGGCAACACACCTTTATCTCAACCGCTATTATTTGGCCACCAACGAGGTCCGTAGCCAGCACGGCGTTTGAGCTCTTCACATCTATGTGGTCCGTGCGCCTCCGCTCCGCCGGGCGATGAGGTTCACATGCTGCCGCGAGCGCTTCCAGCCATGTCCCCGCGTCCTCTCCTACGACTACGGGCACCAGCCGCGGAAGATGGGCCCTGGGAATCAAGCGTTCGATAATTTCTTTCTGAAAATCGATAGTGAAGTCGATCTCCGAATGGTGGTCCTCGTCCTCGGACCCCAACACACGTTTCCTCAGGCGAAGGACAGTTCCATTGAAGGATGGGTTAGATGGACCCTTGTACGAGAACACGATGGTCGCGCCGCCTTCTGAAAGGTAAGACCAATCCGTCGGGAGAGTATCAGTGAGACTGGGGAACATTTCGTCGGTTCGTGATAAGGTTGCTTCCTGCCTTCATTCCAGTTTCTCCGTAGAAATCCCCTTGCATTTGCGCTGTCTCTTGAACCCAATCAACTTCGTCTGGATTTGACGGTACCAAGAGAAAGAGAAAGATTTGCCCTTGGCTGTGTTTCTAGGACTGCTCGTAGTTTCCGACTCTCTTGGTTCTGCGCTCCCCCTCAACGACTACAGTCTCTAGGTTAGGCGAAATGGGGCTCTCAACAGATGTGTCCTGGTCTAGCCTCATGCAAGAAGGAAGGGTCATAATCAAGGGGCGACCACTAAAATGATTTCCATTTTGTCGGAAATTTGTAAAGTGCCTTATAAGAAGCCCACGTGATAAGAACCTTATCAGACCGAGATAAGATAAGGCTTCGGCGGATAAGCGGCTTGTAAATCAGGTCGACTTCTTAAAAGTAATCTGCCTTCTCATAATCTTCTTATAGGCTAGTAAGTGTCTGATATATTGGATCAAATTCTTACAAGTCAGCCGCTTTCTTATAATCTTCTTATAGTTCTACAGGTATATACGCAGTCAGAACGAAACACGCACCCTGCCCTGTGGCGAGGGCTCCGTTCGGACACAGCGCGGAGCATACACCTGACTGGCAGGGAATCTGCTTGTCGCATTTTATTTTTGAGTCTGATTTTGCGTACTCAACAGCGATTCCCGAGGGGAGACCAAGCAAAGAACATACCGACGGGCCCGTAGACCTTAATGGAGACGCACAGGCTCTCGCTGAGGAGGCTGCGGGAAGGCATCAGCACGCGCCTCGAGTAAAAAAGAAAAGAAAAGTACATCATGGTCCGCAGATCCCCTGGTAGTTGGGCAACCATGGTGGACATAGAGATTTGATGTGGTGGTGGTCCTTGAGGGAGTGTGGGGGAGGGGCCAGGCTTGCGACGGAGGATCGTGAGCGAAGTGAAGAGAAGGCGAGAAGGAGGAAAGGCGCACCTGCCAGGGGCACTCCCAGTCGAGCATGATGGGGATGGCGCCGAAGGTGGAGGACAACTACGAGATATTCGTGCGCGAGCTCGAGGAGTAGATATTTCAATAGGCAACGCAGCTGAGTTGCATCTGGAGTTCTGCCTGAGCCACCTGGAAAACCAAACCAGTTCAGCACCTCCGTTTTGTATCACACTGCGAAACGGTACCCACTGCGGGAACGAGACCCTACCGTAGTGCCCGCGCCGTGTCGAAAGGACGTGGGGCGCACCATCAAGCACACCACGTGCGGCGTCCGCCATGCAACACCGGTTCGAAGAGTCGACCATAACGTCTAAATTGGCCACACCCTCAGAAACCCCTTCAGCCGCTGGCACCTCAAGGTTCGTGCGACGGCCGCCTTGCACTCCGCATCGAGCCGCAGCTCCACGTTGCAGTAACGCTCCGCCGAGCCAACATCCTGCTTCCACTGGTGCAGCACAAGAGCCTTGTTCACCAACGGCAGGATGATTGACGGGATCTGTGGACATGAGTCAGTGGGTGATAGCAAAGAGAAAGGATCATCCGTACTTGAGCTTCTCGAGCTCAACAGCACACTTGAACTTCTCGACAGCATTCACAAAGCGCTATGGAGAAGTCAGTAGCGGTATAACGGTACATACGACGACCAAAGTAGCATACTAGCAGTTTTTGGCCGTGTGGGGAAAGCCTTCAGCGTGCGGCGAAACGTCGCCAAGCTCTTCGCCAGGTTCCTGCTCTTGTACCATGCGACCGTGAGCGGGATGTGGCTGAACACAGTTCTTGGAATGCGTGGAGCTAGAATATGGTCAGCGCGGATGCGGCTGAGGAAGGATGGCACAAACCTTCTGCAGTGCGCCATTGACGACATCGAGCTTGCCCCGGCCGACGATGATCTTCTTCCCTCGTAGAATGCGAGCAGTGACTCGAGCTTCGGAGGATGCTGGGGCGGAGGCTGGGGGCAGTGTCAGTGGGTACGAAATGGAAAGATATATTAGCGTACAGCGCGCCCGAGGGCGACATGCACCCCAGCGTCAATTCCCCGTGGGGTGGTCTCGTAGCCACGTAAGTGGAGCATCCAACGGTCATAAGCTACAAATTGAGGCCTTGCCAGCCGTCCTGAATGTGAGGTGAGCATTAATAAAATCAAAGAAAATAGAGACACATGGAGAACTTGCTAAAGAGCATGTGTTGCGGCCGCCAAAGCCGTCAAGCGCACCACAGCAGGCCGACGACATTGACGAGCGTGGACCACAGACTGGAGAGGACACCTCATCAAGACCACTTATAGCAGTCCGACTTGATGGCTTCCCTTCTGGGATTGGAACCGAGGAGACCGTCTGCAGGAAGGACGTCAGTATGCGAGAAAAGAGAGAAGCAGGGCAACACCGATAGCGAAGCAGAAGTCAGTAAAGAATCATTTCGAAAAAAACGACACATAGTCGTAGGAGACAACCAGAAACTCCTAAGCGAGATTGGGTTCTGGAGGACTGTCAAGAGTGGGAGCTAAGACACTATCGAGAGTGAGGGCAAAGACAGCCGCAACCCGAAAGTGCAGGCCGTCAAGAGCGGTACGGCGATGAGTAGGGTGTGAGACAACGCCGCTTGAAACGAGCGCAACAATACCAAATAAGTGCACGGATAAATTAATTTCTCTTCTTCAGTCTAAAATACATATCCGCATCTACGACGTCCATGACCAAGTAATCCCCTTGCCGGTCAAACGCTGGAGCCAATACAGCGCCCCGAATGATGGAACGCACAAAGATGAATTCCGACTGCTGTTTGGGCCTTGCTCGAACCCGGATGAGCTTCAAGGCCTTGTCTTTGGCGGAGAGCAGACCGAGGGGAGCATCCAGAGGCTGCACGAGAGCCAGAGGATGATATACTTTTTTCTTCTCATCTGGTTCATCGTCCACGGATATCTTGAAGAGATAGATGAGTTTGACGAAGATATCTCCGTTGGCTGTTTTGACCAATGCACCGTCATACCGGGGACGGCCAAAGAACTTTGGATTACATCTCAAGTAATCTGCTGCATCCTCCCAACTGGCCAAGGACTGATAAAAGACCTTCAGGAATTGAAACGGTGCGATCTACAATCATACATGATTCAGAGAATGTCTGGAGATATTACTCAGCTTACCTTCTGCTCCGCCAACAAATTCACGCGTCGTCCACCCGGAAGTGCATATCCATAAATAGGTAGGTTTGTGGATAAGAATTCGGACAACCGGATTCGGAATCTTTGAAATGCTGCATCATTAGCAATCATCTGTTCTTCCAGCTCCTTGAAAGTGATCGATGGGCGCTTGGCCCCCATCACCACATTGTCGGCGAGCTGTTCAGCATCTCCAGGTTCAACGTCTGGGTCTGCAGGTTCATTGTCGGGGTCTTCACGATTTTGTTGAGCAAGCTTATCCAGATCGTCCAACTGGTCTCGTATGAATTTACCAACCAAGCGGCGGTGCTCTGCTTTGAGTATCTGCTAATTTGTTAGTCGGAGCCTTCAATGCTTTTAGTTGCCAGTACCTGCGGCGCGACATCTTTGAAATTAGTCTGTCGAAGATATGTGTTCCATGGAGACGCATGCATCGCTTCGTCGATCTTGGTACCAAAATTCCGGGATACACCTTTGCGTTCAATGTCGTCGAAGGCATGAGTATGTGAATGGATCTTTGGAAAATTCCAGATCTTATCCCCCAAGTCCTCTGTCTTATCACATTCATGGATGTACAACTATTGATAAATGAGCAACGGAGGGAGACGGGACTAAAAGCAAGTACCTTCAGAAGGCGGTCAAAATTGAGTAGTTCTTTTCGTCCTTCTGCAATCGTTTCCATGGTGTGTAAATTCAATGTCACATAAAGACTGAGTTCTTGATAACTGCGAACTAATTGAAGAAGCAGTACATCGATTTTTGCCACCAAGATATCGTGGCAAGCCAGTATCATCATCCGGGAGATGTCTTTGTGTTTGGTGCCATCATTGAACGCTATTGACATTACCGAGTCAAAATGACTGAGGTTACACCAACGAGGAAGGGCCGCAAAACTTCAACAGGGTCAATGAGGGATAGAAAGACATAAATGCGACATACTGCTGATCAATTCGGGCTGCAATTCGGCCGGGTCGTCTCTCAGCATGCTTCTTCACCCGCTCAAAAAGATGTCTGTACCAGAGCCCAGCAGAATAAGCATGAAGATGCTCGAAAGAGGAGGCTTGATGCGGGTCTGAGTGAGTGATTTCCCAGAATACGTTCTAAAAATTGACGTCAAAAAGGTCTGATAAAAAACGGAAGCCACATTAATTGACATACATCAACGTTCCGTAGGCCATGATCTTTCAGGAGTTGTTCTCGGACTTCAGCGTTGAGGCCAGAATTCCGAGCTCCATCAAGGATATTCTGTGAATCTTCACTGGTTCGATGAGTTGGAGTTTGAGTCATATCAGACTGATCCTCATTCTTGATGTAACAAATTGGGCACGGATAATTGGCCTTAAGGCCCCGAATTAGGGTCATCACGCAGCTAAAGAAGATGTCTTGAGAAGTATTTTGTGGACAAAAACTCAACTTACGCCTCTTCGTAGTCGGACGCCAAGATCAGGATCATCGGAAAAAGACATCGGTTCTGTCCATCTCCGCATTTGATCCAGACCCCCGTTTTCGACGCCAGTACTATGGATTCCAAAAGGCAATAAAAGGACCTGTGCCACACAGCGTTCTTGAAGTTGGCGTAAGCAGGTTTCCCGGATTCTGCCTCGTCCTCAACCACCTTTACAAAGAAAATCAGCAAAAATGGAAGTGTCTTGGTCGACTAGAAATTTACCACAGGAAGCCATCCTACAATCTGGCCGCCGCCCCAGTCCGAACTATTTCTGAGACTCACAACCAGATTTGCTAGCCGGGCAACTATGGGATAACCCTTTTGGGTACCAAAGGAGGACAGTTTGGCCTTATCTGCGTAAATAATATACGGACAAATCTTATGGTCACGACCTTTCGGTAGCTTTGACTGCGAATACATAAGGCAAGAAACCCTCTGATAACAAGGTCACAGACATACCTGTGTCTGCCACATAGCATCTGCTGTCCACGGTTCTGTAATAAAACGAACGTAATGTGAACCATCAAACTTGTACGCCTTCTCAGCATCCCAGACAAAAAAATCGGCAAGATGCGGATCCTGCACTAAATCCAATGTCCACTGCCATAGCGGGCGAGCATACATCTCAAATGTCTGTTCTGTACCTTTGTAAGGTACAGACACATCGAACCTCTGGAACTACAAAGGAAACCGAATCACGCTAAGCAAAAGAGACACTGAACGTTCCGCAGACTCACCTCAGTGCACTTCTTTGAGGCTAAATCCCACTGCTTATCCATGTATGCATGGTTCAGTAAGGTAAATTCGCTAATATTTTCTGGGCAGCGCCGAATGAGAGAGATGAGTGTGTTTATCTGGCCTCGGTTCATCATGACGTCCTGCGCAAATTCCGAGACCTCGAAATCCAGCCTTGTGCGGAAGGGAATCCAGGGTTCGATGCGGGTGGGAGGCCTACGGTCTGGTCGGAGACAAGAGACACGATATTCTTCAAAACTCTGCTTGATTGGTTCACGTTCACTGCGAGGATGAAAAATTCGTTTGATATCGTTGAGGGCAGGGCCAACGCGGTTGGGCAGAGCAGGTGGTAAGGGTGGGGAAAATGGTGTGGCCAATCCATGATCCCCAAGCTCAGGAAGTTCATCGCCAAGGCCAACAGGGAGTTCAGGGAAAGTCATAGGAGATCTGGCCAGGTCGCGCTCTGGTGAAGGTTTCCGGTTTGATTCGTATGCCCTGAATTCAAATTTCATTGGTGAGTGGTAGATATGGGTCCAGGGGTGAAGAAGTAGTACGGAGTTTGAGAAATTCCGCAGCTGGTAGACACTCAGTTCCGTTATCAGTGACTTGGTAAGGATTCTCCCTTAGTTTTTCGCAATGTGTCTGCGAATTGGTCGCTTCGCTTTTGAAGCTCCCTCTGTCGTCGCTTGTCTGCACAAGCCTTTCGATGCTGAGTCAGGCCCTGCGGCGTGAACTTTTCATGGCAGTACTCGCACTCCTTAGTTTGTGCCATGGAATGTTGGATATGAAGAAAGTTGAGTCAGCCGTACAAAGTTGGAAGTGGGCGTGGCTTATGGGCTATATCAAGCACTTCGACGGCCGTTTCAAGGACAGAGCTCTCTATGTTGGCTGGGTTGATAGCAAGTCTGGCGAACCAGTTGATGACAAGGATGTTAAGGGTCGCTATCAGAAGGATATCCTGCCACTGGAGCACGCGGGTGTTCATTTGATAGGTATGTCCGTTCATATATTTCACTCACACTTGACTCACAGCTCGACAGAACCCGAGCTCTTCCGTGGGTACAACCCGAAGAAGAAGGTCGTCAACCAGGAGATTGAGCTCATCTACGATCTTGAGCCCCTCGAAGTTGTCCAATCCGGCACACAAGTTCAAGCTTCAACATGGCGACAAGTGCAATATCTGGGCAGGGGAGGGCAGACAATGGTTCTTCAAGCTCAAGAAGGGGGCGCTGGTGTTCGTGCCGAAGAGTTTCTCATTCAGCCGTACGGTCGGTGGACAGATCCCCAGCGGATGGCATGCTGGACGATATGGTATCCCCGACGACATCATCGCCCAGGCCGATCGGACCACGCTATGGGCTCTTGTTGCCACGGCCAAAGCTCTCAACATGTCCGGGATTACTGATCCATACGAGCTGTACAAGCATGTCCATCCTTCCGAAGTCAGCACCTCCCTCGGTAGCGGCATGGGAGGCACGATTAGTATGGGGAAGATGTTCAAGGATTGTCGGGACGAGAAGGACGTGCAGAACGACATTCTTCAAGAGACGTGCGTTGGATCCTTACCTCCTAGACAGTGAACTGACGGTATTTTGGTCCAGTTTCATCAACACTACTGCTGGCTGGATAAACTTGCTTCTCATGTCCTCGAGCGGCCCTGTGAAGATCCCCGTCGGAGCGTGGTTAGTACCTTCCCTTTATTCTTATTTATTGGGTTTAACTAAAAAAAATTCAGCGCTACCGCTCTGCAGTCACTCGAAATTGCCTCCGACACAATCTTGTCCGGCAAAGCAAAGGTCATGATTGCGGGAGGTTTCGACGATCTCAGCGAGGAAGGCTCGTACGAATTCGCCAATATGAAGACCACCAGTAACGCCGAATCTGAGTTCGCGATGGGCTGTGAACCGACGGAGATGTCTCGTCCCGCTACGACAACACGTGCCGGGGTGTGTGGCATCTTTATTGTGATCCCAGTCCACCTGACCGTTATGCTTCCAGTTCATGGAATCTCAAGGTACCAGTGTGCACATTGTGATGAGTGCGAAGACAGCGTTGGAGCTTGGGGCTCCTGTTCACGGTATCCTCGCCTTCACTTCGACCTCAACGTGCGTACTTTCTTTTTCTTCTTTTACATACACTGACATATTATACTAGCGACAAGGCTGGGCGATCTATTCTGGCCCCTGGCCTTGGTCCTCTTATGGTCGCCAGAGAAGTGTCGTCCAAGCATCCTCTTCCTATCCTTGATCTGGCGTACCAATCTCGCCAACTTGCATTCCGTCGCACACAGATCTCACAGTGGCTCAGCCACGAACACTCCCAGCTTCAACTCCGCAAGACGCAAGGGGAACCTGTTGATGACGAGTATTTCTCATCCCGAGTTGTGGACATCCAGAAGGAGGCCGTCCAGCAGGACAAACATGCTCTGTCGATGTCGGTGTTCTGTCTATTCATGGTACGAGCACGAAGGCCAATGTTAGTTCCGTTTCTTCTATCCTGTTACGCTAGCTCACTAGGACAAAATAGGAGGAGAACGAGACCCGCATTTGGAATGATATCTTCACTTCGATCCACCGCACGCCAGGTAACGCCATGCCGATCATGGCACAGAAGAGTCTCCTTGGTCATTCGAAGGGAGGATCGGCTGCGTGGCAGATGGTAGGACTGATCCAGACAGTCACAACTGGCATCGTTCCCGGTAACCGGAACAGCGAGTGAGTTGTTTGCTTCGTTGGGCGCGGCTGTTCATCCTGATATCTTTTCAGCAATATCGATTCGCACTTCAAGGACCGACGATTCCTTATATTCCCGTCTAAGTCCATTCACACCGACGGTATTCGTGCTGGAGTTATGGTTCGTGCCTCTTGCTTGAAATCGACGACTACGCGTTCTGATGCACCCCCAGTCCTTGTTCAGATTCGGCCAAGTCGGCGGCACAGCCGCCATCGTCAACCCCCGATACCTCTTTGCCACCCTTGAGCAATCTTACTATGATGCATACAAGCAGCGTCACGCAGTCCGCGCCCTACAGTCGTACAAGTCGATGAGCGAGATGATGATCAAGAACGAGCTCGTCAAGATCAAGGAGGCTCCTCCTTACAACCTTGAGCTGGAAGCACTGGTTCTCCTGAACTCGCTGGCCAGGGCAAGCCTCGACGTCAAGACTGAGTCCTATACATTCAAGGCTGGTCTGGCGTCAAAGCTCCCCATATTCTATCTTGGCTGAGCAAGGCTACCCTCGATATCATTGGGCTCGCAGGCAAGTTGCAATATATTTTGCAAGGTCTACATTAACATTTCTCTACCCAGGTTTCAACTATCATTTCAACTCCCTTAGCTCTGAGAACAGTGAGCTCGGTGCAGCCTTCTCCGTCATTTTCCAGTCCGGGATGAGGATGAACTTCATTCGCATGCTTCAAACTTTCATCCCCGCTTTCCAGTTCATCGTATGTACATCCCAAGACACACCATGCGGGGCTGATATTTTGCACAAGCCCACCAAATTAGACTCATCTATGAAGGCATCCCAGGCCACCATGATGAAAATTGGGCGACAGCTCCTGCAGGCCAGCAAGAACGAAATGGCCGAGAATGGGACCTTCGAGAAGGGGCGCTCCCGAGATCTTCTTTCGCTGCTGGTCCGCGCCAATACCGCGAAGGATATCGCGGCCACCCAGAGTCTTTCGGATGAAGATGTTCTAGCGCGTAAGTTCCTTATTGTACGAACTAGTGTCGCCGACAAACCAATCAAATAGAGGTGCCGACGTTCCTGGTCGCGGGCCACGAAACTACAAGGTGGCCTTACTTTTTATGTGCGTTGGATGATTGACTGAGTTGTGCAGCACGGGCACAACATGGGCGCTATTTGCTCTCACACAAAATATCGCCGCGCAAACGCGCTTATGGGAGGAGCTGCTTACCGTTTCGACGGACAATCCTACCATGGACGAGCTCAACGCGCTTCCGTATCTCGACTGCGTTGTGCGCGAGACCTTGCGTATACACGCCCCCATCCCTTCAACCAGTACGTGTGCCGTTGACAAACCTTGAGCACCGCTAATGCCTTTCGTAGTCCGCGAGGCGACGCAGGATGATGTGGTTCCGCTGGCCGCGCCGTACACAGATCTCAACGGCACCGTCCATGAAACCCTCAGGTGAGCATTCCCATTCATCGCCGCGCCTCGGCTGATTGATTTGATTCAAGGGTGAAGAAGGGCCAAACCATGTTCGTGTAGTTTCGTCTCCTACTGCGTACAGGTGACTCACTATCAATGAAGCATGATCCCCATCCTCGCAATGAACCGCGACAGGGCAATCTGGGGTCCGGATGCAATGGAGTTCATGTGTGTTACATACTCTGCATGGTTGTGAGGCTAACCCGCATCTCCAAACGCTGGGAATCCCAGTCGATATCCAACTCTATTCCCGGCGTGTGGGGCCACATGCTGACCTTCCTCGGTGGGCCACGAGCCTGCATCGTGAGTCTGTCCCCCTTCCAGCGTGGCGTACGCTCATAATAATCAGGGATACCGCTTCTCCCTCGTTGAGTGAGTCCCATTCCGCCCATGAAAATATATAGACAGACCACTAACTGTCACTCCAGAATGAAAGTCCTACTCTTCACCCTCGTCCGTGCCTTCGAGTTCGAGCTCGCGATCCCCGTGTCCGACCTCGGGAAGAAGTCCTCCGTTGTGCAGCGCCCGATTATCCGGAGCCAGCCTGAGGCAGGGAACCAGATGCCGCTCCTGATCAAGCCGTATGTCCGTTCGTAGTAGGTTGTAAATTTATTGCCAGTTGTATAGTATTAAGTGGATATTGGAATATAATACCGGTTGGGTTTTCAGTCATTGTATAAGCTAGCAGACTCGAGTACGAGTCGCGTGAGAAAAGGAAAGAACGCCCACAAATCTAACGAGTCTGGACTCGCAGTTTCGTGGGTGTGGGGGGAAGAGCCTACAGCTCTTCTGCTTGGCTGCCTACGGCGGCTGGATAAAGGAGGCGATAGGGGAACACACCGGGTGCCCGTCGCGAGGGGAAGCTCAGCTCCGAACGGAAGAGGGGACTGAGTGCGCGGAGGAGCCTCTGGGGGAAAGGCAAGACGCGCCAAAGGCACGAGCCAACCCTACCACCCCAGAGCGAAAGCTTGCCACAGTTGGTGAGTGCCTGCGGCGCGCGCCGGCTTACTCCACAAGAACTGCAGTGAGGGCGGAGGGGATTAGGATAGAGGAAGTACGAAGAGCAA
Source organism: Mycena maculata (assembly GCA_029448575.1). NCBI lineage: Eukaryota > Fungi > Basidiomycota > Agaricomycetes > Agaricales > Mycenaceae > Mycena > Mycena maculata. The sequence continues at coordinate 66,575 of JARJLG010000085.1, read as the reverse complement.
GGAAGATTTTGAATTGCAAGAGAGGTTGTAAGGAAGGTGCGTAAGAAAGATCGGTGTAAGGAATAGAATGGTGGTGAGGATCAATAGCTCGTTGTCGGCGCTGTGAATAGGCGTGCCGTTCGCTATGCAGAAAACATTGAATGCCTTCGTAACTTCCTCGGGTATGATTTTGTCTAAGGACCAGAGAGCAAACCAAGCATCAGGGCAGCTCGTAACAGGAGCTGAAGAAGTAGCCGGTCGCTCGGGCGGATTTGCGGAATGGAATGTTACGGAACACCGAAGCGAATCGAGTTGGATCTGTCCGTTGCGACTCAGCGAGTACATCGAGTACGAAGCAGTGCAAGGAGGGTAAGAACGCGTTGGCATAGTCAAGGGGAGAAGGAAGGATAAGGGTAAGAAAGGCAGCGAGATGGCCAGGCACGGTCCATGACATGAGGTGTTTCTGCTCGATCGTGGAGGTGTGCCCAGGATCGGTGCATTGAGTGTCAGCATTGGCAGGCCAGAGGAGTTCATGACTTCGGGGTGAAGAGGAAGGTCGTGCAAGGAAGAGTAGAAAACGACGATCTCTACAATCTTCTTCACCGACTTCCTCTCATCGTCATTGGCTTCCGGTCACCCTGGTCGACATTGGAGGGGTCCTGTGGAAGGTTGGTCATGGCTGAATACTTAGGTATGGGGAGAAAACGTAGAAAGAAAAAGGACGAGATTCGTCCATCGTGGACGCGGAGAAGGAAACATGTGATGACATTATCGCGTCCATCTCCGCCTTTGTCCTTTCAAGTCTCTGGGCGTCAAGTCCAAGGGAGCTGCAGCTGCGATGCTGGATATCGAAATCCTCAACGACGATGAGACCAGGGCGCCTGCGGTGACGCTGCACAGGGATGCCAAGTCGGCTGCTGACTCAAAGGGCGTGTCCAAAGTCTTGATCTCTCTGAGCCATTCAGAGGTGAGCTTTCTTCATATCTTTTCAGAGCCAGGTTTAATATTTGCTTAGACAGCGGCAATTGTGTTCGCCCAAGCGACATCTTCCTGAACTTTTCTTAGTGCTCGGGGCTGCTCTCTCTACTACATCATTTTGAAATACATCAAGACGCTTTCTTGTATACATATAATCGATAGACTTCAATAGAATTTCCACTTTCATGTTCAGTTTCAAGGCCATTGCTCTATCAATATGTGCCAGCTTGCCGACGTAGGAACGCGAATAAGTGGCCTTGAGGAAAAGCTTGTTCATGTTAGATTCCAGACATGAACAGTGTTAGCCAGAGGTTAGGGAAATAAAAATAAAAATCTTGGCTGGCCACAGGAATTGAACCCATGTAGGACACATTCCAATGGAACGTTCAAGAGGGCAATTAAGGCGCATCCTAACACCTGTGCCAGCTTTACGACAGACAAAGGTGAATAAGATAATGATTCAAGCAAAGAGGGTCCTCACGTGGGCGCGAAACAGGAACCGATTGCAATCGTGGGAATGGCTGTCAATATGCCAGGCGCGCCGAGCGCGCGAACTTTGGGAGGTTCTCGCAAACGGCATCAACACTATTTCAGAGGTACGTTGAACCGCACTGTTCTGTGCTCGTTTGACTAACCCAGCCATTTACTGTTTTTCTAGATCCCTGAGCACAGACTCAAAGTCGAGGATTATGGCCGGAAGCACACTGGGAATTTTCTCGACAATGTAGACGAATTTGACAATCGTTTCTTCAAGATTAGCCTGAGGGAGGCGAAGAGCATGGACACGCAGCAGCACATCTTACTGCATACCGTGTACGAAGCCCTGGAAGACTCAGGTTATGTTCCTAATGCGTCTCGCCCCGAGACGATTGGATGCTACATTGGCGTAGCGACGGGGGACTACATCCAGAACCTGAGTGATGAAATCGATGTTTACTACAGCACTGGTGAGTCAAGTATTAATTAATTTATCCGCAGGATGTTCACGGGAAGGACGCAGGCACTTTGAAAGCGTTTCTCAGCGGCCGGATTTCATTTGCGATGCGGGCCCTCTATCGTGGTGGATACTGCGTGTTCGTCCTCGAACGTGGCACTCTACCAGGGCGCTCGTGCGCTCATGAACGGGGATTGTGATGCTGCGCTGGTCGGTGGTGTGAATACTGTTTCCAGCCCCGATGTACGTCCAATTTTCTGTCCTTTTAATAAAAACTTATGTGCGATCCAGATGTTCCTCGGCCTGGACCGCGGCCACTTCCTCAGCCCTACCGGCCAATGCAAGGCTTTCGATGTGTCCCCCGATGGCTACTCGCAGAGTGAAGGCTGCGGGATTTTCGTCCTTAAGCGGCTCAGGGACCCGATTTCGGAGAACGACAATATTCTTGGCATCATCCGGGGCATCGAGGTCAACCAGAGCGGCCTCGCGCACTCCATCACGTACCCGCACGCCGCGACGCAGGCCACGCTTTTCCGCAAGGTCCTCGACACCTCCGGCATCGACGCCAGCCGTGTCAATGTTGTTGAGGCGCACGGAACAGGCACACAGGCCGGGGACCCGAACGAGGTGCAAAGCCTGCGCAGTGTGCTCGCTGTGAAGCACGCGCCGAATAACCCGCTGCACATCACATCTGTCAAGGCGAATATCGGGCACCTGGAGGCAGCATCAGGCGCCGCGCAGCTCGCCAAGCTGCTGCTCATGCTCCAGCACAGGCTCATCCAGCGTCAGATCTCGTTCAAGACGCTTCATCCCCTCATCGCCCCGCTCCACCCGTCCCTGGCAAAATTGGGATGGCCATGGCCGGACAGGGCCTCCACGCTGCCCCGCCCCTGCACCCCGCCTCGCACGACTACTTCGGCGCACAGTCAAACCCGGGCAACCAGCTCTACGTCGGCAACGTGCGTCTCCCTTACCCTTACCCTATCCCCCAGCACGCTTATACTCCGACGTAGCTCCCGTACCAAGCAAGCTGGCAGGACCTCAAGGACCTGTTCCGCGGCGCGGGGCACGTCATCCGCGCGGACATCAACCTCGCTGCAGATGGGCGTCCCAAGGGTTCTGGCACCGTCACCTTCGAGACGGCGTCGGACGCCATGTCGGCGATCAGTGTGTCCCATCTATTGCACCTCTCCTCCCTCATGTTAACCGTGTCCTCCCCAGGGATGTTCCACAACACGGACTGGTACGGCCGCACCATCGAGGTCCGCGAGGTATGTCTTTTTCTCTTCCTTGCGTGAAGCGGTGTGTTCATTCGCTGTAGGACTGATACGCAGGCCCCGCCGCGGAACGCGGCGGGCTGCGCGGCATGCGTGGCGGGCTCGGGTGGGGGCTGCGCGGCGGCGGACTGCGTGGTGGTGGGCTGCGCGGTGGCTTCGAAGACGACAACATCGATAAGACGCACACGCCATGGGTCCCATCGCACGAGGGGATGACGTGCATGGCGCTCCTAAACAACTTTGGCGCGGCAGGGTCGAATACCCCGCTGGTCCTCGAGGAACACATCAAGCCCGCTGCCGCGCGCCCCATCACCAACGATATGGCTTTTGTCTTCGGGCTGTCCGCCAAGATTGTCCCTGCCCTCGAGGAGCTACGTACGAAGTACATCGACTGGCTCCGCAGCCCTGCGTCCGCCGACGTCCCGCTATCGGACATCGCGTGCGCCGCGACCGCCCAGCGGCAGATCTACGGCTGCCGGATCGCCGTTTCCGCGAGCACCAGGGCGGAGCTGGTGGAGAAGTTGGGGAGCGCAACCGTCGTTCAGCCCTCGAACGACCCTGCGCAAGCGGTCTTTGTCTTCTCCGGCCAGGGCGGGCAGTATATCGGCATGGGACGCAAGCTGTACGATGAGTCCCCGGTATTCCGCGGCCGTATCGGTGAGTGCCATGCGATCCTCACCACGCCGGGTTTCCTGATATCCTTCCCATCCTTCTAGGGGATACGGACGGGAGCAGCTTGACCGCGTTGGAGGAATCCGAGGCGTATCAGACTGCTATCTTCGCCTTGGAATATGGTCTCGCACAGCTATGGATATCTTGGGGTTTGATACCGGCTGCGGTTGTCGGGCACAGGTACGTCTGCATTGTCCCCGCTGAGATTAAAAGCTTAAGCAATCTTTTACAGTCTTGGTGAGTATGCCGCGCTCGTCATCGCCGGGGTCCTTGCGGTGAAAGATGCCCTCTTGATCGTGGCCCACCGCGTCCGCTTGATGGTGCAGAAGTGCGCCTTGGATTCCACCGCGATGATCGCCGTCAATCTCGGTCCCGAGGCTGTCAAGGGTGCCCTGCGTCAGTCGGGCGATTTCTCCAACTTGACCATCGAATGCTACAAGCTGTCGACTGCGTGCTCTCAGGTTCCATCGTGCAGCCCCAGGCGTTCAAGGTGCATCTCGACACTGAAGTGCAATCCAAAAGTGCCCTCATTTCCGTGCCCTTCGGGTACCACAGCCGCCATGGCGCCGCTACTGGACGACCTCACCGCGGTGGCAAGACGTTTCACCATCCGCCCGCCGACCATCCCGATCATCTCCGACGTCCTCGGCGACGTCGTCCTGCCCGGTGACGCCTGTCTTCACCCCCGAATACATCTACCCCGGGCCCGCTTCTCCTGGGAGGTAAGCATCCACTCCCTTCGCTCCCGACTTGTCTCATTATTTCACAAGGATGGTCCTTCGGCGGCGTCGTCGCCTACAAAATCGCCCTCCAGCTCACCAGCCGGGGGACTCAAGTCAAAGGGATCCTCCTCATCGACTCGCCGAGCCCGATTAACTACACCCCGCTCTCCGACTCTCTCCTCGACACCGTCATCGCCGTCGACGCACACTCGGAGCTCAGCTCGTCAAGACGCAGTTCTCCACCAACGCAGCGTCGCTGGGCAAATACATCCCGCACGCGACGGTGAGCGTCTGCCCGCCGCTCGTCCTCCTGCGCTCGAGCCAGGGCGGCAAACCTGAAGACAAGAGAGGGCGCAAGAGCCCGATTTTGAGAAACCGCATCAGTGCATGGGAATGTGTTGCAGAATCAGCACTGTGCGGACAATGCAAAGGCAAGGAGGGGTACATCGCTGTTCTCCCCCCTTCCTCCTCCTTCTCATCGCGTGCGCAGCATCCCCCCGGACCAGCAGCACGCCATCTTCGCCGGCAAGCAGCTCGAGGACGGCCGTACACTCTCTGACTACAACATCCAGAAGGAATCGACCCTCCATCTCGTCCTGCGTCTCCGCGGCGGTATCATCGAGCCCTCGTTAAAAGTGCTTGCCAGCAAGTACAACTGCGACAAGCAGATCTGCCGCAAGTGCTACGCTCGTCTCTCCCCTCGCGCGACCAACTGCCGCAAGCGCAGCTGCGATCACTCTGGCCGTGCGTCCCTCTATTCGTTCATTCGGTTCCTCGCTGACTTGCTTTGCAGTAAGAAGAAGCTCGGGTAGTATACTACCTACATTATGCCCATGTCCACCCTTGAATGCATTTGTTTTTATGCGCGTGTCCCTCTTTAGTTGTCCGGCGCCTCGCGCTACACGCCGCTCCTCCCCCTCTACGTCTTCTGCTGTGAATATGGCCCCAACGCACGTCGTCGACCTGGAGCAATAGTACTACAAGGGCCCCGAGTATCGCGCCCGCTCCGACTTGCACAACCTCAGCCGCGCTGAGGGCGTCCGAACACGCGAACCTGACGCCCGAAACAACCACGCGGTATGCTAGTGCGCTGTGACACCGACCCTGCGTTCGCAAGGACGTCATTGGTGATGGTGCTAGAAACTGCGGTCTTAGCGGAGAAGGTCTGGGAGGGGGTGGGATACATGATAGACTCTTCGAAGGCCCCCACCGCTGCCGCAGGAATGATAGCTACAAACACCGACAAAGAACGCGTCCATAAAAGGCCATCCCCCTTCTCCTTGTCTAGAGCCACTCCATTGCCACTCACTCACTACGGCGAGAAACCGCATCACATACTTGCAGGGCGCGGGCTGCATTCCGAAGCCTTTATCAAGACGTTTAGTAACCTAACGCGTGACGCCTCGCCAGGCACTCTGTGGGTGAACAACGCGATGGGCATTGATGAGGAGGAGCTTCCTATGATTGATGCTGTGGACAGCGGTAAAGACGACAGCGGCGCGTACATAGTCCCCTTGAAAGTGAGTCACGCACGGCGCATTTGTTCCCTGGCTGATGATGAGGTTAGGGAGACTACCTCTGCAGCGACTTGAGCACCACCGACCTTCTGCCCCTTTACCTCGAGGGGCGCGACCCTTTGGCTGGTGACGACCCCGCTGCCGACCTCGAAGCTATGCACCCTTCGCACTTGAACTTCACACTTTGGCGGTCGACGTGTATTGCAGTTGCGGCTGCGAAGAAACGCTCTGAGGAGGACACAGAGGCGTTGGAGACACCACGCCACCTCCCAAATAAGCGAAAATGCGCGGAGTCTTGCCTGCCCTCGGATTGCAGGGCTGAACCTAGTGACGCGCCTGCCGCCGCCGACTGCAAACGCATACAGAAACGCAGAAAGGTCGATATGGTCACAGCAAAATGGTTTGATGAGGATGGAAACTTGGCTCTGCCAGACGGTGACTGGAGGTAATGCCGAGTTTTGTCAAACGTTGCCAGCAGCTGATACCTACCCCATTCAGTACCTCTAGTGGAACCAGTACTACGTTAACCTGGGCCGATCCGACACAAACCGCACCTCCTTCGACTGCGCCAGCCGACCCAATGGACCCCATCCAACCACGCCGTAAACAAAATAGGCGGAGCGCGAATTGCAAAACCCGCCGCGGTAGGAAGCCCGAAAGACGCAAAATTGAGCGGGCCTTCGGCCGAGGGGACGTTGTGTCGTCAGACAAATGGTCTGTCCTCGAAAATGCATCAGGCAGTAAGACAGGGTTCCAGGGCGTCGCCCCTCCACCCATGGCTCGAAAAGAGATCGACCGTCTCTTCTACAAGGAACCGAGGGCTCGGGCTTTGCATCCATATCTATGCAAATTTTTTCCAGTGCCGTACGATATAAAAGAAAAGTGAGAGTTCATCAACAGTCCTACCGCTTTTATGACCCTTATACGGTTGTTTCAGTATCAAGGATGAACGATCAACATTTTTCCTCGACCGCAACGGTCAGGTTTTCATGTTCCGTAGCTTTCGCGCGGATTGGTTGAAGGACAGAGCCGCTCAGGTTGAAGAAGCCCACAATATCCTTGTCGGTGAGGACAACAAGTCTGATGCAATCAAGGCCGCATGCAGCAGTGGCTTGCGAGGGCCCCACATGCCCATTATCCTTGGGCATCACCGCCAATCCTCGGCTGTGAGTGCTGTTATTCCTCGACCCATCACTGGGCGTGCTCACCCATAATGTAAAGGTCCCTTATGTTACGTCTTGGCAACAGGCCCACCCTGACCGTGTTCAGAAATTGCTGGCACTTCCAATCATCCAGCGTATAATGTACGTGTTTCCCCAGTCGTATTTGAATATGGATCTAAAATTTGTGCACCTAGCAGATGGATAACAGATATAGTCGACACCGTTTTTCCTGGAGTCGCTGCGCGTTTGAGAAAGGATGCGGAGTGGCATGAGGAAAAATACGGCATCAAACCTCTGTTTGGTTTATTCTGGAACCTATGCCTCAACACATGGTTCGAAGGGCAGAGCAACATTCGTTGCGGTCCTCACGCTGACAAGAAAAATCAAGTTGGTGTATGCCTGCTGCTGGTCTATGTCCTGGAAAACGGAAGTACGTCTCTCAAGTTTTTTAGTGGATTAAGCTGACGTTGCATAGAAAACTTCAACCATACACAGAGAATCTGGCTCGTGGTGTGGGAAGCTGGCATCATAGTTGAACTGCCTCCATGGGTTTTGGGTGCGTACCCGTCAGCCCTACTTTATCATTTCAACGTGGACACAGATGGTGCGTGCCTTGGTTTGGCTAACAGCTAATGCTTAATCTGCTTCAAGAGATTGAATTTGTGACGACAGAGGGTGATGTACGGCCGACTAGGGAAAACTCCCGACCGATTTGCGACGGAGATGACTGCGGCCGAGGCAGTTTCGTATTTTTCAACCAATCGACAATGCGGCAAGGCCCTATTACAGGCTACGACACTATTGCCGAGGCCAAGGCCCATGGACACTCCGGGACGGTGGACTGGGGCGAGTCTATCCAGGAGGCATTCACCAAAGCGCTCATACTTACACCTGTCCCGGAGCATTTGCGTAAATAGGGTCTTTCAGCTATCGATTTGCTCGAATATGTTAATTTTGGCACGAGGATTCTTTTACTACGCACCATAGAAAAATACTTCTCTTTCCTTCTCAGGTCTATTTGAATATTATGGGTATGTGTCAGAGATCCAGGGAGGGCCTTGGTTGTTGTAAATAGTTTCTAAGATCAGGGCGTTTATTATTTACGTATAAGTTTAATGGACTTTTACACATTTTCTTTCTTTGCCTCGTCTCTACCGTGACCTCTATCAACTACACTGATACTCTGCTCTTGCCCTTTGCAGGGAAGTCTGTCCACATGGAGTTTGCTCCCCCCTCCAACGCTTCTGCTTCGCTCGATTCGGCCGATCAGCTAGCCAATGGCATATCCATTGACAATTCAGACACTAAAGCCGACTCCACCCCCTCCCTAAGAGAATTTGCCCTCTGTGTTCACCCCGGGGCCAGGGAAGAGATGACCCCAGCCGATCGAGAGTTGCTGGGCCTCGTGGATGAGACATATGTGCGTCTGATCTCTAACCAGAGGTCGATCCCAATCTGAATCCTTTTAATTTCCACAGGTGCTCCAGATGGAGCACATTCTCCACAACGCCACAGGGGAAATCTTACAAAAGGCTCAAAATGCCTCGTATATCCAGGTCGCACAAGTGCTACAAGAAGCCAAAGAGGCCCTGCAACTTGCCCGTAACCTCCATTACGATCTCCTTCAAGCCCACCAAACCGTACTACGCCGAAATCTCGTGCAAACAACACAGGTAGCTTTCCTACGGTACGCTTACTACACAGTGGTGAATTCAAAGACAGCGCTGATTCGCGTCCTCAGAAACACGTTCCTCTCTTTGCGTCAAGACGCTGTGTCAGCCTGGGAGGGCCTTAGGCAGGCGTTCAACATACCGGAGGATGATTTCGAGCCACCGCATCCTGCTTTGGGGCCAAGCTCGGCGGATATCCCAGAACCACGAGGGCTGCTGCTGAACATCCCAGATAGCGCGCTTGCGGATAATACGGGAGCTTTTCGCCGATGTCTTGTCGATGCCCCTCTTCTTGGATGAATGTTTATTGACACAGAGCCCCTCAGGAGGCCGCCAAAGAAATTATCTATCAAGGAGTAAATCGAGACGGAATACAATTTCGGCCAATTTCCCTACTTTCGTTCTTACTTTCTATCAGCATCGACTCGTAGAATTTTTTTTCTGTCTCTTAGCTATTCCGGTATCAGAAAGTCGACTATTGTGCCCAGAACTGCCAACAACTGAAGCTACGGACTTTGGATTCTCAACTCTAATGCATATTCACAAGATTTCAAGACTGACATCGTCTGAAACCTCAAAAATTCAAGTTTCCAGCAGACCCAGGCCTTGCCTGGCGATACAAGAATGCGAGGCAAGACAAGCATGACATCTTAACCAAATTGAATTTTAATTCCCCTGACACAAGGGAATGCAAACAAATTATTTTAACATTCAAACGGGTTGTCACGTTTTTTCCAAACCTCTCTGCCTTCAAGTTCAACGTTCATCATCCCTAATTCTCTCCCCTCCAGACCTCTTCTTCTTCTTCATGTCGGAAGACGAGTACTCTCAATCGCAGGATGAGGTCGACGGCGCTAATTACAACAATCCTGGCCATGAAGACTCCGGCCACGATGATCACTGGATGCCCCCAGATCCAGGTCCGGCGGGTCGCATTGAGGATTACCAGGAGGTATCCCACATTTTCTCCGACTACTATCTCTGAATTATTGACCCATGGAATAGGCTCTGGAGCAGTATCAACAAGAATATTACGCCTTAACAAAAGATTATAAAGCCCAAGAAGAGGAGCTCGCAACCCTAAAGGCCCGTGAGGCTGGCCGCCGTCCCGCCAAAGGGAAAGGGAGGGGCGCCCCGTCCAATAGATCCCTCAGAGGCCCAGACGCAGAAGGTTATTTCGCCGACATCCTCAAAATCGGGAAAAGTTTTGCGGTTCTGTACTTCCCATGGCATGAGCGTGCCTCCTTCACCAAAAAGACCAACGTACCCCTCGCTACCCCAGCGCAGATCTTTGCTTCTACTTCAAAAATATACCCGAAATACCTAACCGCAATGATTTACAAACACGTCCCGTCAAAATACCACCGTCTCATCCCTGACGCTGACTTTACTTACTTCTCAACAAACGTCTGCATTTCCTTAACATGCCCTCTTTAATTCTAACTAAATATCAATCCCAGTTCATGAAGCAGATGAATGCGCAGCGGTCAAATTCTGTCAAGAGCCTCAAAACTCAGCTGCCTCCCCTCCTGATGGCCGAAGGACTTCTTAGGACCGATAACCCTACAGAGTATACAAGGCTCCTCTTGCATCCAGAGGATGATCGCAGCATGAAGTGCAGCGTATTCCCACCCTTCCTCTATCCCGGGCTGAAGAAGGCGAAGGGAAATGTTTTGCTGAGCAGGGCACCCCCACTGGCACGTAGATATCCATCTTCCCTTGTTCCGATGTATTCACACTTCCTTCCAGGCATTAAGATGCATTTTATTTGGACCAGAGAGCTTACGCGAACATGGCAGGAAGGCACCAGATCCTGGCACGGTCGGTTTTATCTGGGGGGTGAAAACAGTCACTGCGGGCGCGGTCGCCTTTACAGTAACCGTCGTAAGTCTCCTTGCTACCTATTCCCAAGGTGACTTTTAAATGGGCTTTACCCAGATGACTTTTGTAATTTATTGGGCCTCCATGAGCGGCAAGGAGGACTTTCGTCCCACTGGACCCACATCGAAGATCGAGTTTCGCGAGATTTTTATGCGAATCCAACGTTTGCTGATGGAGAAACCTGACGCACCTGGAATCAAGAAAATTTACAAAAGCTGGAATGACATTGTTTTTCATGGGGTCACGACGGCAGCAGCCCCCGACCACCCCACCGCACTGAACCACGAGAGCATTGAAGACGAATTGGCCGAGGAGTTAGCCGCCTTGGACCTTGTTCCCGACGAATATGACGAGTACCAAGACGAGGACGAGGGCGGGAACAGTGAGTCCATGACTATATGCTACGTATTTTGAATAACAGGTTTGATTTCTGCAGCCGGATTGGAATATATAGCAGGTTCTGAAAGGCAAGAGGAACGCGGGCCGGCACGCGCACCAGCTCCTTCCACGAGTTTGGCTCCCCGCATACAGGCCCCCACGGGCGCACAGGCCTCCGCCACTCGCCACGCCCAAGTTCCCAATGCTTCCCATGCCACAGCTGCCGTGGGTCCCGCTCCCCGTATGCAAGTCCCCACCCGCCATACCCAAGCCCCAGATGCTTCCCATGCACCGGCTGTTGCTGCGGGTCCTGCTCCCCGTATACGAGCCCCCGCCGCTCACCAAACTCAAGCTCCCGACACTTCCCATGCACCGGTTGCTGGGATGGGTTCCGCTCCCCGTATACAAGTCTCTGCCGCTCACTATAGCGAAACTCCCAGGGCTTCCGGTGCACAGGCTGCTGCTGGAAGTCCTGTTCAAGCTGCAGGAGCTCAAGGAAAAGCCGTCAGACCTGCCCTTCGCGGTGAACCTGCTGCTGCATCGGCTCCTGATCTTCGCCGATCAGGTCATGCCCAAGCTCCTGTGGCTCCTCGCGCTGTTGTCAAACCAGTGCTTGAAGCGGAGGAGGAACTCTCTGATCTGACAGACCTTTCGGAAGCAGACTTATCTGCGCCTATCCGTCGTCCAGGTACTGGAGGTCGACGCCAGGTCCACTTCACCAAAGACGATGATTACGAGTTGGTGGATGCGGACGGCGATGCGTATCAGGGGTTTGATGACGTGGGGGGTTACGGATACAATGAAGAAGAACAAGGACCACTGCACGGTCCTAGCAAACCAGCTGTGTCAGCAGGGAGAGAACCGCTTGAGAAACCCGGCCGCCAACTCCGCACGGTGGCTCCTAGACCATCAGCCACAGCCGAGGTGGGAGCCAGCAGCCACCACAACGAGGTCCAGGCAGACCAGCACAACATTAGCACTACTTCTGTTCGTGGGCGTGGGCTTGGACGCGGAGGATCCGGCGAAGGAACCAGCGCCACTCCTGTTGGACAAGCCGCTGGTGGACGTGCTAAGAAGACCAAGAGTGTTGTCCAGGAGCCGGAGAGTACTGTCCGTAATATTTCGACACGCCAGACGAGGAGCAGCAAGTACTGAGGAGAGAGGAGACATTTAAATCCAGTAAAGTATTGTCGAGTATTGCAGGTTTCTTGTACTTAATCGTGATACTAAGTAAATGTCAATTTTCTTGCCCTTTTTGGACAGCGATGTTTGAAAGCTACCATCATCTAGAATGCCTCTTCTGCTAGCGCTTTCAAGGTTTAGGCCCATGGCCGCGCTGCGCTCCGAGGTAACTTGGCGGAAACAGGTAGCACAAAAGGACTGCGTTTACTACCCTAGTGTCAGTCCAATGCCCGAACTGTCAATAGCATGAGTTTTGCAAAAATGGTCACACACAAGAGATCACAAGTTCGACCCTCAAAGTCAGTAAAAAATGAAAGTACGTTAAATAGTCTAGTCACATCATGTTAATGCTAATAAGTCTGTCTAGTCACATCATGTTAATGCTAATAAGTCTTCAGTAACAGTTAGTAAAGCCCTCAGTCAGTAACAGTTAGCGAAACAGTCAATCTAATGTGATATCTTGACAAAACAAAACCCACTAAATCCTGAAGTCAAAGTGTGATGTCCTGAACGAAAAATTGCGGGTCTCAAAATCCCCCTCCCTATCTTTTTGTGTCTTGCAAGCGTAGAGTTTTCTTATGCGCCTCTCATAAGTAAAGAGTTGATTATTTTCGTCTTATAAGGAATGAGTTTATTACGAGGTCTTATAAGACAACTAAGTCTTGTGGATTTCTTATAAGGAATCCCAACCATAAAATATTGCCTCTGTCTTAAAAGATCTTATAAGAACACACAACTACGCCGAGGTCTGATAAGAGCAGCCAGCCTGATACGGACTGATAAGGTCCCTGCTCTCGGATAATACCGGAGATTCTGATAAGATCCAGTGATCTTATCAGCATCTTATCTGAGAGTCTTTGTTTGTATAAGCGTGCTATCAGCTTCCGTTTTCTGATGGCCTCTGATGGTATTATATGGTCGTATCAGACAGTTTCAAAATTTCCGACATTTTAGGTGGTAATATGTTCTTCTATTTGTGTTTTGATGCACGTGAGCGGCAGGTCGGGTGGTAGCAGCGCGGCCATCAATTATGGCTGTCTGACTGTCAGTCTCTACAGCAACTCTACAGCCTCGCTCTGACCAAGAAACACAGTCTACAGAGAACAGGCAGAGACAGTGAGGGTGGAATGAGACTTACTCAGTACCCTCCAGAGACCATCCCGTACATTTTCAAGAGAAGCTGGCCCCAAAATTTGCATTGTGATTTCACGAACATATTATTGCAGCACTTAATGCATTTAACTTAGGGTGAGGAACGAGCTGGTAGTATCATTACAGTGTCTGTCTAGAGAGACTACATTTTTCAACCACTGGGCTCATTTGACTCTCAAACCAATTCCTAGGACCATCTCATCGGGAGACAGGCAGGCAATGGACACACAATCAATATGCTATTCTGTGCCCTCGTAGGCTGTTTAGTTATCAGTATATACTGCAATGTCTACGCTACTACGCTAATAGTACTTAATGAAATACTATTGTGTCGAAACTTTGACCGTAATTGATGGCCGCGCTGCTACCACCCGACCTGCCGCTCACGTGCATCAAAACACAAATAGAAGAACATAGTACCACCTAAAAATAGAAATCATTTTAGTGGTCGCCCCTTGGTCATAATCATGCTGTTCTCCGCACTTTTCCCTACTATAGTGGCACTTGGACATCAAAATGCACTAGAAGTTCAAAATGCGTTCGTTTTCACTTGATTCTTGTCCAATCGTCTTCGGAAGTACCGGAAATTTAACCGACAGGTGTGCCCATCCCAATATGAAAAAAGTTCGAAGGGATTCGAATGGGTATTGGACGAAAATCCGCCCCGAGCTCAAACGTCCACTGATGGCATTGAAAAAGTCAATGCACTGTAGTTTGTAGGCAATATATTCTCATAGGACTTGGAGGGTGTAGGTAGATAACCTCTAAAATGATGTAACACAAATTTCCGGGGCAAAAATCGAGGCGGGACGGCCACAGGATGTGTGTGTTTAAGCAATTGTGGCAATTCAAACTCCGCTTGATGCCGATTCTAAGGGTTAAAATGGTCTTCAGGACGTTTCCCGCCTCGATTTTGAGCCCAAAAATTTGTGAACAATGCTTTTACACAGTATATGAACCTCCATGCTAAGTCCCATAAAATTTTATTGGCCGTGAAATACAGCACATTGGATTTTGGTAGGGCATCAGTGGTTTTGAGGGCTCGGGGCGGATTCTCGACCAATACCCATCCGAATTTCCTCAATTCTTTTTTTATATTATGAACGAGCACGGCTGTCGGTTCAATATCCGGCACTTCCGAAGAAAATTGGACATAAATTGAGTGAAAGCGATCGCATTTTGAACTTCTGGTGCATTTTGATGTCCAAGTGCCGCTATAGTACTAAGTTACAACATCCCGCCAAGTTCCGCGCTGTTCTAAACTCCGTCGTGATGGTCACCTCTTGAGCATGGAAAAACATCTTCTAAGTTTTGTTCAACGAAATATGTTAGGGTTCGAAGCCGAGGTGAAGTGTTACAAGGCCGAGTTAGATCTTTGGTTGAGCCGGGAGGCGTCCTCAAGTTAATAGACCTCGTTACTCGCCTGTAATTTATCCAGACAGTCATGATGCAGATGGACTAGAGCGAAATTATTTACATAGGTCCCTGTTAGACCCCTTGAATTTATTTCATGCAGACGAACGTGAAGCTATTCAAGCCTTGTCTGCTTCAATTGATTTTCGTCTGAGTTGACAATAAGTTTGTGTGTCGGGTTTACTTTCTTCACTCAATCCAGTAAAACGCTAGATATCGAGCTGCGAAGTCGCACCAAGTCGGTGCCGATTAGTCTCGCAAAGCCGACTTTATCCGAGATGGGAAGACAGTTGTTCACTAGGTGCCAGTGGTAAAACCTCTTGAGTTTTGAATGGAGACATTTTGGCCTATAGTGAGTCAAACAAGAGCAGGGAAAGCTTTTAAAGGTAATTTATTCACGGACATAGTACTGTAATGTGGAGAAGTTGGGGGAAGGCATAGGATAACAACGTAAAATGGATTCTGGATGTGTAGTACACGGAGCTATGTACTCCGGGTCCTTCCAGTGTCAGAACCATCCATGAGAGGCTCGGTCGACATGACGGGACACGGTGGCAATGCTCACTTATCTGCAGACGCGCGGCTGTTGCGGCTTGAGAAAACAGTGTTCCCTAACAAGACAACAGAAGATGAGATGCATGGGGTCCAAGGCGCCCGCCGCCGCCGGTAGAATGTGGGACAGCCGATGTCGGTGAGCGATGCGTCATGTCTGTTGATTGGCGTGAACTTGACACGGCCGAAGCGTCACGGAAGAGACGGCATACACGTCGCAATGGCTTAGGCATCAAGGGGTAGAATGAAGACGGGGGAGGGTGGAGCAGACTGTCGAGGACCATCCAAGGACCATCGTAGTAGAGAGCAATGATGAGTGACGACAGTCACACCGGTTCCGTCGCGAGGCTGCGCAACGTTGCCTGCTCGTATTTGCTACGCTGCACCTTGCCATACAAGGAGCAACAATGACACGCGTTTCGTGAATGGCTTCCTTCCTGACCCTTTTCTGCTGCTGTGGCCACCGTGGTGTGCATCTGGAAGAAGAAAGCGGCGTGGATGAGACGTCCCACCTCATTCCTTCCAACTTGGAATCCACGTATGTCGAGTCGTCTGTTTGTAACGAAGTAAAAAAAATGCTCACCTGATCATTGTTTCCGAAGTCCAACTGTCGTCTTCACCAACCATCAAAGAATTCAAGAAAGGTTAGTCACCATTGTCCGTGCGAAGGAGCGGTGAGCAAAATCAATTTCCATTTTCGTCATTTGTGTGTCTGATACGCGACTAAAAGAAAAATGGTGAATGTAAATTCGCAAATTCCATTCAACCTCCACAACCGAGTCATAACGCCCAATCCCTCGCTATCTCGTTCTGTTTCTCTGTCCACAGGACACCTTGACCACGCCAACGTGGCGCCGCCTTCGACGGCTGATGCAAGAGAGCCTCTGACTGTACAACTCCGGTCACCTCCTTCGCCACTAGGCTCTGGGAGAAATGCATCTCAGTCGAAATCTCGGTCTTTATCTCTGTCACGAAACAATCCTGACGGAGAACCCCCAAACCCCATCTTGAACGTCCGGCTCGTCAATACACATGTGCCACAGCGAGTCGGACGCCCAAGACACCCAGCGTTCAGCTCTGATTCGAGCGAGTATCCCAAACCTTCAGAAATCCGCCCTTCGGATGCGGGGGACCCTGCCTCGCAATCGGTTTCAGTGACCGACGGACCGCCAGCAACGCCCGTGAGTCGTTAGTTTCTTGTTCCGCCGATGGATCTGACGGCTACTTGTCGACAGGTAGCCACCGCTGTTCCGCCTTCCAATATCGAGTCACTCGATGAAATATGCTTGAGTTGGGGCGACTCGGACACATGATCGCGTTCCTCCGTGGTTCTAACCTCTGCATAATTCCGCCCCCATATATCTTATCGAGGCGACGACGTGAACAGCATACATCCTTTACGTTCCGTTACCTCCGGATCCGTTCCAGCCCGTCCGTGACAGGAAGTAAACGCGAGGCCCAGGTATCTACACGATTAGTGGCTGCTAAGTACTTATATACATCGGATACATGCGCGACCTAATTTCCCTTTACATATGCATATCTTACAAGCGCAGGAATTTACGCGACACTCGTAATTATTGATATCGTTGCGAATGCTAGTGCTTGCAGCTTAGAGCCCACGTACTGATTCGGTTGTCCTGTGCGGTAGCCGGGCTCAGTCGAAACGAAACAACCCTAACTCCTTTCCATCGCAGGTTCAGGACGATTCCAGCGACTTACTTATGTACAAATTCAACCACGCCGCTCAAAGCAGCTATCGTCCAAGTTAGTCTCTCATAGCCAGAACAATGATCGAACTCTTACCTCGATTTGTTGACGTCCAAGTCGGGTCTCAAGATACCATTATACACGGCCCTCGACTCTTTAGCAAACACTATTGTACGACCATTTGTGACCAGGGGTCCACGGGCTAAAACTGACATGCCAGATTCGGAGAAGTGCCTGGTGGAGGAGTTCGTTTTTTCTTTCAAAAATTGTCAGATGAATAGATTCAACATATCATGAAAAGCCTGTTTTGGGTTAGACTCGTAACCAGTCTGCTACTGTGGCAATTCGTAGTGCAAGCACTTTGCCGCAGGCAGACTGGTACAACTCAGGTCAAGTAATTGGGTTGAGCGTAGTCTCTCATAGCCAGACGCTTCAACAATGATCGACCTCGTACCTCGGTTTGTTGAAGTCTGTTATTAAGCGCGGGGGTCCGATCGCAGTTCGAGCTTGTTACGTAATCTTCGCTTAGCTCGTTTGGATCGTTTTCGCTCTGCGGCGCGATTTTCTCTGCTTTCTTGGTGCGGAATTCAACCTTAGAGACTATCAGTGATGATCTGCCCATTTGGATTTTTTAAAATGGTCGTTGAATCCGTGCAGGAGCTCGTCCTTCAATGTGATGGGACATCAATGTCCCAAAACCCATCAACTTGACTGGTCAACAGCTTCGGCCCATCGGACTCAAAAATCTGAAAATATTTGGGTACGCAGAAAACATCTTTATTTATCTGCTGAAGATAAATCTCGGGTTCAAGAACTGGGGAAAGGTCCTCAAAACGTGATTACATAATAAGGCTGAACTCCGATCGGACCCCCGCGCTTAAAAAATGGACTAGGTTGAGCGAGGAGTTTGAAAATTTTGTGTAAGGC
Organism: Mycena maculata; assembly: GCA_029448575.1. Taxonomy (NCBI): domain Eukaryota; kingdom Fungi; phylum Basidiomycota; class Agaricomycetes; order Agaricales; family Mycenaceae; genus Mycena; species Mycena maculata. The sequence goes on along the minus strand of JARJLG010000085.1, from coordinate 48,468 downwards.
CGATCACGGCCATCAAATCACTTTCGCAGGTGCCATCAATTCCTAAGTAAACTAGATAATTTTGTGCACCGTCCTGAGAAGCCTAGTAAAATTCTGAGGAGACAGATTTCAAGTCATTGATCCTTAGATTTCTTCTACCCTTTTGTGTCTTGACATTCAACATAAATTGAGGTCAGAACAGGCCAGAAGGAAAGACTTCAAACTCCACATGCAGCTCAATTGATTATTCCGAGATGTACCAGTCTGCCTACGTCAAACTACTTGCAGTACCTCAAATGCCATAGAGCAGACTGGTGACAAGTCTAGTCTAGTTTTGGGTCTCAAATGGTTGATCATCAGTTCCCTCAACCCTTCGTCCCTCCAGTATCTCTACCCACCTTCACCTCTGTTGGAGTCAGGTAGGGGGCCACACTACACAGCCAGTTTATGTTCAAATTGCTCTGAAACCACTTTATTGCAAATCTCCCATGTCCTGTGACAATCTTTCTGTGCAGGGCAGAACACAAATCTTCATCAGTGTAATGCTAGGAAGATCTGCCCATTTTATTGCCCCATCACTCAATAAAATATAATACTCTCTTGTGGGGAACGTCGACAGCCCGAATATCTGTGCTAGTGATGGCATCACTGGCACCCTCGAAATGCTGCTGGAATATATTTACCCCCAAAATCGGGACTCCAAGATGCATGACAAACTTTTTGACCAAATAGATTACTCTTGGATTACTCATTCAGATCCCGTATCTTACATTGAGATCACCAGAATTCTGGCGACTTCCCCATTTTCATATATGCCCCACCCATCTATGTACTCCTCACATTTTTTCCACCCCAGTGTATAGTACAGTACATTTTACACATGTTTTTTTAGCAATGTTTCGGTTGAAGTCGGAGAGATGATGGCCAGAGGAGACAGGAACTTTGCTTCCGCTCTCCTTTTACCTCTCTCTGTAACATAACTTGCAGAAACCAAACCAATTGACCTTGCATGACTCGCTGACCAATGTTTAGTATCTCACTGTTAGACTCGTGACCAGTATGCTATTGCAGCATATCTAGGTGCAAGCACTTTGCAGCAGGCAGACTGGTACAACTTGGGGCAAACAACTCATGTGTGCAGGGAGTTTGAAATTTTGGATGGGGCCGATCATGGAATCAAAGTGATCAATTCTCAAATAAAATACAAGGCCTAGTACGTGGTGGGTGGGCACCGACCACATCAGTGATGGGAGGGTTATGTCAGTTGATGGCTCTGCTCCAGCCATGAGAAATGGTCTGCACTTTTTCAGAGTGGGCATTCAACCTGCCAGCAGAAGCTTGGTGGGGAAGCAAACTATGTAACTATACCTGAAACTTAAAAGAGCACTTTTTTGTTTAATTTTTCTTCTTGCCACTGCCAGTGTATGGATATGATAATTAATTAGCCTAAATCAAGAATCAGGCTCTTTTTAAGTTGAAGTTTGGGCCAAAAATCACATCCAAACGATTTCATCGTTGCATGATAGTTGTCACAATTTGACCCCTTATCTAATCGTGACAACACCTTATCTAAGCGCCTAATCAAGGGCTCGTCTATTTAAACACCAAAGGCTATGCTTGAGTCATCAGTGATCAGACAGCCAGGGATTGGGTTCTCACAGGAACATGCCGATGAAGCACGACAGATTGGTGATCGGACAGGTGTCATGGCTGCGGACATGTGGAGTATGCATGGGCATTACTCAGAACACATGGCTTTGGGACATTTCTTACTCAGAACACACGGTTCTTGCATGTTTATTATTAAGAACACATGGTTATGGTGCTTATAGCACATGGACACTCTATTATATATATTATTAGCACTATTTACATAGCCACAGACAAACAGTATAAGTAGTGTAGCTAGTCGCTTGTATTCTTTGCCTGGACACGTTAGTGTTCCGGGTTCTTATCAATAGTGCCTCCTTCCTTTTATAGTAATTTTTGGACAGCCACCATGCCACTAACAAAGTGCTTTGTTTGTGGTCCGTGACACGTGCATGACCAGGGTCCCGAGCTGTGATCCACGTGACACATGGCTCGCTGTCCCCAGCCAGGTGCCCCGCGGGTCCGACTGCACCACGCTCTGGAAGAACTGTCGCTTCGTGTGCACCAGATGCGCAGGTACATCAAGGTTCCCCAGGATGCTCATCCTTTTGGTCCATGCACAGATGGCTGCCCCCAGCCCAGATGCAAGGGGACATTCAGTCTCAGAAGTTCAGAGGCTTTTCATAAAAGGCAGTAGACACCAAGGTAGATGTGTCTCATCTTTTCTGCTTTTTGCTCCCATCTCCTGGACTGGTACTCACCTAGTTTGTCCTTTGTTCTTTTTTTCATCCTCGATCTGACTTTTTTTGCAGAGCCATGGCCACAGAAAGCTTTGAGTTGCAGGCCAAAGTCAGCCAGCTGCTGGACCTGTGCATCATTTATATCTACCATTCTACTCTTGGCACCTGCCTTTTTATTTCAGACACCTTCTAATCCAGTGAAGAGATTTTCCTCTATGAAATCCACCCCTTGCACGGGACACTCCATGCCATATTGCTCACTGTCGAAATCGTGCCTGGATAATGCGGCTCTCGCTCTGGGTCTTTCAAAAAAAAATTCAGCTTCGAGATCTGCATTGTGTGTGTTGCCACGTGCACCGAGAAGATGGTTTCCCTGTGGTGTCCATTTGGTGTTTGTCATTCTGCTCCCTCCAACTCTGGCAAGTCTTCACGCACCCCTGCAGTGGCCCTGCCCTCCATATGCTGCACCTGCTTGTCCCACAAATCACGGACGTGCCATGCAGAGCTATCTCATTCTCGACTGAGGTGCCGCTACCTATTGCACCCGCAGTCGCCCCAATGGTTCTCACCGGAGATTAGCAAATTCATGTTCAATCTGGCGCCCCAAGTACCAAATTACCGAAAATGAGAGCTGAAATTGAAGCCCTTTTTCATAGTTTCAGTACGACCCATATTGTTCTATAAACTAGTCAAATGAAATTATGATCTGGGTATACCAAAATCAGGTTGAAATCCTATGGGCCAGATTACAAAACAGACCAGCTCAAACCAATAACCTAAACCCCCCAGTCGTTGCTCTGTCCCTGCCCTGACGTCCAATGAGTTGTCGCTGCCATAGCAGCCTTTTTCCCCTCTCACTTACATTACTAATCAGTGCCCACCCACGGGCCTATACCCCTTATCCTACATCCAGTGCTCAGGCATGTCCATCTGAGTAGGGCCTAGAGTGGGCCTGAAAGATATTTTTGCCATGGACAATTACACAAGATGACATTTAAGACAGAATATCAATCCCCCAAGTGTAGAAGAATGGCTACCATAGTGTAGGCACTAGAGGCCAAAATCAATCTGATTCAAAAAAAAAAATCAGTGGGTTGGTGGTGCTGACCAAACCTCAAGTTTGGATCTGAATCTAAGCCCAGAAGGATTGCGAACCGAAAGGATTGAGTTAAGTCCCACTGAAATCTGGCAGGGGATCCAAATTTCGGCAGGACTGAAATCAATTATTTCTGCTTACATTTCAGGCAGGGTGGAACATTAAGCTGAACCTTGCATTTCCAGAGGAATGAAATGGCTAATAATACAAGTACTTTTGGTGACCCATTTTGGCTCATACTTTATAGAGTGCAAAATCAGTACGGCTGAAACTACTAGAAAGAGGTTCAATTTCAGGCTGATATTTTATGCAACGTCCTCAGATTGCACTGAAGTTAGCTAATTCCTGGTACCGTTTCGGTTACCAGGTCTCAAACACGAAATGTCCTTTTTGCCCAATCATACTGGAGCTCCCAGGCTGCCATGAAATCTGATATTAAATAAATTAAAGTTGGTTTTCCCATCTCCTGATTGGCTGCCAGGTTTCTTTTAATTCATTAAATATTTTAATTTTCTGAGTTGTTTACTCTTACAGCTCAGGTTGATTCTATTGAATGGTTTTCTAGCATCTAGCCAGCGAGGGAGGCAAGTTGGCCGAGACTTGCGAGCAGGCCATTCCTTCTCAGGCCTAGGTCTATATGAATTTTATGGCTAAGATCCAGGACAAGGTACCAGGAAGTGCCTGGAGGGCCTTGGTATTGTCAGTGTGACTCGAATATGGACCGTGTCCAGGCGTCGCCTGTAGGGCAATTATCAATGAATACTGTAAGTACTTGTACCAAGGCAACCATCACAGTCACGGAGGGGGTGGTTGCGTTGCTCAAATCTACCCAGGTCACGGTCACGATGGGGTGCATTGCTTCAAAAAAATCGTGACATTGAAAAAAATCGAAAAAATTCCAAATTAAATATTTTTCGCCTCCGTCATCCTCATCTAAGCTTCCTCCGTCACATCTTCAACCGGCGCACCAATTTCCAACCATTTCCGGCCTTCGTCGTCAAAGGCCCAGATATCTTCCTCATCATTGGTAGCTGACATGCCTTCATTTTCAGTATCTGGCACTGCACTCGACACAGGAAGCGTGGTTGATGGAACACTGAGTCCGTCTCTGAGAGCATCACGGACAACGGTACTCAGGGGGACATCAGAATCATCGTGATTGACCTCCCTGTCGAGATCGCTTTCTGGAAGCGAGTCTTCCGGGCCATCAGGCAGGTTGAGAGGCAGCTTATCAAGATGAGTAGCCCCACAACGCTCCTTGATTTTGTTCGCAAGGGTCGGATAATCTTTGAGATATTGATGGAGGGCCTTGCAGGCAGAGCGACTGGTGAGACTCTCGTATGAGAGATTGTATTCGGGCTTCCCCGGGACAACACATTTTTCCCAAGACTGTCGAGGCATCAGCCAGTGATCAAAAATGAATAACAGAGGAAGAGCATACTTGTTTTATAACAGTCTGACCCTCATCAGATGCGAGCCAATCATAGAGATCAACACAAACCCACACGGATGTGTTTCGAAGAACAGGATATGAAGTGGAGAACACAAATTTTTCGGGGATAATTCCTGTGTCAAGCTGCTCCTTGTGGCAACAAACAACATACTCGAGTATAGATTGCTTGAGGTGGTGTTTGGCAACCCGCTGGAGGCCTACGTCCTGCAGCTGAAAAATCCCAGTGCAATTTCCAGGTACAAAGATCAAGATGATATTTTTGTAATTGAAAACGAAATTTCGGAAGTGTTCGGAGGTGTGGAAGGGATAGATGTCAATGAAGAGGATCGTTTTCTGGTCCTCTTCGAGATCCGTGTCTTCATCAATGATTTTCTTGATATAGGGAATAAGAACATTCTTGATCCAATCTTGCATTGTGGTCTGCGTGCTAAAGTGGCTGGTTTTCTTGTTGCTAGTGGCAAAAGAAAACTGGAAGCCACGCTTCTTCACCTCCTTGTACCCGTTGGCAGTCTCTTTGGAAAGCGAGGCCTTGGTCTTACCTGACCAAACCTGTTCCAACGGAAGCGGTGTTCCATCCAGAGCTGTGGTGATGCCCAATGTGTACACACGTTGATAAGCCGTGAAATCAAGTACACATGAATTTTGCGATTTTGCACGATTCAGCGTGTCAACACGCACTGAGGGACCATCAGGGCACTCTGACTGAGTGGTCCAGTCTATTAGCACAAGCTACGAGGTTAACGAGGACTTCTACCAGTACCTTCACAAATGGGGCCACCAGATCTCTTAGTTAACTAAGGAAACTTGACGATGGTGGCAGAGAAACTAGGACATACAAGGCCTAAGGCTGCTTGCTAGGACACAAACAGCATACCAAAGAGGTTGTGAGGTCAATATACCAAGTGCTGGCAGGCAACAGTGGGAAGAACCCAATTATTCACGACAAGACTATTTAGACCTGTTTTACCCAAAACTGAGGACGTGTTTGATCACGCATTGGGTCCAGACCGAGTCTGGGGATGACTTGAACAGTAGGACATGATCCAGCCGTTTAGCTGCGAGGATAAACCAGAGACAGAGTGAGAGATTGTGATATTGTGGTTGAACCACCAAACCAAACCAGGGGCTATGGGGTATCATTGGAAAGGTAGAAGAGAGGTGCATGAGCTTCAAGACTAACCAGGCCCGGGACTAGAGGCTACAGACGAAGAAGACACTTTCTATCCACTTAATCAGCAATCACATGTGTCGTGTCAAACACCACATGTCTACCATATGTCTCAACAAGACACGACCAATCAGGAGTCAGGGATTAGGATTCGGGTGCCGCGAACCCACGGACATTGTACAATAATCATTGTGATGTAAACCATAGGGCAGTAGTATAAAAGGGCAGCAGAAGAAGAGGGCAAGCTAGCACATCTAGGGGCGCTGTACATGCTGTGTCAGCCACTGGAACCGTCGCTCTGATAGCCGTGGAGGTTAGATTGCTTTGAACGAATCGTATACCAGACTCAGAATCAGAACACGGCAATTGATAGAACAAGGCAATAGTCAGAACACGGCAAACAGACCCAGAACATTGAACAGAACACTGAAACCGTCGAAAGACACAAAAAGCGCAGACTTAAAGGTCTTAAAACCTACCCTATACTGTCTCCTTGACGTCCTAGACGTTACTTGTCCAATACAACTTGACTTGACCAGTCAAACCTTGCAAAAGCGCGAGCGACCCTTAGTTAACTAAGTGATCGACCGAGAAACCAGCTGCTATCAAGTCTAATACTTGACTTACACCCCCAAACTTGCACTCTGACTCTCTCTATTGAGGGGTTAGTTGTTGATAGTGTTGTGTGTTGTGTGTGGTTTAGAGTTCATAGCTCTGCTGCATTAGCATTTCGCATTTCGCATTCACACATACCTGAGAGTTAGCGTTTTCATCTGGAGCCCACCGCGAGGGGTAGATAGCTAAATTGCTCGAATCGAACGTCGGATCCCAAAGTTTCTTTGGACCAACCAAGCTAGCAAGAAAGTTGTCCCTGCATTGTTATTCATAACACCCTGCACAAAAACCCGAGTTATTACAACTCAAAGCAAGTCTCTCCTTCGTCATAACGGCGAGGAAAGGCAAAGACAAAAGAACTTCTGAAGAAGTTCATTCAGGATCAGGGTCACAAGCCAGCTCCAGTTGGGTTAAACCTCCTCCTAGACAAACTCGCACGTCGCAAAGAGCAGGAACTATTCCTCCTCTTCTACACGAAAAACGTCCATCTCCGGCTGATAAAGCCAGAGAAAAAGCTGCATCTGCTACCAGGCAAAGACAAGGCGCATATCAGGAGTTACTATCTGAAAACGCTGCAAGTGGATCTAGACTCGAACCTATTTCCCCAAACACCGTTGAAGAGCCAGTTTCCCCTTTGACTACACCTAGTCAGACCCCACCTGTTGCGCAACGAGTAACAACCGTTGTAAACACCCAGAACCAGTTACCAAACCTTAGTTACCTAAGGAAGATGTCGACTTTCCGTATCCCGGAACCTTGGAACCCGAAAGGGGCGCCGAGTTTCGATGGAAAAACGGCAGAGAGCCTCTTGAAATATGTCAGACATATCAGAATGATCATAGAAGGAGCAGCTATCGCAACTGAACCAGAAAAGATAGCCACGTTCGAAAAGTACCTGCCTCTGACTATCCAGGAAGAGTGGGCTACTCTAGACACGTATAAAGGGAAAGTACTTGATCCCTGGACCGCAGAGATTGAGTCGCTTTTCCAAGAAATCAAGACCATGAAGCAAGGCTCTATTGCCAGGCTGAATGAGATCTGCAATAGCTACAAGGACTTAGGAAAGGAGGACCGAGGCACTATTAAGCGCTTTGGAGTATCCTTCAGGAATGAGGCCGAGAAGCTTAAAAAGCCTCCCTCTCAGGTCACGAATTCGAGTCTGGTTGAAAAATACTTGACTGTGTTTGAACCAGGTTTTGCGGCGGAGATCCAGAGTACTATTACTCAAGAGATGTATACACGTCTCAGGTTTCCAGCTACAACGGCTGCTACACAGGCTCAAGCAGCTCTGATTGACAGACCTGAAGAGACCATTGAGTTGGAAGAGCTATTTCCATTGGTTGAACGCCTCTGTAAAATAAATGTTAGACCCAATACTCTTTCTGCTAATTTAGCAGCTGCTGGACCCTTAATGGGGGCTGGAAGCGCTGGAACAAGCACAATGGAGTTGAGTCGTTTCAAGACAGAGATGAAATCTGAATTGAATGACATGTTTGCTGGAGGAATGGCCAGAATGCGTGACTCTCAAGAATTATCTGAGAAATGTATCAAGGCTGAGTTGACCCAAGGGTTAGACCAGGGATTCAAAAGCATGCAAGCCATGTTTTCCCAGCAGAACAGTACAAGCTTTAGGAGGGAAACTCCCCCTCATATTGTAACCGCTGGCACAGCAACGGTACAGCCAGACAGTGATCCCAATAGGAATTCTGGTGGCTGTTTCTATTGTTGGGTAGTAGGGCATAGAGTGGCAGATTGTCCATTTAAACGTGAACATATAGACATGGGGAAGATCATCATTGAAAATGCAAAGATGAGGCTTGGAGATGGGAATGCCTTTCCAAGGTATCCCAGCAACAAGAGTCAGAAACAGCGTGTTGATGATTATTATGGGAACAAGGCAGTTCCTGGAGCACCCCAAGTCCTTATGCTTCAGTATAACCCGCCTCCTTCGATTGTTACTCAGTTCTACAATGAAATGATGGACAATCTTAATGCTGTCTATGACAGCAGAAGTGATGAGATCCGTACCTTACAAGTACAGAGAATCATCTCAGATAATAACCAAACAGTGGTGGCACCATATAGTCATCCCATGGCTAGTTATCAACAGGCGCAGTATCAGCCAGTGCAGCCTCAGGGACAGTACAGACCACCTGTTTCCCAAGGTCCTACCTATGGGAACATACAGATGTACAACCCACAGGGAGCTGAGTTCCCACCGGTTCCACCAGCACCGCCTGTTACGTCTAACAGTGCAATGTTTGGAGGATTGAATGTGGAACAGTTCATTCAAGTTGCTCAATTAGTTGATGGCTTGAAAGGATTGAACTTGGGAGGAATGCCTACCCAGCAGAGTCAGTTTGTGCAGACACAGTCCAGCAGTAATGGTGGTCCAAGTACGAACCAGACTGGGTCCCCAAACTGAGCGGTCCGATGAAGGCGGCAGAAGAACGGATAAAAACCCCTCTTCGACTAGCTGAGCCGCTGGAGGATGGGAGTGAAGCTGAAAAGAGTAGGAATTGGAGAGAGAGAGTATCAAAGCGCCTTCCTGGGGTTGAGGTTGTGATGGCCAAGAGACCTAAGAAGATTGTATCATTTAGAGAGCCAGTGGAGGATTCGCCCTCTGAGCAAGTACACAAGGCCGTCCCAGTGGTTAATAACCATGTTAGAGGCAATATACCCGTGGAAAGCCAGCAGGACTCAGGATTAGGTGGCAAGGACGTTAGTTATCTAACAAGACCGACCAACAATATACCAGCCACCAGTCTTGAGAGAGTCAGGGAAGAGGAAGTTGAGCCTAGTGGAAGGGCAGTGACCAAGGGACCAACGGGAACGTTGGTTGGAGACGTTGAAACAGGAGAGTCGGTGAAAGACCAGACTAGACCTGAAGAGTTGGTGGAGACACCGAGTAGACCGAGATTAATGCGCGAGGCAGCTCCTGAGCCAGTACACAAGGCAGTCCCGGTGGTTAAAACTGTTATGTACCGTGCCGGAATGGACCTTGGACGAGATGGAGGATGGGCCGGAGGTTCTGGTTAATACAGGAGGTACCGGATGGGCCGGAAGAGGTCCGGTGCAGTATAAAGAAAGGATGGCAACACCACAGGGGGTTAAGGGTGAGCTAATGCCTTGACTGACGGATAACCGGAAGTCGAGGTACCAGAGGTGATAAGGGGTACGAAGATGACTCAGATCGAGAGGAGGAACTAGGCAACGATTAACATTAATAATCAAACTGAAGTACATGAAGTAAAGACATAGTATTTAAATGGAATACCTAATTGTATTCCCAAATAGGAAGGAGAGTGGTTCACGACAATAAGATAAGTCATGAGGTCTGATGATATGTTGTGAGATAATTAAAAGGAAGATAAGAAGACGGGTAAACGGGAAACGCTCAGTAAGCCTTCATTGCGTAAAAACCCGATGCTTCCGGAAGGTCCAGAGGCTCCGGTATATGACCGGAGCCCCGGAACCTACCATAAGGTCAACTGGAGGGTCTGGGATGTTGCATGGATATAACAGTATCCCCCTCTTAGGTTCCTCTCCCATGAGGAACCCAAGAGATGACGAGTTGGTCGAACAATGAAGGAGCGTGAGAAAATAAACAAGATCAAAAAGTCACGTGCTGTTGGTTTTGACTCAGACGTTTCTTTCTTTTCAACCACCACCACCTCCGGTCACCAAAGCCCAACCACCTTGCAACACGACGGAAGCGACAACGGCACGCGCGATGGGAGGCTCGGGCGACGACCGCGACGACGCTGGGCAAGGGGAAGAGCTCCGGGAAGGGGAAGGCTCACGCGACAACGTCGGAACTGCGCGAGACGAAGCCACGCAGCGATTCTACGAGGAGCGCGAGGAGCGCCGAGCCCGCCTCATCTCCGCCTACGAGGAACAGGCACAGGAGGCCGCGCAACGGCGGAGGTTCGCCAGCGAGGAGGCTGCGCGAGCTCTCCAGCTCGTGCACGACTTGGAGCTCCTCGACGCGGAGGCTCCGGAGTTCGATGATGTTGCCCGTCATCGAGACGTTGAAGTCGGCGTCCCCGGAGTGTCCGGAAGGGTGAGGAGGGTGGTGACGATGAGTTGAAGACGAGGTGGACAGCGATGTGGAGCAGGAAGGAGACAATGGTACGTCACAGTCCATACCGGAGGTTCCGGTACTAACCTAATATTTGCTTTTTCCTAGCCTGCGATTCCTGCCGCAAGAGCAGTGAGGTGTGCGTCGTGGAATACGGACGCACTGCGTGCCAGCGCTGCCGCGCTAAGCACATCCACTGCAGCCGCGCCCGCCCCCTCGGTCCACCGCGCATCAACAAGCGCGAGATGGCGAAGGCCCGTCGACAGGGTTCCGGACCTGTCGCGGGGCCCTCGCGGACGCGCCGGAGCACCCGGAACGTCAGGGGCGACCGGAGCGACCGCGAGGTGCGGGCTCGCACGAGGAAGGAACGGGAGCGGAGGGCGCGCAAGGATGGGAAAACGGAGGGAGGAGGCCGGAGGTTCCGGGCACTCGTCGATCGAGTGGAGTTCCTCGAGCAGGAGCACATCCGGGTGATGGGGCGATACAAGTTGGTGTATCGCGCGTCCCATATCATCCTCCGCACGCTCTCGGCTCCGGGAAGTATGACGGAGGTGCCCCGGGGGGCTCGCAGGATGCTCCGGTGGATGGAGGAGGATGCCGGGAATAACGACTGGGACATGTCCCTGCCGCAGGAGGAAGGAGGGTCGTCCGACGAAGAGGAGCATCCGGAGCGCGGAGTGAAGCGTCGGAGGTTGATGAGGCGGGCGAGCCCGGAAGTGGAGGAGAGAGTGGAGGAACCCGAGGAGTCGGAGGACTCGGAAGCGGAACCGGAGGCTCCGGTTGCGCGCCGGGCCCGAGGATCTCCGATCCGTGGACGGCGGGGAAGACGAGGAAATGGTGGATGAGGGGATGGACGTGGATGTCCCGGAAGTTCCGGAGGTTCCGGAGGCATCGAGGGAGGAAGTTGTGGAGGTGGACACGCCGGAGGCACCGGAGGGGCAGGGAACGCCCGAGGAACGCACCACGGGCCAGGCGGAGGCGAGGACCATCACGGTCCTTACCTTCAAGCCCGATCCTGAGCCAGTGCCGCCTCCGCCTCCCACTCCGCCACCTGTACCGGAGGCTCCGGTACGGGTGAAGAGGGAGTCGGAAGAGCGAGAGTTCCAGACCTTGGTGCTCCAGCCAGGAGCGCCAGCGGGATTCCACGAGGAGGACGGGGTGTTCGTCTTGGACGACGAGGATGCGGAGATGGGGGAGCCAGAGGCTCCGGGAGGCAAGCCGGAGTCGTCCGGAGGTGAAGGCGAAGGTCCAAAGTGACCGACGAACAATATAGAGACAATTGTAAATAATGAATGTTTTGTATTTGTGGATTTGGAAGAAATCTTTTTCTTGATTTGATTTATGTTGAACTTGAGTGAAATGGAAAGGATCCGGAGATTCCGGTTTATTACCGGAGGGTCCGGAGAAAGAATGGTGAGGATTCCGATGTGACGGAATAGAAAGGCAACGTTCCGGAGCAGTTCCGGAACCGGAACGCATCGTATACGATACGGGTTGGGTTCCACTGTAGGAACTGTCGAATTTAACGAATGAATAATTGGAGAAATGATAATGATTGGAATATTGATGAATGATAAGAGGAGTGTTATTCCGTTGATTGGAAAAGTGACCAAATCAGGATGTTGATTGGTCCACTCCGTCTGTCGATAAGGAGTGTGATGCCGGAAGGGAACCGGAAGGATTCGGAAGCGATCCGAAAGGAAACCGGAAGGAATAGACAGAGAGCCGGAAGGACTCCAGAGGGGTTATCCGGAAAAGTACCGGAGCGATTCCGGAAGTGTACCGGAGGCAATCCGGAAGTATACCAATGGATAGGCGGCAAAGAAGGGAAAGTGGTTGGGCAGATGAGTGATTTAAATGAAGTTGCCCAAGATCCCGAATGGGATAAGAGAAGGTGATGTGAATTGAGTACCGATGCAAGAGTTGATCGTGACGACTCTCGGGGAATCAGATAATACTCAATATGTGCCCGGAAGTGAAGGGATGGGCGAAGATGGGTGGAATAATCGGAGGGATAGATTGATGCACCCAGATGCGCAGATGCCGTATGGATAACAGAAGGTTGTCGACCACTATGTCTGGAAACTCCGGAGGTTCCGGAGTATCCGGAGCTCACGGAAGGATCCGTTGATGCATGGGTGAGGGTTGTCGGATGGTTCTGGTACCGGTTGGATAATTGGTGGATGGTCCGGAGGGTGAACGATGTCCGGAACAAGACCGGAATACCGGAATACCGATGAATGATACCCTGGAATGCGTAGTGGTAGTTGGTTGAAGATTGATTGGATCTGAAATCGAATAGCGAGCGCAATTGTGCCGTCTGCAGAGAGGAAGGCAAAACGACAAGAGATGGACTGAGAGGATGTGTTCCGCGTGGTATGCTGACTTTTTGATCAATAGTCTGGACTTCTTGCGAAGAAAAGTTGAAAATTATCGGAGTTTTTATAGGCTTATCCCCCTCTTAAGGGTAGACGTCCCATCGTCTGCCGACAATTCCACATCCTCTGAGTCGCTCCGGTAAGCGCCGGAGAACTCCGGAAATTACTGGAGAGGCCCAGAAAGGCCAGAGAACCACCAGAAGGTGGGAGGAGCGACAATCTCGACAGCACAAAAGCAGGAGGAAACCTCTACTGCAAACAGAGCGATAGGGATTGGTGGTCGTAACTCGGAATTTGGAATCTTGGGCTCCGGAGAAGAGCTCCGGAAATCGGAGATACCAGAGGTTGATTCGGAGCGTCGGAACGCCGCAAGGCGAGGATTCCAAGATGTGGAGAGAGTTTCCAAGAGGTCCGAGCGACCGAACTCGGAATACGACCGGATGAACACCACCTCCGAAGATACATGGAGGCGGAATGGGTGGAGCTGTTCGCCAAAGAATAGAATGGAAAAGGCGAAATTTGATGGAAAAGCTCCAGGTGCCCGAAAAATTCTTCAAGCCAAGTACGTCCGGTTCAAAGACGTTGACTCCGAAAATGCAGACATTGATGAGTGCTATAATGGCACTCGAAAATGGATGGTCTGGGGGCTCCGGTAATGACGTAGTGTCCGGAGCCTCCGGACCAAGCACACGATGATGCTGGAACGGAGGAATCAAAGGTGGGATGATTGAACGGTAGAACCAGAGGTTTCGAGGTTGCTGCCAAGTGAATAATCCTGTTTTTGTACGATGTGCGAACTCCTTATCGGAAAGAATCCGGAGATGATCGGAGATCTCCGGACAGAGTCCAGGAGACGTTCTGGTAGGACTGTTGAAACCTGTTTCCTGAGGCCACCGGAGGATAACGTATGAGTAATCCGTAGACGTCAAGGACAATTGACAGTAAGCCGCCCGAGAACACGGATCTCCGGAGGTCATCGAAGGATGACCTACGATGGAACGGGTGAACTGGATAATCCGGAGGCGATCGGTGAAGCCGGAGGAAAGCATAGGTCTCCGGGGGGCCATCGGAGGAAACTACGGGTGACCCGGAGAAGCCAGAGGCGGTCGGGTCTCCGGAGATTATCGGAAGATGGCCTACTTGTAACCCCGAGGAGAACGATGGACTACAGGTGAGATCAAGGGCAAGATTCGGAGGAAACCGGAGGAGAATGCAAGTCTCCGGAGGCTCCGGAAGAGATGCAGATGTTGTGCCCATGATCAATGAAGTGAATCCGGAGGACATTGGTCGAAAGGTTCGAACAGGAGTTTTGGATGCACAAGGAAAGTTTCCTGACTTGCGACGTGGAAATTGATCTGAATTCCACGGAGTCCAAGAATTGGCGTAACTTCGAAATGATTGTTGAAAGGCGAAGACCGAAAAGGGCCGGGATGAACAATAAGGCTAACAGCCTAAAGATAAAATTGAGAAAGAGGTTAATTGGCCTCTTGAGAAGTGCGATCCGCGAGCGGAAGCCAAGCAAATGCCGGAACGCCCGGAGGACCGTGAAGCGAATAGCCTCGGGGTATGACCGGAGGTTACACAAAGCAATAATTGCTCCGGAGGTTACCAGAAGTAAGGTGCCCAACGGATGTCGACGAGACAACCGGAGTGAGCGGAGGGGTGTCCGGAGAGTATCCGGGACGATGTCCGAAACCGGAGAGTGTCCGGAAGGACTTCCGGAAGAAGGTGACGAGTCAAAATCCGGAAAGGAGAGACAGATGTCTCGGAGATGTTCCGGAGGAACGGAATGACGTTCCGGAGGAACGATGGCACGCAGGCCGATGAGACCGAAGGGACTCGAGGTGATGGCGTTAAAATTGTCGGTATGAGCAGCGGAGGGTGTCGGAGCTCCGGCGCAGCTTTGCTCTACCCGATTGGGTACCGAACCAATATCCGACATTGCTGCCGGTTGTGTGCACACTAAGCCCCATGTGAATAAGGAACAGATCAGTTGGAAACTTCCGACTAGTCAATCAACGGATTGATACGGTGGAGTTTGCCGGTATCCAGGAACCAGATTGATGGGGAATCAGAATCGATGACGCCGAGTTCCGAATAGGAACATCACCAGATGATGGAATTATGACAGACGAGGCTGCCGATTAGAGGGAAGAAGATGCCGATGAGATCCGGATGGGAGATTATATCCGGAACTTCCGTGAACGGAGGAAAACCCATAGATTCACAGATAAGTAAACAAAAACAGATCCGGAACGGAGAGGGAGTCTCCGGTCGGAAGTTGAAACCCATGGCAAATTCTGAGATGATAGAGATAATGAGATCATAGATCCGGCTCATAAGAGCGGGACTGTCGTGAGAGTGGAAAAAGAATGGATGCGTGGTTATGATGAACTCGGAAAGGCCTCCAGAGGCCGACGCGGACAACCGGAGTGCGAGTTTTCGTGGCTGCTGGTCAGTTAGGCACTGTCATTGATCGGAACGGTGGATTTGGCAGTTGAACTTGTGCCGGAATGACCCGGACACTTCCTACACTCAGCAACTTGATGTCCGGAGCCTCCGCAGTACATGCAAAGACCCCGGGCCTTCCGTCGTTCGTGTTCCGCAGGGAGAATCCGTCCGTTTTTACCGAGTAGCTTGTTGACAGACTCCGGAAACTTCGGGTGACGAGCCCCGGAGACTCCGGAGGCTCGACCGGAAAGTTCCGGTGCTGCGGACTGCGGTATGGAGGGTGAGGAAGGCGCGTAACTGAGGACGGAAAGTGCCGGTGACAGTGTGCCAAAATCAGAACTGCCGGAATCTCCTCCGAGGGATCCGGAATCATCCGGAAGTTGAGTATCCTCGACTCCGCTTTGCTCTTCATCCATTCGCTGCCAGTACCAATAGTCGATACGGCGTGCGATTGCGCGGACACCTGCGAGCAAGCTCGGATAGGTGTACTGATCCATCTCCGAGGTAATCCGGAGAGGGAGAGCGGCGCGGAGAGTGTGACTGAGAGCGGAATCGCTCCAATCGAGAAGAGAAGCGATTTTGTCGAAGTTTACGAGGAATGGGATGATCTGGTCGGAATGTTTCATCCGGAGGCGTCGGAGCTGATCCTCTGCGTCGCCGGTCGGATCCGGAGGACCGAATACGTCGAAAAACTCCATGATGAACAAGGAAAAATTCCCTTGCCAAGGAAGTCCCTGCTGCGTGACGGAGGTTACGAATAGGCGTGCAGCATCGCCCCGGAGGAACGACAAGATGAATAGATTCTTGTCTTCGTCCGTGCGGAAGTCCCGAGGACGCTCCGCAAAATGCAGGTAGCATTGGGCGAGGAAAGGATGGAGTTTCGAAGGATCGGTACCGTAGAAGAATTCCGGATTCCGGAGGTTAGACCGGAGCGAACGAGAAGCTGCGTTGGAGGAGTATAGAATGGTATCCGGAACTCCGTCCGTGAACGCAGATGAGCTCGGAGGACGCGATGAAAGGAGATTGGTGTGATGGGAAAGATTTCCGCCGATGCTGTCATGAGTGCCATGGAAACCGTAGTCCGGCGAACCGGAGTACGACAGAGGATCCACCGGTGGTTGGATATGATGTACCGGTTGGCAATAGTGATGGAAGACAGCGGATGGGACGGGATAAGTCTGTCCGGTCTCAGCGCTTCCAGAGAACACTCCGGAGATTCCCGGAACAGGAACCGGAGGTTCCGGAGGATACGCCAAGGGTCGTGGAAAGCCTGTATAGACCTGATGAAAACCCGAGCTCCATGGACCGATTGGACTGGAAGTACCCGGAACAAGGTACGGGGTCCATGGATTGGCAGAAAATACGTCGGAGGACGAAGTCGACTCCGAGGCATCACAAGGTGTGGCAGTGTTGTGACCAAGGTGACACTCCTCAACGCCCAGCGGAGAGTCCGCTAGCGATGGAAAGACAAGAGGAGTGGTGCCGGAGGAAGAATAAGACATAATTGCCAGCCAAGACGGTGAGTTTGATTATACTGTTATATACCGTGCCGGAATGGACCTAGAACGAGATGGAAGATGGGCCGGAGGTTCCGGAGGCTCCGGTTAGGACCGGAGGTACCGGAGGGCCCGGAAGAGGTCCGGTGTAGTATAGAGGAAGGATAGCAACACCACAGGGGGTTAAGGGTGAGCTAATGCCTTGACTGACAGATAACCGGAAGTCGAGGTACCGGAGGTGATAAGGGGTACGAAGGCGACTCAGATCGAGAGGAAGAACCAGGCAACGATTAACGTTACGGCGACGATTAACTTAATAATCAAACTGAAGTACATGAAGTAAAGACGTAGTATTTAAATGGAATACCTAATTGTATTCCCAAATAGGAAGGAGAGTGGTTCATGACAATAAGACAAGTCATGAGGTCTGATGATATGTTGTGAGACAATTAAACGGAAGATGAGAAGACGGGTAAACGGGAAACGCTCAGTAAGCCTTCATTGCGTAAAAACCCGATGCTTCAGGAAGGTCCGGAGGCTCCGGTATATGACCGGAGCGACCGGAAGGTCGACGGGAGGCTTTGGGATGTTGCATGGATATAACAGATGCCTGCAGATGCGTGAGTAGAGGCCAGGGAGGGAAAGGATTGGTTGTCTGTAAGACTCTGAGTATAAACAAAGCAGAAGGAGAACAGGAGAAACAAACTAGAAGCACATCCTCATTCATAACATTACATTGACGCAAACAGAAAGACTGTGAACAGACATGAGGGTCGATGATGGAGAGACAGCAAAGAAAGGGAAAGGGTAAAGAAAACAGGGCAGGACTTGCAGTACAAGGAGGAGAAATGAGAGGAGAGTCAGGAAGGTAAGACAACAGAGACAAAGGAGAGCCAAACTAAACATAAAGTCATTCAGCAAGAGAACAAAAACAATGGAAGATCTTACTGGAGAAGAACACAGAACGGCAGGTGGAGAACCAAGACTATTAGCTGAATTATGACCTGGGCCAGAACCTGAAAAAGACATAGGAAGAAAATTGAAGAGAAGACTGGAAACACACATACAAAGAGCCATAGAGCAAAGAGAGTGGAGGGAAGAGACAACAAGATAACAGTATGGATGCTGCAACATGTCTGAGAATAAATCACCAGATCTGGACAGTTCAGGACACATTTATCATTTGGATGACAAACGTAAAGAAGCCTCACACAGTGAATTCCTCAGGAATCGGCCGTAGGAACTGTGGCTGTGCATTGTGCTACCACGACCGAACACAACTTGATTGTGCACACCCTGGCAAGTGCATTGAAACTGCCAAAATTTTAATAGACAGCATATTTGCCAAATGGAACCCTGCAATCCCAAATCTGAGGAACTGTCTTTGACAGAAGAAGAGCCTTATTTGGGGGCCTGCTGAAGATCTTGCAGTTAACCAAGAAAGATGTTCCACTTTTGGTCTGCACTTCCTCCAAATACTTATTGCAATCATAAATTTAGACCGTATCTGATGCTCAATTCAGAAGGTTTCAACTACACACCAACAGATGAAAAGATCTAGAACTCTATCTGATCTGCAACACTGCAACGCCGGTCATGAGAGCTCTTCTGGAAAAGCATACACAACACTTTCCAGGTGGGTGACTTCTGGTCCCACATTGAAATCTAGAGATATTTGGCACATGCCATGTTTGTGATATGCCTGAATCATTAGAACACATTGCTTTGGAATGCACAGCACCAAATCAAAAATTGATATGGGAACTGACAGAACATCTTTGGCACATGAAACATGATAGATGGCCAACTCTGAACTGGGGCCTGACTTTGGACTGCAATCTTGTGAAATTTAAATCCGCCAGAGGACATGTAGTGCCTGAAAAAGGCCGACTCTTTGCTATCTCATTCTTGGTTGCTTCAAGTTGGCATCTGATATGGAGCTTACGTGTAAACCGAGTAATTAAAAACCCTGGTATGATACCCAGTGTTATGAGCATTCACAACTAATGGTTAAGCAATATCAATGCAGCTTTACGACACGACCAAATTCTCATGGACAACATGAAATTTGGGTCACTCACACTGAACAACCAATTAGTCCTAAACACCTGGAGTGGCCTGCTCCTGGATGAGGACTCGTTGCCGGATAACTAGACATGCACAGAGGGGGTTTTAGTGGGTATGCGGCCAATGATGATAAACATGGAATAGGATGATCTTTTCAGCCAAAGTCCCACACTATGGTTAACAGCATTTCCTCCTAGACACCTTCACTGGCAACGACTGGCTCAAAACCAGGAACATAAGCAGATGAGCTTTGGAATACTTCTGCAGACTTAGTTTCATTATCCCAGACGCTCCAAAAAAAAAAAAAACAGATAGCAGTATGGGCTGCAGAAAGGAAATGGCTGGAAAGTGACAGTGAAAGGGACTCAGAGGAAGAGAAAATTGAGGAAGAAAACACATGGAGGAGAGAACATGTGGTACAAAAGGAAAAAGGCTGAAAGCAAACGAAGAGGGCACAATACTCCAGACAAGAGGTCAGTGATCTCTGGATCACTAAATACCTCCCACGAACCCCCCCCCCCCCCCCCCCCTGTGGGAATGATGGACTGGCTACATCAATCGTGACAGGAAATGCGCCACCGCTCATCTCTCTCGCTCTAGCTTGCCCAGCCCAGTCCAGTCTGTCTCTGTCTCTTCTCAGGTCTTTTGGGTGCCTTTCTAGCAGCACCCTTACTCTGCACCCAGCATGGACTCCTATCTCAATAAATAATACAATTCTCATAGATACATTGATAGTAATGGAAATCTGAGCTACGTTGGAGGGTAGGGGCAACAACGAGCTGGATGAGCAAGCAGTGGTGAGCAGCGGTGGGTCACCGTGGGCGAGCAGTGTTTTCGGTGTTCCGATCATTTTGCTTAATGAGATCAAATTGTGAGATCTAGAGATCACTCACCTCTTGACTCCAGATACTGATACTGAATATTATGTCATATTTCACATGACCTTGATGTGTCAATTCTGAGCCGAAACATCTAACAACAAGATCTTCAGCTGGTTGCTTTGCCTCAGAAACAGTTATTGGCAAAGCCAAGGTATTTATGCATCACATCAGGCCTTTCTGGAGAGTAAGTCACAGGTTTGTTATCCTGTGACACCCATATAAAATCAATAATTTTAGATAGGGGCTTGATACTCTGGGAGTGCTACAGACTTGAAAAAAATGGCCAGGACTTTCAAGGGCACACAATATGGCAATTTGAATTCCCTTGGATCCATTTTCATGTTCCACAGGGTTCACTTATTTTTCTGTTGGCAGAATCCCAACAAAAAGGTACTGAATAATGTATCAGTGTTGTCTGGGAGCACTGCAGGCCTAAAAAACGCGGACTACATGAGAGGAAGCAACATTTCGTTGTTGGAAAGGTTTGGGAGAGCTCCCAAGTTCAATTTGCATTGACATCATAAGTGTGAATCTCAGATGGTTACAGTGGTGCTGCAGGCAGGGGAAAAAAACTTTCTGCATCCAAAGGTCATGGATTTCCAAGAACCCACTGTTGCCTTCAAGTTCATTCAGTGATACTTTGAGGGTAGAGCAGCGTTGATTTATTTAGTCCACACAGCCCAAGGAACTTGATTTGAAAGCACCACAGGCTGGAAAAAATTGCTTACCACATTGGAAATGGTCAGTTTTGAATACTGAGATTCTAATCCATCCTGCTTGTAAGGTAAACAAGCTATGAGAAGGTGATATAGGTGATATATCCAGGAAATTGGCCTGGGATCCAGAAAACCCAGGAAGTGTACAGGGACAGTGGATAGGGTTGATAAATGAGGACTGGATCCAATACTCTAGAGTAATTTGGAACATAATGAAAAGACAGTGAGGTGAAAAGGAAATAAAAGCCAAAATAAGAGAGCAGCAAGGATTGAACTCAAGGAAGAAAGAAAGCACAGACAGTAACCAACTGAGCCAAACCAAAGGCATCCAAAGTCACCCAACTCAGCAGCTACCTGCATTGGGTATTTTTATTTTTATTTTTATTTTTGACCACAGACATCAGGATTGGGCCACGAAGAGAAAGTCAAGGAGAAAGAATGGACACGTGCAGAAGCACGTGCTGCAGAAGGAAAAGGGCTGAAAAGTAAGGAAGAGATTCAGAATGAAGAAAGTTGAGGAGAAAAGAACACGTGGAGAGGAGAACACATGCTGCAGAAGGAAAAGGGCTGAAAACTCAGAAGAGGGCCCGATACTGATGTCTGTGGTCAAAAAATAAAAATAATAATAAATATTCCAAGTGCGGGTAACTGCTGAGTTGGGTGACTTCGGGTTGCTTTGCATTGATGGTTTGGTTCAGCTGGTTAGTGTGTCATGTGTGTTTTTTCCTTCCTGAGCTCAATCCCTGCTGCTCCCTTATTTTGGCTTTTCTTTCTTTTTCACCTCACCGTCTCGTCATTATCTTCCAAAATACCCCAGAGTATTGGATCCAATCTCCCCAAGTCCTCATTTTGACAACCCTATCCACTGTCCCTGTAAAGCATCTACACTTCCTGGGTTTTCTGGATCCCAGGCCAATTTTCTGGGTATATCATCTCTATTACCTTCTCATAGCTTATTTACCCTACAGGTGGGATTAATTAGAATCTCAGTATTCAAAACTGACCATTCCAATGTGGTAAGAAAAAAATTTCAGCCTGTGGAACTCTCAAACCAACTCTGAGAGGGCCGTGCAGGCTTAAAATCAACCTATGTTTCAGCCAGTAGTAGGATGAAACAAAGTTGTCTATAGGTCACTTTTAGGATGAAAGTTAGTAGTTTATAGGTTACATCTGCTAGGTTGAAGATCCTCCTAAAACGGTCAAAAATAACCTATCGTCTTCTCGCCCCTCCTGCATGTTTACCAACCTATCATAGATTGACTATGGTATATGTACTACTGGGCCCATTTTGATTGCTTTCGCTGGAAATGCAGCCGTAGCCATATTGAATAACGACACAATAAATGAATTACAAGACAAAGCATACGTAGGGTACAGATCAGGATAATCACGAAGAAAGATAGTCTCTGAAATAACCAGCGCACTCGAACACATCAACATGCTGGAATGGGACACGAAGGGTGATGTTGAAACAGTGTGCAGTTATGGGGTGTGTGCGTGGTGGAAAGATAAGATTAATGTCACAATGATGCGAGGCATACACCGCAGCTTAGTCAGGGTGCGGCAAGGAAGATGGAGCTGAGGGAGAATCATAATTAGCAAAGATATTAGAGTTAAAATGACTTCGCACCTAAGGCATATTGAGCCCCCCGCGACCCCTGCGACCATTCCAAAGACACCAAGCCACAGGAAAGAGCAAAACATTGTAGGTACAAATGAGGACTTGAAGAGACAGTCACGGGCCGAAGCTCAAGGGTAAGATACAGCTGCAGAGACCAAGACAAAGAAGGGGGCTTGAAGGGCATCCCTTGTGAGTCTTGTGGCTTTTAGTGGTACTGGCATTTGGCTGGAGTGCGCTAGAGATGCTTTGGTGGATTGGGAGGGACAACGAGATAGAGACAGGTGCCTTGAAAGGATTGGAGGGATGATTTGAAGACTTGAGGTATGCCTTGTAGGTCCTGAGCATCTTGAGGGTATCTGGCCGGGGGTGAGTGTGTGGGGGGGAAGAAAGAAGCGGCGATGACTCGATCAACCATTGAGCACGCCATCGCATGTGATCAATCAGAGTTTAAATTGCTTCGGCGGAATTTTCCGTTTGATGTCGTGCACCAATCATGCGCTAGCCAGTGTTGCCTGACCTTGGAATATTTATTAATCCCTCTGAGTCTGGGGCCTAACCTGCAAGATTTCAAAGCCAAATGTATGATATCACTGCTGTTGTTAATTTTAATCCTAATGTAGGTTATTTTGAACGTAGTTGAATTTCCATCGTGCGGCACCCCAGGAGGGTCTCACACAGTCAGAATACATAAGATTTTCTGTCCTCTTGCCTCAGATACCTTGTCTGACCCCAGGACCCTCCGCTTGAATTTCAATCAGATATAGGTTGAAAGCAGTTGGTTGACCTTCAACCTACTCCATAGGTTGAAAGGGATCAACCTACAATCAGCTGAGTATAGGTTGAAAGCTATTCTTCAACCTATGGTTAGTTGAAAATCGTGCGGAGATACCTCCATAGTGCAAGTTCCTTATGGGCTAAATAAATCAATGCTGCTCTACCCTCAAAGTATCACTGAAGAAACTCGAAGGCAACAGTGGGTTCTTGGAAATCCATGCTATTTGTATACAGAAAGCTTTTTTTTTACCCTGCCTGCGGCACCACCAGAACCATCTGAGATTCACACTTATGTTGTCAATGCAAACTGAACTTGTGAGTTCTGGCAAACCTTTCCACCAAAGAAATGTTGCTTGACCTTTTAGGGTTTCCTCTCATGTAATCCTCATTTTTTTTTAGGCCTGCAGCACTCCCAGACAACACTGATACATCATTCAGTACCTTTTGTTGGGATTCTGCCAACAGAAAAATAAATGAACTCTGTGGAACATGAAAATGGATCCAAGGGAATTCAAATTACCATATTTTTGGCTCCTTGAGAAAGTCCTGGCCATTTTTTTCAAGTCTGTAGCACTCCCAGAGTATCAAGCCCCTATCTAAGATTATTGATTATATATAGGTGTCACAGCATAACAAACCTGTGACTTACTGGCAAGAATGGCCTGATATAATGTATGGACACCTTGGCTGCTTGCCAATAGTTGTTTCTGAGGCAAAGCAACCAGCTGAGCATCTTTGTTATTGGATGTTTCGGCTCAGAATCAACGTGTCAAGATCACGTGAAATATTACATAATATTTAGTATCACTATCTGCCATGAGCACGAGTATCGTGCCCAGAAAAAGTTGAGGAGAAAAAACATGTGGAGAGAAGAACACGTGCTGCAGAAGGAAAAGGGCTGAAAGCAAGGAAGAAAATCAAGGATAAAAAACACGTGGAGAGAAGAACACGTGCTGCAGAAGGAAAAGGGCTGAAAGCAAGTTGAAGGAAGAGAAAGTCGAGGGAAAAAAACACGTGGAGAGGAGACACGTGCTGCAGAAGGAAAAGGGCTGAAACAACCAAGGGGTGCTTGATCTCTGGATCACCCAATATGATCTGAATGTTGGATCAACCGGGATCACAGCCACATTTCTGCCAGCTCAGAGTCGTCGTTCGTCCTGTACTACAGTGTAGCCCTCTTATTGCTCATGCACAACTGTTAATCAAGTATTCAGCTCTGCTATCTACATCCTCTCTGTCTACCTACTTGATGAGGAACCCAGTGGTGATTTCTGCTGTCCGACTCATCCTTCACGTCGAGCTGTGACGGATACAAAGGAGTCACCATTTTTCCTTCAGTATTTCTGTGATGCTTCTGCTATGTATCGAACCCCAAGAAAAAGCAAAGGAAAGCATTATTTGATAGCATATGTAGTACATATGTGTATCATATACAGAGTGTTGCTAAATTCTTCTTGCAGAGTGAGATTATAGTCTGAATTTCGAGGCCTGGATGCCGATAGTGGAGGTGAGCATGGGCTGGGTGTTGAGTGGTAGCATTCGAGCGCTGCTGATGGTAACTTCCTTTTCTGGGGGGGGGGGAGGTCATGGGAATTATTAGCTGATCCAGAGATCGAGCATCTCTTGGAAACAACGGAAAAAAGTCGAGGCTGAAAAACGCATCAGCACGTGCATCAAAGTGATAACAAATAACAACAACTTCAATCACAAAGGGCTGAATCCTGATTCAAATTTTCGCGGACGCTGCACTGCCAAGAACGAGTCTAAATAAATTTAGGACTCGTAACGATGGCTGGCCGCTGATAACCGGAGATATGCAGCTAGGCGAAGGATCACGTGTGGCTAGCCGTGGCCAGATTGTCTCGCCACATCTCGCATTGACTAGCCCTGGATCCCTAGTGCTTGGCGATCGGGACTGGCAACACCTACCCAGAACTAGCCGTGGTGTGGGTAGGCAAACTTTCCGTTGCCTTCCACCATCTCGCTGAATCTAGGTGGACATGTGGCAAGGTGTGGCTAGATTTGGCTACACAGCCCTGGCTAGCCGAGATTCCCACACATAGCTCCACCTCGCCTCATCTCGCGGAACAACCCCCCTTGCCCTCCCCCACTATCACCTCCAAAAAAGGCAATTGCTTACAAATAAGATCAGATACCATTATTGGTGATGAGTTAGGAGTAAGTACACACTGTGCACTACTTTCGGCCAGTTTCTCGACATAGAAATTGTTTTATTTCAGCTGCTGCATCATCAGCAATCCCTGGAGGACTATTTTAATATTTGTTTCGGTTAAATACATGCTTTTTGTTCCATATTTTTACGCGGGGGAGACCCTCGCAGACCCCTTTGATGCTCGCCGCTGGGCCCACTGCGTGGGGCTTCCGCTCACTGCGGGGGCCCACTGCATGGAGCTTTTTTTAAGCTTTGATTTAATTTTTTGCGGTTAAATCTCAGTTTTTTTTTTTTTAATGATAACTTACGTGGGGGAGACCCCCACGGACCCCCCTTGACGCTCGCCGCTGGGCCCAATGCGTGGCACTTCCGCTCGCTGCAGGGGCCTCACACACTTGGGCTTGCGGAAAGTGGATCAAAGAAAAAGAAAAAGAAAACGAAAAAAAGACGCAATAAAAGACATGAACGGGGCTCGAACACACACCATGTCAGAAAGAAGTGGTGATACTAACTGATTAGTCTTGTTGTTACCGCGGGGTCTTGATCACGGTAGAATCTTATTACATAAACATCGGAGTTTGAATTTCCGCTTGAGCGGTAGGTCAAAGCCGACGACTCATTGCATAAATTGAATACACAGATTGGGTCTCACATCCATTCCTGTACATTCTGTCTCTTCAGAATTTCGAAAAGTAAGCATGAATACTGCTTTTGAAGGACCTCCGATAATCCCGTGATCTGTCGGCCGACGCACATAAAGTATTCCACTCGGGCTCCATGGCACCTCACAAAAAACTTGGAAGGGGGCACAATCAATCAATAGGTTGAACATATCTTCTGAGCAGGTAACCTAATCAGAAAAGAGAGGTATGTTGGTGGCGGGCGTTTTTTTACTGGGAAAAGTTTACGTAATAAGATTCTACGGCGATCAAGACCCCGCGGTAACCAACAGACTTCAACAAACTGAGGTACGAAGTGATTCTTGTTGAAGCGTCTGTCTACGAGAGACTACTAACTGATAGACTATAGTACCAATGATAGCTACCCTATTTTGATTGCTTAGACCAACGCCCCCGCCAAACCCCCGGAACACTTACCTTATAAGGAAGGTGATAGTGAGGGAGGCGTGCGCGCGCCTCGCGGAACCTTGCCGGTGCCTTTGGCTAGGAAGGCTCTGATTGCAGTGATTCTGCGGAGGGATTTTGGACTTGCAACACTGAAAGGTACGGTACGCTGAAGTGGCCGAAATAAAGAATCAACCTATACTCATAGTGATTTCTTCTCTGGACTTTCGAGAATCATTCATATGGACATGCCATCTTCAACCAAAAACATAAACCGCCGGCAGGCGGGATCTTTCAGGTTTGTAAGAAGGGGAAGGTGTCAAAATGAGCCGAAAGGGACTCATTCTTGAACATTTAAACGGCTTACCCAAGGGAGTATCGTCGGGAACGACAGGATACGATCTCTACAGACCTCCTTGGGAGGTGCACGTGCCGCGTGATCCGTGCTCAACTCCGCCGGGAACCAGCGGAGTGGTATCGGGAACGGAACTTGCTTTAAAATTCTCTCTCCAACCTCTGGACCGATACTGATTTTTGAATGCTTGAAACATTTTGGAATAAATCGTTCTAGAGGTCCCAGATTTTGAAGGGAAAAAGAGAAGTAATCTGATGGGCGGCAACTTTCGGCAATCTCATTGCGATTTATTTTCTATATTTTCTGAATTTACCCCACCGCCATTAGTATTGGGGCGTACAGGCTTCAGAACGAGGTTCAAATTTACGTGCACGGTTACAAGCACAGTTGGATCCCGTTCATCTACTGTACCTCCCTGTAGTGAAACAACGGTCACGCTAACGGTGGGGGCCGTTGCGTTGCATTATTTTGGGGGGGTCACGGCGACGTTGAAGCCCGTTGCCTTTGAACCACCGTGACATGCAAAAAAAATCGAAAATAATAATTTCAGCTCTGCTACTCGTCCTCTTCATCGTCAGCTGCCTCTTCATCGTCCCCTCCCTCTACAGACCCCGATTTCGCCCCAATTCGAGTTTTTCTTTGTCAAATTCAAATTGGTAAAGCGAGTGTGGCGGATTCTTTGGGAGGGATTCAGGAAGGTTACAGAGTAGGTTGTTGAGGTGGGTAATCCGTGAAATTAGCTCCTGGGGGGGGCATTTGGGGATTTTTTCCGGGCGTTGAGTCATGGTGGTTGCAGAGAAAAACTTGGATTGTCTCGGAACATGAGTATTCAAATATTTCACGAACTTTCGTGCCACCACACTCAATTTCCTTTAATGGAACCATTGTTTTCCTCATTGAACCTTGTAGAAGCACGCACGCCTGCACCAAAGCCACCGTTGCCTTTTTAAGCAACGGTCACGGTCTCGACAATGGGCGTTGCCTTAAAGAAAGCAACGGGATTGTCACGGTCCTCCGGCCGTTGCTTCACTACAGGGAGGTACAGTAGCCCGGTCTAGATGAACCGGAGTATTTTAAGCAGAATCGAATACGCTGTTCCAGTAGAACTGGCATTGTCATGATGGCATCCAACATGGTTTGACTTGATCCAAGCGTAGACAGAAATAATATACCGCTGTGATATCAACAGCTGCACTGTCGTTCGCTAAAGCCAACCCAGTTACAATCGTGAACATTTAACATTCAAAAAATCATCCCTGCACATAAAACTCGGGTCTACGTAGCCATACATCTGTCGACGCTCAAGGTTTCGGGGTTTCCTGGGCATGCACATGTCAGTCGGAAAAGCAACTTTAAAAAGGCAAAAGCACTGACCCCACCTACTGGATAGTTAGAAACAGGGCAAGGCGATGAGTGCGGCAGGGCTGCTTACCAGTACGGGAAGTCTACCGCGTTGCCGCTCGCGCCAAACACGGCGAAACTGAGGATGAAGAGGATGACTTGGCTGTGCGCTAGGTGAGTATTCGCGGGACGCAGCAGCAGGTTCGCACGAACCTTCCTCCGTCCAAGGCTGCGGACATGATGTAATTGTACTGCGCAAGGTCATGAAAGCGGGCTCGGCTGAATAGAAGGGGACCGCACCTTGTTGAACCAGTTGGGCCTTCTGGTCCGCAGCCACCACTGCGAGTAGACGCCGATGATCATGCAGCTCGTCCATTGGCCTGTAGTACATTCAGTCAGGACACGGGCGGTCCCGGGAAGCTTACCATTGACCGAGTATGGCAGCCTGCGCATCGCAGTCAGCGCCGCGTGGATCCGGGAGCAGACGACGGGACGCACCATCCAATATACAACAATATGATGGGCAGATTCAAGTATTTCAGACCCTTGGCGAGCTTGGACTTCGGGTCGCACATCTTCCAGGCCAAGTAGAAGGGGATGGGTAGGAAGAGGCCAATAAACATTGCAAACGGGATGAGCCAGTAAGGCTTCCCGAAGGCGAAGAGTTCCTTTCCGAGAGCACCCATCGCAATTGAGGCCTAAACTCCGTTGTTTAGATCGAGCAGACCAGGAAAGGTGTAGTGCATACACCTATGGATCGGAATGAGCGGTGGGGAGGTAAATCATATATACATACTCACTGTTGTATTGTTGAACCACCCATCCAGACCATAGACGTGTGCCGATTGGGTCCTTCAACACCGCGCGGTTGTTGTTCACGATGGTCACCATCACTGTGCAACAAAGCTCGGTTGTTGTTGGGGAGTCCGCAGAACACAAAGATCACTAACTGGTGTAGTTGAATATGGCGCCAATAATCGAACCGACCTGGTTGAAAACGACGGGTAAGGAGGGGGGATATAGATGGCGCGAAACATTATACCATTTGGACGGCGAATGTAATCCGCGGCGGAAGCTTAGTGTACTGCAGAGGGGTGAACAAACTGCCGAAAGAGGAACATATATGGAACAAACCTGGCCAAGCTTCAAATCTGCGGATGTACGATATCAGAACTGGGGCAAAATAAACGGTATCTCAAAGACGCGCCTTGCAGCAGATATAGCGTTTGGAAACTCGTGGAGTTCCCGTACAAGTTAGCGTACCTGAGACGTAGATGGGTATCAGATTGTTAAATCGTTAAACTCGCATACATTACTGGGCTGCAGGTCGTCAGGATTAGGCTCTCAATCAAATCGAGAAACTTACATTGGTTGCCCTGGACAAACGTGCGTCAGCCGGTGAGAACACCAAGAATGTAAAAGGAACGCCTATGCACCTGGGTGTATGAATGCGGCCATGATCTGTATGGCGTACTTAATGCTTATGTTGAACCCAGTGGTTGCCGTTACTGTGGTTGAGGAATAATAATAAGCCAAACTAGGCCGCCGAGGAGGGACAAAAATCTTACTGAACCCAAGGACGACAGAAATGATCGCGCTGAAGACTGAAGTTCTCGTTTAGCGAGTATTTGATTGTGTTGTATAAAATCTCACAGGTGAAGTAAATGATACTCCAGGCGGGCATGAGGACTGTCCTATCTGGTCCGGCATAGCTGCATCCAATACCGATGGCGATCGAGACGAGGAACAGGGCAGCGTAAACCCACTGGGGCACTTCAGCTAGAGACGTGGGAGAATTAACGCAATGAAATATTCGCATTGAACATTGCATACGATATTTTTGCATTTCTGTTGAACAAGAATAGGTAAGCCGGTTGATATTGAGCGAGGACGGAAGAAAAGATGCCTTTATAATGCGGATCGTCAATATCGGCGTGTCCTCGTTTCAGGAATCGCATCCCGCCGAAGGCTGGGCATACGTCAGAACATGTATGGAAGAATCTCGAACGCGTACCAGTACGCATTTCCGGCCAATGCCACAAGAAAATGTATGTTACGGCCGCCCCCAGAGACAGGTTGTAACACAACTGCGAAATCGCATAAGTTGCAGTGTACCGCGGCAACCCGACCGTCTCCAGAGCGGTGGCGTTCAGCTTGTAGTCTGCAGTGATGACCGCCGTTTGGTTATATGAATCGCCGGTGGAATCAAAGAGGGCAGTCGACATGAAAGGGAGATTTCTGCCGTTGAAGACGTTCGAGTAGTAGCAGCTCGTGAGAATAATATACCCCAGCCACATTCCAACTGCGAACGGGCATCAGAGGTCGGATGCTTTCTGGTGAATGGGACGACGTACTGAAGGAGTTAATTTCTGGAGAGGAGCGCGGGAGTCAAAGATTCATGTGTTGAGGAAGATGTGCTTACGAGTTTGAAGAGGCCAAACCAAGGGCGTGCCCTGAGTGATCAAGGTCCAGGACGTGCTGACGGACAGCAAGCCAATGCCCTCATTGCTTGAGCCCGCGCCAAAGAGGTTGCGAACGAATGCATGACGGCCATTGTCCGCTAAGCATATGATGGAGAAGGCTGTCAGCAAAGGGAACGGGTATTGCGGAATCCCTAAGTAATCCTTGAGCTCATGACAGATGCAAAAACCAACCGAGGGCGACGTACATTCCCAGAAAAAGATGGCCGCGAACTCCAACACGATTAAGTAAGCAGCTCGAGAACTGAACATTTGGTAAACACACCAAAATCCAAAAGAACCGCCGCTTCTTAGCATTTAGGGCGCCTCTCCAATGCAAACTTTGAAGAAGATTGACCACCGAAATATAATTGGGGTAAAACGCACTGTGCATTTGAAGTGAAAAATTATTCCGGAGGCAAGGGAACACTCACTATGTGGGATAAACGAGGAAGGTCCGCACTGGCAACAGATATTGAGTAATTCTATGTGAAAGACAGGATGAAACTCACAAACGCCGGCTATACCATAACCAACCATTTGGGTTGCGAAAATTTGAAAGATCGCGACGGCGGCATTGAGCTTCAGGTCGTAAAAAAGATCCAAAGCAGCGATGATCTCCATCCCCGTAGCTACGTTGGAGGCGGTACTGGACATGATTACAATTGCGGTATGCTCCCTGGAAATCTTTTGAGAAGTGGGAAAAAAAATAGAAAGATATCGACTTGAGATTAAATGGGCCGGGGTTGAGATAACGCCAGTAACCGTGGCTGGGAATCACACCTGTGTGAAGAGGGCATTAAGCGGCCGCAGTAACATTAGAATGTTACTTGCTGTGCATCGCGGTCCCAAGAACGTATGCAATAATGAGGCAAAACAGCTGGGAAACCGTGGCATTTTGCGGCTAGACAACTGTTAACTGTGGCGTGGACCCGGAAAATTGGTTTCGAACCTTGAATGTGTATATCGTGCCTGGCATTATGAAGGAGATCAGTCTCGATTAGATAGAAGAGAGCCGACTAACCAAGAACCTATTGCAATATTTTCAGTAAACGATATACTAGGAAGCAGAAATATAATCACCGATGCAAAAGCACTTAAACCGACACCGAGAAAAATCGAACGAAAGGTGATGGAAGGCAAGCTCGGGTCGTCGTGTGATGAGAGAATCTGTGGTCAGATTCTAAGGAGTGATTTGCAAGAGAGGAAGCCGTGCACAGTACCTGAATAGCCACATCTTCCGCCTTCTCGATAACAGCGGCGTTCTCGTCCTCGTCGTCGCCAACAACGACTTTCTCTTCGTCCACTTCCTTGTCGATGGAGGTTGTGCTACGAGACTTGGAGTCGGTCAGCTCCGGCACAGTGCCTCCGTCGATCTCAGCCGCAGGAGACGCAGACATGGTGAGATCAAAAGACAAGATTACGAGAAGTCAAGAAGCACTACTTAACCGGCATGCTTATCTAGCACCAGGAGGTACACAGCAGATAAGGATATTTCCAAGACATCTTCAAGAAAGAATGGTGATAAGTCGACCCCTACACTCCATATCGGTAGTATATTCACGCGAGTCTCAGGCTCTCGGGGGCCGAGCCGTCGCATTGTTGGCCGCGGGGACGGGCAGAAAAGATTAGAGAAAGGGCTTTGTGGACAGTAATGGTTTGGTAACAGTAGTATAATGGTGGTGGAACGCAAAGTTGTCGGTCGGGCACTTGAATATTTCTGACCGTCGAGTTCAGCTGCGACCCGGAGTAACCAAAAAATGCGCCGAGGTTCAACGTAGATAAGCGCCAAACCACGTACGGAGTCTTTACCAAATTGGCAGAGAAAGTCAGATACCACTGCCGTCGGCCGTCCGTTCCCGTGAAAGGAATACTTATCTCCCAGATAAACGCCCGAGGTATCCGTCGTTTTACCGTCATGTTTTTTGTCCTGCTTTGCGTGGCTTTGGGTCAAATCGTCAATGCTCACTCTCACCATGAACAGCAGCCTATTCAATCCGATTTGGATGGACTCGTGGACGTCGTGGACGTCTCAACAGAGCCCTGGACAAGTCAATTCGGCCCGCAGAATGACTTGGGGTACACAGGGCCCCTCAGCTTTTCCCATCTGCCGTACACGCGGTGCCTCGACGACGGCGAATCGCGGTTCGATATTGGAATCCTCGGTATGCCTTTCGACACAACCACGTCTTTCCGACCAGGTGAGTCTACCCAGCAACACGTCGCCGGAGAACGTCAACCCGAGAGACGATTGGCGTCCGGAAGACGACGCAGATCCCGAAGACGGGGCGGTGGCCGTCGAGGACGGGGGCGGCTGAGAGACATGCGCACAAGACTTACCTTTGCAAATATAGGCGCCCGGTTTGGGCCGTTCGCTATCAGATCCGGGTCCAGACGGCAGAGTGCACGTGGTTACACGCTTACGTGGGGAAATAGCCCCTATGATCTCGGCGCCGCGTTTTTGGACTGCGGAGACGTGCGTTTTTGCGTTGGACGCGTTTGACAGCCGTTAATGCGTCGTTAGATTCCCATAACTGCCGTCCATAACGAGAAAGCAATGGATCAAATGGAGGTTGCCTACGATACTCTCCTAGCCCGCCCTGTGCGGGGTGGTGTCACGTCGGCCTACAAGTCTCGGACCGCTGCCTTTGCAAAGGACGGCAAAGAGCATCCGAGACTGATCACACTTGGTGGGGACCATACTATCGGTACGTCCCCTACCGAACGATGAGATCTTTTCTCCGAGTTTTTGTCTAACATATGGAGTACAGTCCTCCCTATTTTACGGTCGCTGAACAAAGTCTACGGGGCCGTATCGGTGATTCATTTCGATGCCCACCTTGACACTTGGGCCCCTCCGGAAAGCGCGAAAGGCCAGGTATGCAAGTGGCATTCCACGGCATGGTCCCGCTCAACGACACCGGTTTACAGGAACGAATTACCCATGGCTCATTTTTCAGTATCGCCGCTGATGAGCACCTCATGACAAACACAAGTATCCACGCCGGAATTCGATGCAAGATGGCGGTGAGTGCCTCCTCCGACAGCTGCGAGGTTATCCTAATATTTTATGTTTTCAGGGACCACGAGACATCACGCATGACGACACTGTTGGATTCCAAGTGATTAGCACGGACGACATCGACGATTATGGAATCGCTCAGGTCATCAAAAAGATTCGTCAGAGAATCGGGGAGAGCCCTGTCTATCTTAGGTGCGTGAACAGCGGCTCGGCTGTATTTTAGCTGATCAGTGATCCAGCCTCGATATTGACGTAGTTGTGAGCCCATTTCAATCGCAAATGTTGTCCCTTACGACTTTAACCTGATTTACAGGACCCCGGCCTCGCGCCTGCAAGTAGGTATCAGTGTCGTGGCTTTAAATCTGTTTACTCAAGATCGTCCAGCGGGCACGCCTGAAGCTGGCGGATGGACCACACGCGAGGTGAAGCGCATCCTTCGAGGTCTCTCAGGGTTGAATTTTGTGTACGTTCTCGCTCCATCCGCCTGTTGTATTTTGTTCATTCAATCTGTCTAGTGGGGCGGACATCGTCGAGGTGAAATACACTTTAATCACTGTCAGCGTGACAATTTAACTGACACTTCGGGTCTAGGTGGCGCCCGCCTATGATAACGGTTTGTCACTTGTGGTCGTGTTCAACTGTCCTCTGACATAATTATAGCGGACATCACTGGCATCGCGGCTGCCGATATTGTCCATGATTTCATGGCGATGCTCCAGCTCGATTCTCCGCCGCTGCCCCACGTTGGGCCTTTCTCCAAAGCTGACTTGCTGCACAAGAATTAGTTGGCAGGGAAATTCGATTTACTCAATAAATTAAACAGAGTTTAGATTTCTTGACGAATTCCGAAGGTGAAACCAGATGTGACATTGTATTAGTCTCTCCTGGACAGACACTTCAACAAGTGGTCACCTCATACTTCGGCTTGTTGAAGTCATAGATCTGCACTTGTACAGCAAAAATTTTATTGATCACCTGGAATATTGTCTTGTCGAGTGACGAGAGAGTGAATGCGATTTGGGCAGAGTTGGCGCCCATGTATTTGGAACAGAGAGCAACGTATTATAAACACAGGCGAGCAGAAAGCAAAGTCTAGTTCTAACAGGAGTGCGTGAGACCGGAACAACAACGGCATAGATTGGACGTACCTGGACGGTCACTGGCAGGCATCGTGCCACCGTGACTGCGGCTCGGCCGTGATACCCAACTCGCTGGCAAATCTCGGTGCAGCAGGCACCTGTTTGACCTTGACAACCCCCCTTTTGTCTACGAGAACCAAGCTATATCATAGGCCTCTCAAGATGGTCGATACACACGTCGAGGCCCAAACTTCTTGCTACGTCGTAAATTATCGTATGGTTCCATATGAGACGAAGGTGAACGGTAGGTTGATCATGTGGATGGTGAGTCGCGCGACATGTCTGGCCGTCACAATGTAACTGTAGAGGCAGTCGCGTCGGCGAAGATCGTCGGGAGTAGGCGGGACTTCAGTCTCGTTTGATTCGGGGATGGGTCCGCGACGGTAGCATCACGCACTCCATTTGGACACTGCTTCAGCGGCTGGACGGGCGCTACCCATTGCCGGGAGACTGGGGCCTCCATAGGTAATAGCAGTTCAGATATTCTGCCGCGACGCACGGCGTGGAGAATCGAAGATGCGGACAATGGTTCAAGATGTGCCCGATACCTCCGACATCAGGCCATCATCATATTCCATAGGCCGAGCCGTGCCGAGTTCAACTTCGGTTCAACCACGATTGAACCTGGGCGAAATGAAGGAACCGTCGTCGAAAATCCCTCGAGTTGCAGTTGGAGAACGACAAATGATTCGACAGGTATGTACTCATTAATATTGCGACTCATGTCTGAAAACTATTTTATTGAAGTCAAAATTTGGATTTATTCACACGAGCGAAGGCAAAGAAATTGGAACCAAGAAAGCGACTGAAATTTAGATGAAGAAATTAGACGCAGGGGAGAGTGAACGAGATTTAGTACGGAATCGCAAGAGGCGAACAAGGAATGCCATTCAGCAGCACATTGTCATTGACAAGACAAGACCCCAAATTCACGTGGTTGAAAACCTGGTCGTTAGATAACTTCAAAAGGGCTTTGGAAATCGTTCAGACGAGTGCCCCACTAGCGAGAGTACATTGACGTTGCCGCCCATTGACCCGGGGAAGTTGTTTACAAAAATGATCTTCGTAGTATTAGTTTTGCTAAAAATTGTTGCTATATAAAGATTTATCATAAATTTTGTGGAGTAGGCTGACTACGGGTCCTGTACGGGAGACTAAAAATTTTGCTGTTTGAAAATCTTGTTTGAATCGATTTCCGGATTTGGCAAGTCAAGTTTACATAAATGGATTCTGTGACGCCGCGAGCGAAACCAACCCACTCATTGACCATGTCGAAACTTTACACCATCCTATCGATTCTATTCGTCCTGTTACTGAGCGATGTCTGCACTGCGCTGCCCCCCCCTACCGCGAAATCGTCCCAAATTCAGCCGTTCATCTCGCTCCCTCTCCTCAAGTTGCGCGGCCGGGCAGACCCCAACTGTCGGCTCGCGGCTCTGGGCACAGCCGTCGTACGTCTCCTCTTACTTCCCTGAGATCGACATTGGATTCCCGCCTATTATAGGTTCATAAGGAGCATGTACGACGTGCAGTACGGCGCCTGGAACTCATGTCTGGCGCTCGACCGTCCCAGCCCAAGTTTCCCGATATACATCACCCACTCTCGACTTTGACCGGTGCTCGAGAACGACACCATCCTTTTGGTGTCTCCGGCGTTGTTCAAAGAAGAGAGACATTGGAGCACTCGGTGGAGAGATTGCAAACGCTGACAATGGCGCGCAAAGCAACACGAACAGCACCAGTTTGATCGATCCCGAGGCTCCTCAGTCAGACACTAATCCCGCTGGGCTTACAAGCGCCCATCCCACAGCATATCAGCATTCTGCTCCGAACAGTACCAGTTCTGTCGATCCCGAGGCTTCCCAGTCAGACGCCGATGATCCCGACGCGAATGCTGAGGTCACACCAGCCCATCCCATGACATATCCGCATTCTGCTCCGATGGATATCGAGTAAATGCTCTTTCCGTTGATGCAAGGAGGCGCTGATGTTTTTCAGAGCCAACAATATAGGATGTCGGTGATCTTCTATAGCGATAATCGCAGCTCACCCGTGCTTAGATATGGTGACCATGGATCTTGGAACGCCTCCGCGAGGTTACCGTGTGCTCGTAGATTCTGGTTCAGCCGACCTGTGGGTTGGCGGGGAGGAATGCAAAGCGGATGATGGTAGTGGTGGCTGCGTAAGAAGTCCCATCTTGAATGCAGACATGCGTTAATTCTGTGTTCAGGGAAACCACAGATTCCTCGGAAATTCCTCAAGTTCGTCTTTCAGGGACACCGGCAAACCATGGGATATTGAGTATGAAACCGGGAGTGTGTCTGGGACCCTCGTTACAGACCGGGTAATACTTGCCGGCCTGACGCTCCCTAACCACACGTTCGGAGCATCAAGAACTGAAAGTCTTGATTTTACTCCGTAAGTCGTGATTTTTTGACCGTAGGACTATTCTTGAATGCGTGCAGAGACGATATCCCGTTCGATGGAGTATTCGGCTGCGCCAAATCGGTACGCTATCATGAATATTCATCTGCGAGGATCTCATTAGTGCACCAGAGCCTGTCGATGCAGGGTACATCAACCCTGGTGAAGGCCTTTCAGTCCGCGGGCTTGCTTGCGAGGAATATCATCTCGTACAAAATCTCGCGGAAATCTGACGACAAGAACGACGGAGAACTAACTCTGGGAGGAATGGACCCGTCCAAGTACGACGCCTCGTCGCTTGTCCGTGTCAAGAATGTCAACACTGCCGGATTTTGGGAGGCCAACGTGACGGCTGTGAAGGTATATCACTTATTGGCTGTCGGAGTTTGATGACAGAGACCTCGCAGGTCGACGGCAAAGACGTCGGGTTGCAGGGAAGAAGCTGCATACTCGACACTGGAACGGTCAGTCATGCCGGGTCCCGCACTTGACGACGACTTATCATTCTGCAGACGCTTCTCGCCGCCCCCAAGGAAGTCAGTGTTTTGTTATTTCGGACGAAAGACGGTACAGACGGGTTGTAGGATGTCGATGTAATCCACAGCTCCATTCCTGGTGCCGAGTACAACAACACTTTAGACGCTTGGACGATCCCATGCAACACGACTGCCTCGGTGTCGTTGAGCATCGGGGGAAAACCCTTCCCTATCGAGCCAAAAGATCTAACATTTCTTCCCGTCGATCCCCAAAACCTAACGGGTGCGTGCACGTCTTCGATCATCGCGGGGGCCATGGGCAAGGGATCCAGACAGTGGCTGGTGAGTTCAGCGCCTTCCCGCTTCTCCGGCCCCTGAACGGATCCACGTAGGCCGGGGACACGTTCCTCAAGAACGTTTATTTTAGCACGGACGAGGACACCGACCACATATCTGTCGCTCGGTTAGTGCGGTAGTTTCTGGGGATTATCTGTGTACGATATCGACGTGGCGGCGAGGACTCACCCCTCACTTAGAAAACTGTATCCAACTACCTTCCTGTCCTTAATGTATTCCGTGCCGTCACTCATGCCCCTTGGTCGAGATTTCAAGACGGCGGACGACCACCGCTCATCCCCATTTCGGCTCGAAACCAGTCTTTCATTCCGATGGTTTCGAGAGCTTGTATCAGAGTCTTCATGTCTTCGACTTCGCGGAGGCCCGGTTTTGTCCCGGCAATGATCAGTTCGGAGTCCAGAGGCCGCGTCGCAACGTGGTGGAAGTCCAGATAGCGCAGGCTTCGGACACCCTCTAAAAAAGCTGCGATGCAGTCTTTTCTGCCCTGGAACACAAGAACCCCCGGTTTGCCGGTCTGTCCAAAATTTTGATGGGTAGGTGGAAATAAGTACGTGCTTAACTTACCTTGGCAATGCCGGATACCTCTGCGTGGTCCGCGTGTTGTTGAAGGCGGCGGAACTTGGTGCGACTTCTGATGTCTGCGGAAATAAATTAATCCACGTTGGCTCGAGGATGGGAGGATGTCCTGACGATGCATTCGCGCTATGGAAATAAATAGAGGGGTTGGGTTCTGCATTTCACCATCCAGACCAGTGGATTAATTGAATGTGGCGCGGAAGGACGCGACGAACAAACAGGTGTCGACAACGCGCCTGGCAGCCAATCACGATGCGCTGATTATGATCACAATCCCATGGGCCTTGCTTCTCTCCTACACCTTCGACGCGGCTTACTAACCCACTCGATATCCCGCAGAATGTCTCTCCAAACCATCGCTGTCCTACCGGAATC
This sequence comes from Mycena maculata, assembly GCA_029448575.1. Classification (NCBI taxonomy): domain Eukaryota; kingdom Fungi; phylum Basidiomycota; class Agaricomycetes; order Agaricales; family Mycenaceae; genus Mycena; species Mycena maculata. The sequence goes on along the minus strand of JARJLG010000085.1, from coordinate 9,601 downwards.
TGAGCTCAAGGATGGCCAAATGTCTGCTGCTTTGCGCTGCTTTGCGCTGCTTAACGCCAACTGGTACTGATTAACTGCTAATTAATAGGAAAGAAGTTGCCTTTGGCGACGGAAAGGTCCTACTATCTCGCCTCGGGGACAAGGTACACGCCACTAGTGCGTTTTGGTATGATCAATTCAAGGCTGTTTGAATTGTGATTAAACACGATCCAGCACGCACTATGGCGCCCCTCTGAAAAATGGTGTTTTGACGGCCGACGGACGAGTGGTTTGGTACGTCGCCCGAGCATGTTTAAATGAATACTAAGCACAATTCTAGCCCGTGGCATGGAGGTGTGCAATATCTAAACTAATTAATTCATCTCTTAAGTTGACGTCTTACGAGCTTGCTTCAACGTCTGCACCGGCGACATTGGTTTGGCCTTTCATTCATAAATCAATTTACATCCTCACCCCAGATTAGAGGATGCCCCCGCTCCGGATGCACTGCACTCGTTCCAGGTCAAGGTCTCCGACGGCCAAATCCATGTCTCCGCCAATCCTGCAGACACGCAGAAAGCGAACATGTCCCGCGCGCCCAAGCTAACCACAACTGGAACCGAGACCCACGGTGACGGCGTCGTCATCATCGGTGGTGGATCGGCGACTTTCCACGCCGTGGAGAGCTTGCGTGAGGTCTGTCCGTCTCTGCTGTCTTTTAACTGGATTACCAATTGGATTTCAGCACGGATACAAGGGCCCCATCACGATTCTTACGAAGGAGCGGCACACGCCCGTCGACCGGTGATTGGTTTTTCGCCGGTGATTCATTCCCGGTCTTACACACTGTCTAGCACGAAACTGAGCAAGGCCTTGATCACTGATGCGTCCAAAATTGAGTACCGGAGCGCCTCGGACCTGAAAATAAAGTATTCTACCAATATCCGTGTCGGCGTGGTATGCTATTTCTCTTTGGATGTTCCCCCTCGCTGATGATTTTCGCTGATGATTTTCGCAGACTGTCACATCGGTAGACTTCACCAAGAAGGAAGTCATCTTGGACGACGGGAAAGACTCGGTAGTCTACGACAAGCTCATTCTCGCGCCAGGAGGGGAACCAAGAAGGCTCCCCGTTCCAGGCGTCGACCTCGCAAACGTCTATACGGTCCGAGGCGTCGAGAGTACCAAGCAGGTCGATGCAGGTAAATTTCCTTTGCCAGAGCTCAATTTCTTCCGTAATAATTTTCGATGCAGCGGCACAGGAGGGAAAGCGAATGGTCGTCATCGGATCCTCTTTCATCAGCATGGAAATCGTTGCCGCCGTGGCCAAGCGGAAGCTTGCCTCGATAGACGTCATTGGCATGGAGGAGCACCCATTCGAGCTGGTGCTGGGCAAGGAAGTCGGGAAGGCGCTGCAGAAGGCAATTTCCGCCGTATTTCCGTTGTTTCCCTTTCTTACCGATGTTATTGGTAGTACCACGAGTCCCAGGGTGTCAAGTTCCACATGTCGACCAAGGTGGAGAAGATTGTCCCGCAGGAGGGCGACGAGACCCTTGCGGGTGGAGTCGTCGTGAACGGCGAGACCCTCCCCTGCGATTTCGTCATCATGGGGGTCGGCGTCGCGCCCGCCACGCAATTCCTAAAAGATGGAAGTATCCCGCTCGAAAGGGACGGCGGCGTAAAGGTCGACGAGTACTTGAAGGTTCCGGGCAACCCTGATGTCTACGCCGTCGGTACGTCTTCGCTGAATTCCGCGTCCCATCCCAATTGACGCTCCCCGTAGGTGATATCGCATATTACCCGCAAGTCGAAACGGGTGAGTTTAGGAGAATCGAGCACTGGAATGTGGGTAACACCATCAACCTGGAGTGCTGGGCTCATTCACTCATCAGGTCGCGGGGAACCAGGGACGCGCTGTCGGTAAAACGATCGCCGGAAGCCCGCAACCCTTCCTCAAGGTTCCCATTTTCTGGAGTGCCCGTACGTCCCTTCCTTTTCTTTGATTCCTCTCCATCGCTCATAGGCAGCAGAGGGCCAGAACATCCGCTACTGCGGAATCGGCTCGGGTTACGACGATATCTTCATCAAGGGTAACCCTGACGAACTCAAGGTACGTTTTCGCCGCGTCTCCATCGGATTTGGAAAATGACACAGATCCCAGTTCATCGCATACTACATCAAGAGCGGCAAGGTCGTCGCCGTCACCACGTGAGAACCTTTTTCTCCGATTTTAGAGTTTTAAATAACGTTGCGAAGGATGCAAAACGACCCCGTCGTGAGCTATTCGTCGGAGCTACTCCGGCTGGGGCTTATGCCTTCGCCGGAGGAACTGCGAGCTGGCAAGGATCCCTTGACTGTAGACATCTCGAGCGTCAACAGCTTGAAGAAGATGCAGGCATAAGGGTCCCCACTAAGAATAAACGCATATGTATAATACACGAGTGTAGGAGTGACTGTGCGCGTTCCGTCGCAAATTATTCGAGCCCACGTGATCGCATCTGTTAATTTACACCCTTTCTTCTGACTCTCCCCACATCAATACGATATGGGCTCCATTGGTTCTGCGGCCCTTTTGTCAAGAGATATATCGGATCTAACAGGCTAGGACACTCTGGGAGCTGGCGTGATCAATGTACGACATGGGATCCGGGGTGCATCACCCGAGCTGGTCTTATTATCCTCTGGCCTGGATGTTTACAGTTGGACACTCAGTGGACGAGCCACATACATCTCCGAGCTGTTATTGTCGTCGCGGACCCTTTTGCCCAATCGCGGTAGTACGGCAAGTATCTGTTGATTTACAATGCAAGCTGTTGACTCGGTGGGAGACCCAATCGACGAGCTGATGACTCGCCGCCATACCCGTATCACCGATTCAACGGTACCTGAAACGGGCCCGGTGCCAGCGGTTTATTCAGACAAGAGCCTGAGTGTGATCCCGGCCCCAGCGGTTCATGCAGCGATCCGTACGTCACTCGCACATTCCTATCGCCTGGAAAGAGGAACAATGAGATTTGGAACGGCAACATGTCTCCAGCGACAGTCCGCTGCAGGTGAGCTTCGTGCTGAATTTATTTAAATACGGGATCAAACGTTCTCAGGCTGTGTTTCCGGCTGTGAGGACGTCCGTTCGGGGTTCCTCGCTGTTCCTCGTCTGTCTGCCGCTTACATCTGCAACAGCACGCTGATTCACGCTGGCACAGGCGTACTTATCAGTCATTGTCTGACGGCTAGGTATCTGTTGGGGAGGAAAAACCGCATAAAATCAGGAAAAATCGCCAAAAGATACAGAGAAAGAATACAGGCCGTCTCGAAGAGTTCTCGTGGCCCTTTCCCTCGTGTATTCATTCGTTTAATGTCCGTAGTAGCTCGGGGCAACAGGAATAAGTGTGTGAAAAATTGATGAGTTAATGGGAGTTTGGAGAGAAATCAATAAAGGAAAACAGTTGGCCAACCTCACCCGGCAGGATCCTCGTCTGCAGCTGCCACCACGTCGCTCACAACTACCCAGACAATGCAGGTCGTGGGCCATATGCCCCCGGCGATGCTCTCGCAGTATCATCTCAATGCAGGCGGTCCACAAGTTCTCCCAACACCACCGGTGGCGACACGCAAGCGCAAGCGCGCCCACCAGTACACCGTCAGCTACAGCGAGGTCCAGGAGGTAGACAGCGATGGCAGACTCAGAGAGGTCATCGTAATCGAGGATACTCCCCCGCCCCCGACGACAATGTCGCCTTCAATCACCAACAACGCCTTTTCTGCGTCTTATCAACCCCCCTTGTACTCTGCACCGATAAGAACGAGGGCAAGGGCCGCCGCGGAAGCCCAGGCGTTGTCCACGAGCACCTCCTCGATCGTAGTCGCTCCCCCAGCTAAGAAACGCAAGCGGGAACCGGCCGAAGAGGTCCGTGCACCAGTTCCAAAGAGGGCCGCCGTCAGCAGTCAGCAGTCGAATGCCGTCGCGCAAACGAAGTCTTGGGATAGCAGGAGTGCCGCCGCCACGGACGATGTGGGTTGACACCTTCTCTGGCCTGATTCGTTTAACTCGTTTATTCATCTTATTTGCAGACTTCCAAGGGCCCCGTGTCATGCGACGACAAGGAGGGCCACTACATAATTGTCCCGGACGACATGATCTATCGCCGTTGTATGTCCAACTTTTTTTTTTCATGGACGTCCTAGTTGGCTAACTGACGTCGATCTAGACCGTACTGTCAAACTACTGGGCCAAGGAACGTTTGGGAAAGTCGTCGAGGCCGTTGATACGCAGACCGACACCAAGGTGGCTATCAAAATAATCCGAGCCATTCCGAAATATCGCGACGCCAGCAAGATCGAGGTTCGCGTACTCAACAAGCTCAAAGAGCGCGATCCCCTCAATCGACAGTATGTATCTCGTTGTCAGCTCGGCGATCGTCCCCGATAACACCCTCTGGTAGTAAATGCATACACCTGTTGCATTGGTTTGACCATCGCAATCACATATGCCTCGTGTCGGAGCTTCTAGGGATGTGCTTGTACGACTTTCTCAAGGAAAATGATTTTGCGCCGTTTCCGCGGCAGCACATTCAATCCTTCGCTCGCCAACTACTGGGCAGCGTCGCGTGTAAGCGCTTTCCCCAACTTTTCGCCATTTTCTCCTCTCATTCAATTGTATCACTAGTCCTCCACGACCTGCACTTGATTCACACCGATCTCAAGCCCGAAAATATCCTCCTGGTCCACAATGACTACAAGACGGTCCATGTCCCTGTACCGGGAAAGGTAGCGCTATCTATCTTCCCCACTCGACGTTTCTGACTGCTCTCCGTTCTCCAGCGAAATGCATCGCCGAAAGCCAAACGGATATTGCATTCAACGGATATCCGGCTGATCGACTTCGGCTCGGCGACCTTTGAGAACGAGTACCACTCCACCGTTGTCTGCACAAGGCATTACCGTGCCCCAGAAATCATCTTAGGTCGGTCTTGGCGCGTGGCTACCGCTTGACATGTCTGACGCTGTCCCCGCAGGTTTGGGCTGGTCCTATCCCTGCGACGCATATTCGCTTGGCTGCATCCTGGTGGAATTCTTCACCGGCATCGCCCTGTTTCAAACGCATGACAATCTCGAGCATCTCGCGATGATGGAGATGGTCATGGGCAAGATGCCCGACCGCTTCGCGCGTGCAGGCGCGCGGTCGAAACCCGAATTCTTCAAGGACAACGTGAGGCTTGACTGGCCGAAAGCGAAGGCTTCCCGACAGAGCAAGAAGGAAGTCCGTGCCACGCGTCCCTTGGCGGTTAGTAACCTTGCCCCTTGGCTGTTGATCGACGATTCTAACTGCTTTTGGTGTTTCCGTTCCTTCAGGATGTTATACCACCGCACGACACCGTCAATAAACAATTCCTGAACCTGGTTCAGAAGCTTCTGGCGTTCGATCCGGCCCAGCGGGTGACTGTGCGAGAAGCGCTCAACCACCCGTACTTTTCTTTGATCATTGCGAACGAGATATGAGCGCACATGCCTGTACATGTGTAACGCTGTCTTGCTTATCTCTGTGGGCCTGGATCCCTACCTCGGACAGCGCCTGTGTTATTATTACAATTCCCCTCCTCCAATCAACTGTACTCTACAACCACATCTCGCTACAGTATCGGATCCAAGTAACACAACATCATGTCTCCTAGTATCCATGGCGAAACCAGTATCCATGGCGAAACCATTGTCGCGGACGACTCTTTACGGCCTCCGTGACCCTCACCTCGCCTGCGACGTCCTCTCCGACGTCCTCTCCGGCCCCCTGCCAGTTTGCGCATCCCACCACCACTTTGTTGCGTTGTTGGGTCTCCTCGTCGCACCGCCCTTCCTTCCCTTATTATCATATTTCGTACGCAGCATCACCCCTCGGCATCCCAATCCTTTGCCACTTTTAACGACCGACTAACTGCGCCACCTTTCCACAACTACATGTTAATGACCACGGCGCGCCTTGCATATCTGGAGGCTCTATCTATATATCTACGGTTCCACTTGTATCAACAAAGAAACTATAGATGACCTTACACCAGTCCCTTCTCTGACCACGCCGTCGGCGACTTTCTGAAGTTACGTTGCACGTCCGTCCGAGCGCCACGTCGGATGGCCCGAAAATCATACACTGCCGAGGTAAGACTGATTTGTGTTGAAATCTGCCGTATTCTAACGTCAGCAGACACCCTCAATGAGAAACGGAAAATCATTGCAGAGCTTTACAAGATGACGCTATAACGCTGTAATAGCATAATGCTATATGGCACAAGAGTCTAATAGTCGGAGGCGACAGTGCGGCCCACGTCCCAGATTGGGGTAAAGAGTTTCATGCATGGGAAAGGAGACGGCCAAATGCGCGCCTACGCCTGTGACCCCTTCTCCTCCAAAATGCCGCGCGGCTGTGAGCCCGACGCAGGCGAGAAGAACCCTTGTCTCTTCTCAAAAACGTATCGTCAACGGCTTCATGATGGGCCACTATTCGTCCACTCGCCATCGGGCCACTGGTCTCTTGTCTGTCGGGCCAAGCTGCATTCAAAGTCGAACTAACTCGACCTGACCTTGAGTCAAAGAGTGGCTAGTCGCCTGGGTCAATGGGCGGCAGCGCCGAGCGCACGCTGGTGGAATACTTCCACTTCGTCTTTTGAATGCTGACGTGCCGTACAAGAGAAGGTAGACTGTCCAGAAAGGAGATGGATTTATATGATTGACCAGGGCCCTTTGCCATTTAGCACCCAGATTTTCCACCCGATATCTCATAATCGAGCGACCGCATTGCAGTGTCACGAACATCTCTTCGGGAAGAGTTATCAAACGGTTCAAACCGTTCTGACAGAATGCGGACTAGAAGGGCTGATGTACCCAAGGGAAGGGTGGCAGATCCCATACTCCTTCAGAAGACCGAAAAGTGGCCCAGAGAGAGGATACATGGCGTGGCCTCTTCAGAGCCTGAGTCGATCTCGCAGACAATTTGCAAGACGGCGACTCCCAGTGTCTTTGTCTTCCTGATTCAGCATTGGTTCAAGTATGTCGAGCGAGAGAGAGGCTTTCCAATTGTATCTGACCAACGACCATCGGGGTGGAACGAGGTCCGTGTTTCGCATAATGATGGGACGCGCGTGGCGCGCCAGAGGAAATCGAGGCGACGAGTCGTGGACCACAGCGGGAGGCGGTGAAATAGAACACAGACACGCACCAAATCCAATTTACCGGTTGGTCGAGGGAGGCCGAGCCTCCGATGAAACCTTAACTGAGACTCTCGGAGAATGTAGGTGTGCGCGTGACCAGTACTCTCGTCGGTGGGATCAGAAACTGATAGGCGCCGCAGCGCCTATCACGTCATATCAGACTGCATATAGGCTTGCTGCCTCTCGCAACTCGAAAAGGCAGAAACAGAAAACTGGAATATATTCATGCAGCGAGTTTGAAAGAGACATCGAACGTCAGCCACAGCGTTGTGTCGCGTCTCGTTGGCCTTGTTTGGTCCGCCTTCGTCTGAAAACACATATAAAGCCGTCAGCCTCTCTTCACTCTTCAAACCCCAACAAACATGCAACCGAACTTGCCCTTTCCGCCCACCAACCTCGCTTTCTCCACCTCCACGATGTGAGCCACGCCTCTTGTTTCCTTCTGAACCCATACTTCCATCTCTTCTGCGTCGTTGGCGGTGATGGGACCAGTGTTCCTCGCCGCCGCGACGCTAGGGCGAACCACACAAAACCAAAGAACCACTACACCCACCACACCGACCACACAGGCCCTGCGCCCGAGAGCACCCAGTGATTATACCAGCCAAAAAGGTGCATCATCGGCGTTCGCCTCGTTCCCATTCTCACCATCCATCGCAGGCTGGAGTCGGGGGCAGCACACCCACGCAAAGGGAAAAGTCCCAGTGGAAGCGCGCACTGTGTGCACCCCGTCGGCACATCGCCGCGGGACAGCTAGCAGGCGTAATCACTACCCGCGGACCTATAGCGCGGTCAGAAGGGTGGAAGTGAGCTGGTGTCCGGCTTCAAATGATTTGAATGGTCAAACAGCTGGCACCTGACAAAAATCAAAAGCCAACTAGCCATAAGCCCCTCCTTGCCTTATAGCGAAGTGGCAGTCACTCCTGGTGCGCACCTTTCTCTGCCAACGTCTTCAACTCTTTGCTTACTTGTTCTCCAGGCCGAACTGGATGACCTCTTTCTTTTTTCCCCCGGGGATAGGCTCGCAACCCTTGTGCTCCCTTGTCGTGGGCCCCGGGCTTATGTTATATACCGAGCCGGGGTGGACCCGAAGAGTAAATGACCGAGCGACCGGAGGCTCCGGTATGTCGGAGCGTCGGAGAGCCGGAGGGTCCGGAACGTATACGGAGGAGGATCACAACACCACAGGGGGTCAAGGGTGAGTGACTACCCTAACCGGCAGGTACCCGATAGAGGAAGACGAGTCGGAGTACCGGAGGGAACCGGAGAGAACGGAGACGACTCAGTGCAAGGGAAATGAGCCAAGCAACGTCAATTATCAATCTGACGTACAGGACATATTAAAGACGTATTTATACTAAGTATCTAATTGTATTCCATAAAAGGAAGGAGAGTGGTTCTTAACAATAAGTCAAGTCAGATGGGCTGATGAGAAGTCGTATGACAATAAGTGAAAAGGAAGGAAGACGGATAAACGGGAAACGCTCAGTAATCCTTCATTGCGTAAAAACCCGATGGTACCGGACGGTTCGGAGGCTCCGGTATACTACCGGAGCCTCGGAACCTACCGGAGCTACCGGAAGGTCGACGAGAAGACTGGGGATGTTGCATGGATATAACAGTATCCCCCTCTTAGGTTCCTCTCCCATGAGGAACCCAAAAGGAATGAAGTTTGTCGAACAATGAAGAAGCGTGGGAAAATAAACAAGATCAAAAAGTCACGTGCTGTTGGTTTTGACTCAGACGTTTCTTTCTTCTTGACCACCACCACCTCCGGACAAAAACACCAGAAAACGATGTCGTCCAACGGAAATAGCAACGGTGGGCGCGAGGGGTCTAGCCACAGCGACCGCAGCGACGCCGGCAACGGCAAAAAATCCGGGAAGGGGAAGGCGCGAGCGACCACGACGGAGCTGCGCGAAGAGGCCGCCCAGCGGTTCTACGAGGAGAGGGAGCAGCGCCGGGTACGCCTTATCTCGGCGTATCAGGAACAGGCGGAGGAGGCCGCGCAACGCGCGGAAGTGGCGAATGAGGAGGCCGCTCGTGCTCTCCAGCTCATTCGAGACCTGGAGGCGCTCGACGCGGAGGCTCCGGAATTCGACGAAATGCCGGTGATAGAAACACTGAAGTCGGTGTCACCGGAGCGTGCGGAGGGGGGAGGCGAGGTGGATGAGCTGAACGACGAGGACGACAGCGACGTCGAGCAGGAGGGGGAGAACGGTGCGTCGCAGTGAAAACCGGAGGTTCCGGTACTAACGGTTTTGATTTTCTTAGCTTGCGACTCTTGCCGGAGGAGTGGCGAGGTGTGCGTGGTCGAGGCGGGACGCACCGCCTGCCGCCGGTGCCGTGCGAAGCACATCCAGTGCAGTCGCGCGCGGCCCCTTGGACCGCCTCGCGTCAACAAGCGACGCGCGGCACAGGAG